>WBNH01012231.1:0-402947 GCA_013401255.1 Urocolius indicus
GAAAAAAAAAAAACCCACGATGAAGCAAAACCAGATGGACGTTCATTGCTTTGGTTTTTAACGTGTCATTCCAATGTTTGATGACGAATTAAGAACGAAGCAGCCACCAAAAAAAATATCCTGCTTTCCTCCTTTTTTTTTTTTCCTGGTCTGCGTAGGCATATAGGTGCACTTTGTAAAGAAGTGGAAATGAAACGGGAAGCTAAATTGGTTGGGAGAAATCATAAGGATTTTTCATCTCCTGAGGTAAAAGAATGGAGTCCTTTTTTTTTTTTCGCTTTTGAACCTTTTACGATGGTACAGTTGTACATTAGTTGTACCCAACTCCAATTTCTGTAGGATTTGGGCAGGGGAGCGGGGAAGGGATGTTGGGTGGAAGACAGGGATTACTGATACAGTTGACAAAGTGCAATATATTGTCAGTCACTGCAGCATAGACAACGGCAGTCGAGATTTAAATTATTTTGTACTTGTATCAGCATAAAAAAAAAAAATCCTTCAGTATTTTCTGGTTTTATTTTAATTTTTATTTTGCTTATTTTTTGATTAGTGAACTAAGTTATTGTTAATTATGTACAACATGTTTATATATTGTCTGTAAAAAGTGTATGCTTTCCTCATATTCCTTCAAGGTGAATATTGCTAAGAATAATAAAATACCCTTTCTTTTTTTTTTTTTTCTTTGTGAAAGTGCCTGTGCCCAGCTTCGTGTCCTAAAAGCTGCTTTGAGTAGGGAGAGAGGAGAAATTACCGTCGGCATTGCTGCCGGTAGAATTATTGGCTCCGAGGTTACACAGAACGGCCTGTTGATATTTCAAAAACCTAGCAGGGTAGGAGAGGAGGAAAAAAAAAAACCCAACAAGGTGAATGATTTAGTTTAAAAAAGCACAGGTACAAAAGCTCGTTCTCGGGTGTTGTTTTGGGGAGATGAGGTCAGGCCATGAAGCGCACTGACGTTTCTAAATCAGTTTCAAATCTCCAGGCAGCGGCCGCGGTGCAGATGATGAACTGCAGGTTCGGGGGCTATTTGGGGGTTTGGATATCTTTTGGGGTTTTTTAAAGTGTTTGGAGAAATACTTTTCCATGAAAACCAAGTTTTCAAAGCGCTGTAGATGCAGAAAAGCAGGGTTTCAAGGCAGGGCCTGTATTAGGCGGGACAAAGTTCTCCGTAGGTTCTTGCACTGCCGTAACAGGCAACGCCGTCAACCTGGAAACCTGCTTCTTGCCGCTTGGCATCGTCTGTGCTGTGAAGGGAGCAAGGGGGGAACGGACAGCCTGGAGTTGCTCAGCACAGTCCTGGAAACAAAAGGTGCTGCCATGGGTGCAGGGGGAGAGGATGGGGAAGAGGGCTTACCTGGCAGCACTCCCATGGCCAAAAGTTTGTGGCTGCTTTTGTCACATGGTGGAGTCTGACCCGCATAAGGAACAACCTGGGGCCTTAGAAAGTGAAGTCTCGCAAAGTCCTCCCTCTTTGTGTGCAGGGGTGGGTAAATGCTGCTACTAAAACAAGTATTTTCAAGAAAACTGCTAATGAACTTTGGGTTTCCTCCTTTGACTCCCCGCGAGTTGCACCTCACTTCTGTGGAAACCAACTTGGGGATAGCTCCTTACTCATTAAGCAAAAATAACCCCAAACGAGTTCCTTTTTCCATCCCTTTCTCTCAGTGCTTCTCTTTCACTGTGCAGCCTCTTCCCCAGCCCTGTTTGCAGGCGCTGCTTGCCAAGAAGGAGTCACGGCCGCTCTACGTGTGCTGAAGGAAGCACACGCCACTGGGATGAGGCCTTCCCGCATCGTTTCAGACGAGTTAATCATCTCTCTAACTTGTTTAGCCAGGCTTAGTGCAAACACCCATTAAAAAACAACAACAAAAAAAAAAGGGCAGGCAGTTTATGGCATACCATGCAAGCTTCACTTAAGAAGAAACATGTTCCTTTTCAGACAGGTTTAAAATGGAGTTATAACTAAACTCAGCATCTCTGCCTCCATATTTGAACAGCCGAGACAAGGAGAGGAGAACCAACAACATCTCTTTAAAACAGTACAGAATAACCAAGCTGTTGGCTTTGGTTGTACCTCACACAGCTGATTTAGGCTTTGCTGAGGGCTTTCCTTGGTGGTGCCTCTCTGCAGACATTTTGCTGGGTGGGTCTGATCCGCTGGCGGAATCAGGGCCACAATCCATCAGCTGTCAGGAGGAGTCCTGCAGCCCCAGTGCCCACAGGAGCCTCTTCTGAGCGGGATCTTCGGTGTTTCCTGCAACACAGATAACAAATAATCTCGTGTTTGTCAGGTGGCACTAATCTGTGAAAGATCAAACCATCTCTCTGCAAACGTGTATCGTGTTTGTCTCCAGACGTTTTGCATAGCAGAAGAAAAACAAACAGGAGGGATTGGAAACGGAGCAAGTGTGTAAAGTTCAACGTAAAGTGTAAGCACAGAGCAGATATCGAGGCAACAAATTGGGATTTACGGTCCTTTCACTCCCACCAAACACTGGGGGATAGGCTTTTTGTGAGGGGGGGACCCTGACATTACTTGCCTTTGGTTCCCGTTGTTGGGATTATTGTTTTAAGCCGTGCTTAATTGTCATGTCTCCACGGCCACATCAAAAGCCGAGAAGATTAGGTTACAGGGAGTGTTTGATGTCAAAATACAAAATAAATAAAAGGAAAACTGAAAAGGTACTGTATTTTCTGTGCTGACTAGTGAGGTTTTGTGGGTTTTTTTGCCTCAAACACTTTCAATTTTTATTTACTTTTTAATTTTGCAGAAGCTGCACTTTTCGTGACAAGATTTCGTTTGCTTACTTCCAAATGGCCTCGCTGCTTTCCTGCAGCAGCAGCTCCAAAGGGTTAACATCCCCTCTTTGATGGCAAACATAGTATAATTAACGCAAACTTCTTAAGTATCCTGGTGACCTGTAGATGGCCACATGAGAATTTTGTTATTTACTGACTTGCCAAACGTTTATTGCTTATAGGAGGACAAGTGGGAAGCAGGCATTAATTTTGATGCTGTTATCTGTGATTGCGTGTAAAGTTCATCGCAGAGAGTGCCTATATGTCAACTGCAATTAAACATTTCCCTATTCTTTTCAAATGAATTTCACGTTGGTGGAGGGGGGTTGGCCTGGCAGCTTTGCAAACTGAAATCCTGCCCATCCGCAGAGCAGGCGTGACACAGCCAGACCCAGGACGACTTCCCCTTACCTGCAGGCTGCAAAAGAAAACAGTCTGGCGCCATGGAGCATTTGATCCTCGGCTTCTCCACAGAGACAGTCAAATCAGTACCAACTGTGGCGGGGCACAGAGGGAGATTTCATGATGTGACATCTCCCCTTGGAAACGTGCCTGGAAAACACCAAAAAATGAAGCCAGGAGTGTCTATCAGGTGAATATGTTAATTTATCACCAACCTGGACTGGATTAGAATGTGTGACCTAGAAGTGAAATGCTTTGTTTAGCCCAACTCCCTGGGCCATCTGGTCCTCACAAGTAAACATTTCTAAGTGAGATTAAGTGACTGTTCTTTAAGCATGGCGATATGAATGCAAACCGGGCTGCTCTGGATCCAGCAGATCAAACCTCAGCATCAGGGCAGCCGGCTGGTGCCGACTCAGACACACCATTTGCTTGAACAGCTTTGGGTGCAAGTCTCCCTGGTGCCGGCTTTGCAGTCAATCCTGATTTGGTCTGATGAGTCTCTGTAAGAACCAGAGGTCATCCTAAATTGCACCAAGGTGCGGCTGGGAGGTCATGGGTTCCATCAGAGGAAACTTACGGGAGAGACAGCAGTAAGAACTACACTGCAGTCACAGTAAGACCACATAGCACTTTGGAGCACCAAAAGCTCAGCTGAGCAACATGCAATCACAGGGTAAGAGACACAGCAGAAAAAACATCCAGCAGGTAGTAACACATTAGAGAACTAACCCCTCCTTCAGGGAAAGGTTTCAACACACCACCGAGCGAGGGAACTGCTACTGTTTGGTCTATAAAGACTGAATCAGGGAAGTATAATGTTAACCCAGCCTATGCAGTGAAGCCAAGGAGAGACCAGCTACCTCTGTATCCTGCGCCTGCACCTCTGTGCTTCTGCACTCTGGGCTGCACAAAGTAATTTGGAAGGAAACTGGCTCTGGCTCAGGAGGGTTGAGAATGTATGTAAATCATTTGGAGTTGGGCCTATCAATGCCAGAGCATGAACATGGACCCTTGCTTCTCCTAAGCACTTCAGTGTTTCACCAAGGTTTTCCCTGGTGTTTTTAAGGTTGATTCTGCTCCTGCCTGCTCTCTGTCAGGCAGAGGGTACATGGCAGAGTTTTTTACCTGGGACACAGACCATTATGCTGACTGCTTCGTTTATGATTTTTCTTTATCTGTGGTTTGTTCTTTCATTCACTCCCATCTGCCCACGTTGGCAGCATGTTATATTGCTAGAGTGATTTAAGGGCAACCCTGTAAATCCCTACTAGATTTTGCTGTAAAATCCAGATTAATTTACCATCTCCTGCTGCATTTCTGCCTGTCTGATAGGTTTTTCCTTTACTTTTTTTTGTAGACTCTTGTAAAAATTTGAAATAAAAATCACCATTTTGAGAGTTGATCTGTTAGAAAAGAGCTAGATGAATGAAAAGGAACAGATCAAGACCACCACCTTTGTGCCCACAGGCAATCTAGGCTGCTGCGCCCTATTTTTCCCTTTCCAAGCCTAACT
This sequence comes from Urocolius indicus, assembly GCA_013401255.1. Classification (NCBI taxonomy): domain Eukaryota; kingdom Metazoa; phylum Chordata; class Aves; order Coliiformes; family Coliidae; genus Urocolius; species Urocolius indicus. The sequence continues at coordinate 4,718 of WBNH01012231.1, forward strand.
CCCACCAACCCAGGGAAGATGTTCTTCACGATGAAGCTCATCTCAGGAGACAGACCATTTCCTGACTGGTGCCAGGACCCGCCTCAATCCCTCCCTCCCTCAGTTTTCTGATAACAAGCAAAGTCCCAGCACTCCATGCCTCAGTTTCCCCTTGCAAAACAGGCATAGAAAAAGACATGACCTGCCCTATCAGCTACGTGCAAGTGTTGACTCCAATCTCACAGACCTCTGGGCAAGTTCTAACAGATGTGTGGTGTGTGCTGATAGGCACCGGGAAAGGGCACAGCACTCCCGGAGTCTCTAGGTTAGAGGCTCCTCCCTGCCTTCTCTGCAGAGCTGTTGCACTGCCCTTAGCCTCCCTCTCCGTACGGCTGTGGCAAAAATGACACACTGGAGAAATTAGTCATAGGAGCGTTATCACCCGGCTGCTCCCAACTGCTGTACATGCACACACACACACACAGAGACACACACACAGGCATGCACAGCTCCCAGCCCATTGTGAAGCAGCTCTTTCACCATCTCCCATGCTGTCAGCCCCTGACCTTCCTTTCACATGCTCTAATGGTCACTAGAAAACTGGGAGAGAACAGTCACGGTATTAAATAGCCCTAATTTGTCTCCAGGCCTTTCCCCTCCTCCCCACCCCCCTTCATCGCCTCGGTCTCCCGCGACTTAACGTTTAAACCAGCTGAAGTTTACAACAAATCAAAGCCTCCCTATAGGCCCAGATTGTCTAAATACAGAAAACAGGAAGTGAGTAACCTTCAACGGGAAATTGTTCATCCGATGGAGGCCAAGACCCAAGCCCTGGCGCTTTTCAGTCCTGCCCCAGCACAGGCAGACACAACGCGTCCCGAACAGACGCTCGGCCTTTGGCAAGAGGGAGGGGTTTAGGGAAACTTTTGCTTCTCTTGCAGCCACGTTGCGGCTGCTTCGAGAAAGGAGAAAGGGTTCGTGCCTGTGCAGAGCCTTAGATATGGGCAGTTTGGAAAGGTTGTTTTTAGAAGATGAGGGATGGAAGGGTCAGAGGAGAAAGGAGAGAGGATGCAAATCCAAAGGAAAGCCGCCTCTTGCCTCCCGTGAAGGTGCAGATTGCAGGAGAGACCCACGAATGGCGTTGGGCTGCTTCCAGCACACCAGGGCGGGAAGAGATTTTGTGCGGCAGCCCACTTGGTGATGGAAAGGAGAACACTTCATTTCCTAAGCAGAGAGAATAATCATTTATTTTTGTAGTGTAACTTGCCTGCTTTCCCCCGCCAGGAAAGATCCCAAATTATTTTACCGGCTGTTTATCTAAGGCTTATATTATTCACTGCTGAATCGCATCCATTACTGGGCTGGAACACAGCAGCTGTTTAAGAACTCAAAACAATGCCCCTTTTTTTTTTATGGAAGGTCACGTTAAAAATCCTCTCTAACTTGAAGGTGAACTTCTTGTTATGTGCCACAATTATACTTTGCTCACAGTTACACTTCTGCCAGAATCACAAAGCCACTAAAGAAATCAGGATGCACAAACACATCCAAGTGTGCCCAAGTCCTTCCACTCCTGCTCTGGACGGGGCTAATGAACCACGTACCACAAAGTGGCCCCTGGGTCACGTATAACTTTCTTCTGACCCCCTTGGAATCTGCATCTATGCTCATACATCACTTTTTCCCTGGGCAGTTCATGAGACCAGCACTAGCTACCAAGCCTGTGGTCTCTGAATTGAGAAGTGACAAGAGAAAACGAAGGCACAGTCTGATTTGGAGTTTGGCACTACCGTTGAGGAGATGTGGGTTGGTTGGTCCTTTCAAAGTTCTTTGCAGGGGGATGGAAGTGCTACAGATGAAGGGCACTCCTGGGCAGATGTGCACATACGAGACAATCAGTCTCCAGAGGACATTCGTGCAGAAGGCACAGCTAGCATTAGACCTGTCTGACCAGGACACTGCACCTCTGCAAAGACTGGGGCTTGAGAGAAACATACAGCCGTGGGTAACTGTTGGGTCTTTTGAGGAGAACAAGTCAGAGACAGAGCTTCTAGTTAGATCTCTTTGTGCAGTGTTTCAAATATTGCTTTGATTTTACCTGCTAAAAATATATTTTATATATACTACTACTTTTAGGCAGAAATATTTCCCCTCTTGCTCCTACAGTCTTTTTCTGCAACGTTTTCCTCGGATTTCTCACAGTTTACATAGATGAGTAAAACTGGACTCGTGGCATTTGCTTCACAGCGATTTTCTCTCTTGCATAAAGATGAAGTTTAGTTGGTTGTTTTGCTAACAAACCAGCTGGCTGGGGGAAAGATGCTCTTAATCAAATGGCTTCATTGCATCTCTGGGGAGAACTCTGTCTTTTTTCCCATCACAACAGGTTTCCTCTTTGTTCTCTGGTGGGCAGGTGTTGTCCCACTGGGATGTGGAAAAGGGCAGGCTCTGATCCCATTAAAGATAGCCTCATTGGTAATAGATCAGAGGGGCATCCCTAGGTTGTGGGAGAGTATGCCTGTCTTGCTTCACTGGCTGGTGAATAATAGAGCTGGCTCTCAGTGACACTTGCAGGGTTTTTAACAGGAGTTCTGTTCTCCAGAGGGACAATGAAAGGGAAAGGAATCCAGAGGGTGATGGCTATGTCTGGCATTGCCAGAAACCACAGCTGGTCCTGCAAGTGGTGGGAAGAGAGACATGTTTCTACCCAGGAAAGATGCAAAGAAATGCCCCCCACTGCATTATCTGCCTGCTTTACTCACTCTCCCCATCGCTTCCACAGCAGGCTGACTTGGAGGGATGTGGAAATGAATTATGATCCAGTGGAAGGAGAGACACAGATAATCCCAGAGATAGAAATGCTACTGTAAACCCTGGTCTCAGCCATCCCTTGTCCCTCCCACCTTAAGGGTTACAGCAACTCTGTTCTGACTTCTTGGGAAGAAAGTCTGGGTGTAGGGGCTAAAGGAGGTCAGAGAGCTCCAACCACATCTCTGGCCGGGATGAGGTGACTAGGGAACAAGGTCTGTGACTTACTCAGTGGAGCCTGTCTGCCAGCAGGCCAGACATAGCATGGAGAGCTTTTCTTCTGCTGACCTTGTGCTCAGAAGAATGGAGGTAGTAGCTGGGATCTCCAGTGTATTTCCTTCTTCTGTGCTTTCTACAGTGATCTAGGAGGTGAGTCCATTGTTTCCAGGAACTACAGACTCCTGAGATCTAAAATAGGCTCTATACCCGCTTAATTCAGAGGCTTAGTGTCTCTGCCCTCTCGGTTAAGGTAGGATTTATCTACCTCATGTAGGGCTGTGGCAATCCATTAGTCTGTGTTAGTTCAAGCCTTGGGTATGATCATGTCCTAAAAATGGAAACTTGAAGCTGGATACATGCAGCAGCCAAAATATGCAGCTCTGACTGAAATCCATACCATAGGCATGTTCACAAAGAATGCACCAGCACTGTGAGACAGTGACTTGTACAGATAAATCAACAGCTCTCACAGACACTGTGTCCAAGCACAAGGTCCTTGAATTTCCTTTCTTTGGTGAGATGTCTTTGGCTGGTGTCGTTCCAACTCCAGCAAAGCTGGCTATGAGAGACCCATATCTGCTCAGCAAAGACTCTAATCCTCAAAAGAGTTAACCCTGAGCTCCTGACTCAATGCACAAGAATGCAGCCACCTCAGGTAGAGTCTCACTGGGGCCAGCCTTGAACATCGCCTTCATGGGAACCTGTACAACTCCAAACAGCAGCTGTACTTGGTTGTGTCTGGACTGACAAGGACAGAAATTATACCAGCACAGTAGACAGCTCTCTATATTTTAACACTCTCTTTGCTTTCTTTTCCTATGTTCTTCCCTAGTGACACATGTAAATTACACTCCTTTTGGCCTAGGCACCCATGCACCAGCTGGACCTCTCTCGTCTGCACTCTTTCTTGGTGCTTTCTTTCTGATATCTCACTCTTCCGTTTACATCCTTGATGAATTTTACCTCTGTGGCTCACAAACCAGCCAAAATCCTTTACTTCTGCTGCACTATGGCCTGGGAAGTCATTCTCCCTGCAAAGCCACGGCTGCCGGCCACTCCTCCTTGTGATCCAGCCCAGCCACTGCTATAGCCCTGCCCAAAATCACCGCCCCTGCTCAGCACTCCTGCAGCCTGCTTTCACTTTTAGCCCCTGATGCCGAACAAACCCAGCTCCCTCTTCATGTACACGTATGTGTGTATTTATACACATAACCCCCCACCACAGAAAGAGACTTATTTTGCAAGGTTTAATATGCTCCAAGTTCTGCTGTGGACTCTTCCTCTTTTTCTGCAAGCTGTGGTTTTTAGAGCAGGCTTTGTGGGTTTCAGAGAGTCCTTGGATGCCTTGGGAAACGTTCTGCAAAAGCAGACTTTCTCCCTGTGCATTCTGCACTCCAGCCACCAGGTCCTGAAATCTCCGTGCACAGGATTTCCCCTATTTAGATAAGCACAAAATCTACCATCCTTTCAGGCATAGTTTCTGTTTGATACTGCTTCTTTATGCCTGCAATGCCAGGCAAAGCTCAGGAGAGCCAACTGGACTCCCACCGACATCAACAGCAACTCTAACTGAGCCACAACACAGCATCAGGATGCTCCCAATGGGCTAAGCAACACCACCCCACAGCCATCACAGCCCTGGGGTGGCTGGTGTATGCTGCTTTGCCACAGCTCTGGAGACAATAAGATCTTAACCGCTATCCTTGATGTCTCTGTTCATGACACAGGAGAAACAATGCTACCTACCTTGTAGAAAATAAGGGACAGCCTTAAAGCACCAAATAGCTGTGAGACAGAAACACTCTCTGCCTCTCCTGAGCTTGTCTTACTCACTGGGGAAAGTAACTCTGGCTTAGGGGAGCTGCAGATTAGCCTAACACACCTGGGTACCACCTGCTGCTTTAGTGGCTCCAGCTCACAGTTTTGTGACAAGCTGGGTGCTTGACAGCAATATCCCTTTGAAATGCCATGTATACTGCAGTAGGGTTTGGAAAAGCCTTACTTCAGCACAGGGTAATTGTCAATATGCATGAAGACAAGCTTCCTGGGGTTGTCTGGGGGCAAGAAGGGGACAGCTTGGGTGGAAAAAATGCTTCAACCACAGCACTAGACATGCCTGTGCTCCTAACCAGCATGTTGCTCCTATAGAGTCAGAGCAGAACTGGAGATGGCTCTGACAGGCAAAGCACACAAATGCTGTGGATAAAAAAAAAACAACCCATAAAGCAACAGAAATGTCTTACAAGGTTTAAAAGCACAGCTGTCCAGCCTCGCCTATTTGTATGGGAAGCGAGAATCACAGCTCCTGAACGTGGAGCTGGCAGGCAGCGTCAGAAAGGAGAGGGAGGCGAGATATGTGGCTGAGGAATTTGCAGCCTTCAAGTTCCCTCTCTCCCACCTCCTCCTTTCGCAGGAAATGAAAGAAGCGTCTTTTGTGGCAGGAGGATGGTAGGTGTGCATGCGTGAGTGTGTGCTGGGGAGCAGTCCAGCCTGGTGGGCTGCTTCCCGGCGTGCAGGGCCGTGTGTGTGTGTGCACGCATGCGTGTGCACGCTCGTGCCGAAACACTCAGCGCCGGCCCCAGGGCTGTTTCTCAGAAGTCTCTTCATGCGTGTCTGAAAAGGTGGATCAGGCAACGGAAGCAGCAAAACCACCAACATGCCCAGGCCCCAAATGACTGCCTTTTCACTTTTTTTCTCTACTTTTTTTTTCTGTAAAGCAGCCCCCTGACTTCTTCCTCCTTCCCTCCCGTTACTCTGCCCCACTGAACCACAGTGCAGAGCCCGAAACTGGAGGAGAGCAAAGGGGAAAAAACTGTCCACAGCCACTGCAGAAAGAGTGATGCTGGGGATCAAGGCCAGTAAAACTAGCTTGGGACGTGGCCATCTACAGCCACTGCTGCCCTCACAGGGCTGGAGCTTGGAGTGGAGCAGGTAGTGAGCTCAACCATCAGCCCTCAAATCTCCCTTCTCCCTGCTGCCATATGACTATGTCCAAGCAGAACAGCCCTTGCCTCCATGGAGGCCCAGGAAACCTGGCAGGAAGGACCCTAGTGGGGTAAAAGCAGTTCATTTAGTGGTCTTTCTCCCCTCTTCACAGTAAGCTTGTTGCCCTCTCCCAGGGTGAGCAGCATGGGCTGCAGCCCTCAGGCAGCCTCCTGGGCACTGACACCACACCTCACCACAAGGAAACCTCTTTTAGTTTCTGTTTCCACCTCTCAATCCCTACCCACCGAATTCCACAGCATACCTGCATGGTCTGTCAGTCTCTCCTTCAGGTGCTCAGGAAGGGTTTGTGGGAGGGAGAGGAAAAGCATGGCTGGAGATCCTTCCTCTGCTTATATCTCATGGCTTGCAGTGTAAGTTTCCTCTTGCTATGCTTGCTCCCAATGTGGCTGTTAGCAGTGGGCTGAAGAGCGAGAGGGTGGCCCAAGTCCCCTCTGGCAGCCTACAATGGTGGTCATGACAAGTTGCCTCAGCGCTGCAATGGTGAGCAGGCCTCCACCATCCCCTGTGGACCTTTACCACCCTGGCCTCCAAACACACAGCATCAGCCCAGCAACTGGCACCTTCCCCTCAGGTGAACACGACAGATCCCCACCATGTGCCACAGATTTGTTTCCAATTCCCAGCTGAGCCCCAGTAGCAGGAGCACAGCCCCTTCAGTGATATTGCTGTGGGCACGAGAGGTAAAATGTGTCATGAAGCCTGCTCAAATCCATCACGATAAAGGCAAACCCAGCTGAGAGGAAGGGTGGAAAAGCTGGAGACTGAGGTGTGTAAAAGAAAAGGCAGAGAAGAGGTGCCAGAAAGTTATAAAGACCCAGGTTTTAAAAACAGATTTGTCACTGAGAGCCAAGATCCACTTTCCTGAGTAGCACTGAGCCCAAGTCAGTCCTTCTGGTTTTCTGGATCAAAACCAAACCCTGTGCAAAAAACAAACCAAACCATTAAAACAAACAACCAACCAACAACAACAAAAAAAAACCAAAAAACCAAAACCAACATACAGTCTGCTCTGCATGTTTTCTGTAGAACAAAAGGTATTGAGTGAAAGAAAAGAACTGCCTGAGAAGGTGGGAATGGCCCAAGTGGGAAGGATAAATTCAACATTGCCAAAAAATCCCATAGTGCCAAAGGAAAAAGGCAACCGCGCTGAAGGGAGTTAAAAAATTGAGCAAGTAAGGTGCTATGTGAGGCAGTCCTGAAATCTACCCCTGTGTGAGTCTAATAGGGATCCTTACACACACAATAAGTAAGGTAGGAGAGAAAAAGAAGAGTAAATAAAGAAGAAGAATGCAAGAAATAAGAGTGCAAAGCCTGCTTAGAGATCTAAGGATTAGTCAGAAAACCTTTAGTAGAAATGGAAAACAGGGAGGCAACCAAACAAGAATATTCAGTCAGTTAAGGCTTGCAGGGAAAAGATAAGGGCAGCAAAAATGCAGAATGAGTTAATTATAGCCAAAGGGATTAAGGAGAATAAGAGGCCTTTTACAAATATATCAGGGGAAACAGAAGCACTAGGTAGAAGGTGGGTCTGTTAATAATAGGTCAGAGTAGAAAAGGAAAATAATGAAACAAGGGGACAAATCATGCCAATAGCAGTGTGGGCATCTTCCCGCTACCACCTGGTCTGAGACCTCCAAGCCAGCATGTCAGGTCCATCAACAGACTGGTTTCAACCCAAAGAATCCCCACCACTAAGGACAGATCTGAGCTGCCATCACAGTACAGCGATGTATGGAAATGTGCCACGAATCTCCCTGTGCAAGGCCTGACACCTTCCCTGAAGAAATCAATATATTTTTCAGTGATTTAATTGCCTCAGCCTGGCTTTTTTTTGTGTGTGTGTGGTGTAGAGAAAGCATATACACCAAGGTTAGGTCACATATATGGTGCAGTGACCTTGGGAGAAGACCTGGTTAAAACACACCAGTCAGTAAGAGACCAGCTGAGCAACTAACCATGAACTTCTTCATCAACTCTTATGCCTGGCTTAGCTGTTTCTATCTGCTTCCTGTACCCACCCTGAAAGCAACAAGAGTAAAACCCAGTAAACTCCTTGGGGCTGGAAGCAGAGAACTTTGCAAAACCTGCAAATCACTGATTTGGGCCAGATTCTCACCTCCTAAGAAATTTTTCACAAGAATTTTAAATATTTAAGATATCACACATTCCTGCCCTCAGGATTTTGGCTTTCTCCCCCTTCAGAAAGCAAGTTTGGCTCCAAATCCCAGGTTTCCCTCTCAGTTCCTGTAAAAACAAGAGGCTCAGTTAGAAAAACTACAGCCTATTTACGTTTTCTCAAAGTAAAAGAAAAAAACCTCCAAAAAACCTGTCAGGAGATAGAAACTGTTTCAGCTAGTTCTTTCACAGGAGGAAACCCATCGCTCTCCTGTCTGCCTGTGGGCGCATTTTGCATACTGGAGGCTTTCCTTGAACAAGACCCCTCAGGCACCCTCCAGACCCCATCTGCCAGGGAGTCACACAGTGAAACAAAGGGCCAGCTCCTTTGTCCCAGGAGACTAGGTGCCAACCTGCCTGTCTCTGTTTACCAAAGGGAGGGATGTTAGCAGGGTGAGAATAGGGGGCTGGGACCATTGCTGGGGCGGGGGCCATTTGTCCCCTGTTCCCGGCACTCAGGCGCTTTCCCATCCCTGCTGACTCGCTCTGATTTTCATGCCTTGCCAGCTTAGCTTTTTGAAATGCTTTAGATAGTTATTTAGGAAGCTGGTGATTAAAAATAAATAGATAAATAGGCTCTATTTCTTCAAGGAAAACCAGGGAAACAGCCTCACAGCCTGAATTCCTTCAAGCTAGTTCCCTAAAGCTCCATCTACCAAAGATACAGAGTGCTTTGACCCATGGATAACCTCATGGTAAGGTGGATGCACACATTGCCTTTTCCTGCATTCTTACCTGGTCTCCTCCAGAGAGCAGACAGTGAGGAGATGCTTGGGGCCTAGTCCTAGGACTAACTGAACAGTTAGATTAGCAACTGAGCCATGCCAATAGACACCAGTTGGGGGATGACAACGACTCGTTTTCACTTGTGTGATTTTCTAATATCATATATCCCTGCACGGGGCTGAACCTGAATAGTTTTGATCAGACAGGGAGAGCCTCTGCACTCACAGAGGCTTTCACCTGGAGTACATCAATATGTATACCTACTGCACATCCATGTCAGCAGCTTGCTTCCCCTCAACCACACATTTGCACTCATGTCAGAAACGAAAAAACACAGCAAATAAAATGCATGGGACACCAGCACTGGAGACTTTCCTTACATGCTCACCCTATTCACTTTGGAGATCCTAAAAGTGACAAAAACCCACTGTCAACCTTCGCTCCTTTTTACCTAGGTTGCACATTACGGGATGAAGTCAGTGCTGTCCCTCTCCCTGCTGCCTCTGCACTTTCAAACCAAGTATGTAAAATTACACAGGGAAGGAAAGGTTAAAATAACAGCACTCTGTAATAAAATATGGGTAATCACTGTCCTCTATAAGTCTTCTCCTTACACCACAGGTCCTTTTAGCAGCATGCTGGGTGTTTGTTAGAGAAGGACTCCTCAAGATGCTGAGTAGGAGATTACAGGGAGTATAATAAGTAAAAATGTATGCCATTGTTTGTATTGCAGCCTCAAGCTGTGGAATGACACAGTTGATGCTGAGTGTGGCTGTCTATAGGCAGGTATACATGTTCTTCCATCTCTTGCTGTATCTGCCTAGCAGTATCACAACAGGAGTCCTCACTCTTCTTCTGCCCACTCTGGCACTCAGGGACTCAAACAGGAGCAGCAGGATTGCAAGAGCATTGCTGCTTCCCTGGCTCAGCCCCTCCTGGAGCAGGGACAGAGTTCACTGGCTCTCTGACTCACTCAGACTGTTCCTCCCCTGCACGGAGACACTGCAGTAAACATAACCCGCCCTTTATTTTTTTTTTCCTCCTCTGAGCACCCCCCTCCTGTGTCTCCTAGCTGCTCAGGAGATGGTTTAAAAAATCCAGCTAGAAGGAGAGGTGGTGTTGCGGGAGGGAAAAGAAGGTAGAGCCCAAGCCATCAAGCATCAGCCCCAAAAGCAGCAGCCGCAGCGGAAGGCAGCGCTTTGAATGATCTCATGAATCAGCCACGACATTATCTACAGTGAAATGCCTGGGAAGGGGTTTCCCATGTCCTACCCTGACCTGGAAGGTTGAATCCACAGGGGCCTGAAGAGCATTTAGATTGCCAAAGACAAAGGTTAAATCAGAAGGAAACGATATTTTATTTAACCTCTGCATCAGGGTGGGGGCCTGAGGGGAGGGTAGAGGCAGGGGGGTGGTGACAAAGGTGTGGGGATAATAGGGGAGATTCAGAACAGATAACTCAGTAACATGTGGGCTTTCACTAAATCAGCCTGTTTCACCACAAAGCCAGTTTCCCTCAACATTCTGTGAGTGGCTGCGGGGGGAGGGCAGAGCCCTGCACTCAGCCCAGCCTGCTCTGTCAGGGCTGTGCTCTGCCATACTATCGTGCTCTTCAGTGCCAATATGGAATTTCCTTTCGGGAAAGGGCTGTGATAATTGTCTCTCTTATTTACACAGTGCTTTCCAGACAACGTGCCAGAGGCTGAAGCCCTTATACAGGCAAACCTTCCAGGGACACCCTGACTTGGCTTCAAAGTCAGCCAGGACTCCAGTACTCAGCATTATGTAGAATCAGACTGCAGGACTGCAAACCTATTGGTGCAGAGACCAGCTCTCCTATAGATGCCTCATTCCCAAAGTGTAGCTGGCAGCCATAAAAGAAATCAACACCAAAAGGGCTTTGTAGTGGTGGTGAAGGGTGGACTTACCTCCTTGTTTACATGTCATTAATGCTACAAAGGCTTTAAATTCGTTCCCGGACAAGACATTCCTGTAGGAAGTTGCTGTGGGTGTCCTGAGGACCTAGGTGATCTGGTGGGTGGGTGGAGAAGGGCTATCTAGCAGGGAGGGACTGGGAGGGGATGCAGGGGAATGCAATGCCTCTAAGGGAAGGTGAGGCCCATACCACCCTGAGTGGTGGGCTTTATGCAATACAGCCCTGGAGCAGGGGCAGGAGCCCTAGCCGTGCAGTACAACCTGTAGTGCCAGCAAGGTGAGGCCTGGGTGCTGGAGTCCACTCTGGTTTCCTCTGATGGGTCTGCGAGCCTGGCTGTCCATGCAGGGAAGATTAATGCGCATCTCTGAACATCCCCAGTCCTTCTGTGAAGCTTTGCCTTCCCAGGACTGTTCCCTCTCAGTTTTTAGCCAACAGAGACACAAATAGGGTGGGTCACGGAACCAGAGATGTGAGAAATGGTGAAGACTTTTACTCTGGTATTTCATCAGACCAAGCAGGCATGCAGTGGCACTTAATCGCTTCATTTGGGAGGCAGTTTCATACCTCTTCTGCACCCAGGAACAGGTTGCATTTTGCCAAATTTCTGTTTCACTGCAAGTAGAATAGTCATAGATGTCAACAGGAATTTTTACAAGTGCAAAGGATTTAAAAGTGACACTCTCCCCCACCCCCTTCCCACAGTACCAAAATATCACACGTCAAAGACCCTCCTGCTGAGAGCTGAATTCCCGCTTCACGCAAAGTTCAAGAATTGAGACTTGTTCCAAGCGTTTCTATTTCAGACTCTTGGTCTTTGACCAAATCATCACATTTCAGGCTTGTGCTGAAGACCTGAGGACCATATTTGTTTGCACTTAGGGGCCCAGCCACAGCCCCCTGTACTGGGAGATTCACAAAGGCAACTGAAAACCCCAGCCCGTTCTAAGCATGTTCCCTCACATACGTGCGTCCTGAGAGGTCTTGGATGCTTTGAGGGCAGGTCAGAGACACATCAGTTCTCCAGCTCTGCTGTGTGGGGAACCTGCAGCACAAACTGATCTGTGGGGAGCATGACCCAAAAACGTCAAAACAGGGCCTTGAACATTTTCCACTGCCACCAAACCTGTTTGACTGAATTGCAGGTTAAAAAGGCATTGTGTCTGTAATTGTTGGGCTTTAGAGAGCAAGCCTTTTCCTTTAATGAAATACCTCGCTCATTCCATTCGAAAGGGAACCAAAGACTTCTCAGGTTTATGATAAAGTTGTAAAAATTTTATTTACCCCATATTTCCTGCTGGGTTATTTACGAGGCATTTTGTCAGCTCTCATAAAACTGCCTAGTAAAATATATTTTCTTACAAAAAAAATAAAATCATTTGTGCAGAACATGAGAGCAGCGAGGACAGAGTTAATGGGATATACACACGTTCCGACCCTGGGAGAAAACAAAACAGAACCAAAGCCAGGCATTGTTGTGCTGCATTAGTTAATAATAGCTTTAGAGCTAAAATCCTGCTCCCACTGATGTTACTGGAAGTTGGTCCTTAATATAAAATAATCAGAGAACCAGCTGCCATGAACTGCAGAGCCCCAAAATGAACCTGAAACGTGGCAAAGCACCCAGAAAACACACGTCTCCTCACTGGGATTTCACAAGAAACGCCAGCTCAAGAGCTTTTTCTGTAACTTGGGGGTGGATGCAAATCATCACCCAGAGCTGGAACCCAAGGTTGGTTGATTGTTAATACAATAACTTTTACCTAGTTAAGGGTCAAGGCACAACACATGAAGCTCCTTGACGTAAACGTGGAGGAAATCACATCTTGCTAGTTGCTGTCGAATAGACAGTGTGGGCACAGGAAAAGCACGACTCACCCACTCCAGGCGCAGCTGGGGTACATTTGCCTCTCATGGAGCACAGCCTTTCAGTTTCGTGGCACGTGTTTGCATCTGCTCAGTTCTCTCTGGTCTAAACACTTGTGCTTTTTTTTTGCCTTTTCCCTTCTTTTTTATTCCCCCCTCCCCCCCTCCAGCAGTGCATATGTTCCCTAATCCCATTGGGAACCTGGAAGTACTAAGTTTGTTGTGCAGCATTACCACTAACACCTTTCATTTCAACCCATGCAGCTTCAAGCAGGACACAAGTAAAAGGCCTTTTCCATGTGGCTGGCTTGGCTTGGCCTGGCTTACTCAGGAGCTCAGCAAAGGTATTCTAGCTTGGAGGCACCAGTAGTATAAAGGCATCAAGAAAACAATGAATAACAGACCAAAGGGAGGGTTGTTTTAAAAACAAGAGCTAGATGCTGGGAAGTAGTCAGAGGTCCTTTGTTCTGTGCCTGTACAGCACTTAGCACAACACAGCTCCAAATTACAGCTGAGCTCCTTGCTCCTGCTGCTGTGCAAAGGTAAAGAAGCAGCAAGGAACAGGGAAACAGGCAAGGAGCAAGATTTGCAAAGGCATTTAAGTGTGTAAAGACACAAGGGAGTATTTACTTAAGGATGCTGATAGAGGTCCTATTTCCTACTGAAACCAAGGGGCATTAGGCTCATAGCTCCAATGCTTTATCAGTGCCACCAAGTGTTATCTGTGTCTTTAGGTATGGGTAGAGTTAGGTTTACCACTGCTCTCAATAAAACTTGCTCTTTGTAGGTCACTCTTATCATGGGGTTGCTGTCCTATGTGCCTGCAGAATGCCTTCTGCCTTGCAAAGTGCTCAGTCACACAACACATGATAACATTTAGCAATATGACAGATCTGTGCTGCATTGGGCACATGCAGATTTTTGGGGTGTGCATTCCTTTTGCACAGCTGTGTTTCTCAGGGGAAGCAGAGGGGGTCAGGAAGCATCTGGGGGACCTTGGGGCATGGAACTGACCAGAAATTCTCTGTGGGAAGGAGAAAGGGGAGAACTGCCTGCTAAACCGAGTAGGGCTGGCTCCCAGGAAAGCATCAAGCACATATATGTGGGATGTTCCAGACCTAGGCTTTAACAAGTAGTTCAGGAACTGGCTGTGATTTTAACAGACAGTTTAACCAAACTAGACCAAACTTTGTCAAGCTCAGCCCTGCCAGAAACTTCTGACACAACAGAAAATGTGCTTTACAACTGCTCCCTAGGCTGAACTAAGTCAATTACACTAAGCTGGCAAGTAAATTCAAGTTAGACTCACCTGGAACATTTGGCAGCTGTCTTAGAAATAAATGCAGAGGAACTGGAATGCAGGGGGTCTGGAGAGGAGAGATGTGTCTAGAGGCTTTCTGGATGTGACTCTGAGTGTTGAGTAGGTGGAAATGGAGAAGGAAAGCCAGGTATCAAACAAGCTCTCAAGGAAATTCCTTCTACAGCTTAATTCATTTAGAAAGAAAACACCTTTTCCTCCCAGCTTTCAAGAGGTTTTGGCATCCTTTACAACCAGCACAGTCAGTTGTTCCAGAATCAACAGTTTTGGTCAATGACTGACAAGGAAGGGCTGCTTTGCCTCAGTGAACCAGGAAGAAGTCAGTAGACATGTGGCAGACACCTTATTTGCACTGGTGGGACTAATGCTTTGGACTGAGCTTGCGAAAGGTGAGCTGGCAGGATGTTAGCATACTGCACGCTTCAACAAAGCCCTGGTGATGAGAGAGCTGCTGGCGTCCAGAGCCAGACAGCCCAGGAGGAGAATGTCTCCCCCTTCCACCAGATCCTTGCTATTAGTGGGGCAAATTCCAAAATTTCACCTACACAAAGTGTCTCCCCGTGCTCCAGGCAGGTGTCAGAACACGTGTCTGGTGCTTCAGCTGCCATGGGCATTGTCCTTAGAAGGGGAAGCATAAAAGGAGGCAGACAGCAGAGATCTGCAATGGCTCACACCGAGGTATCTGTAAAGCTGCTGTCTGTGGGAGTCCTTGTCAAATGACTCCAACCAGATGAGCAGCCAGGAGGCTCATAGCTGCCTTTTTTTTTTTTTCCCTTTTCCCTTCTTTGCAACAAACTGTTATTTCTCCCTGACTGCCAACTGCCATCAGTGACCAATTTATTGGCATCACACACAAAGATACGGTTTGTCTGCAGCCAAGTGGGACCCTCATCTAGGGAACACTCTGGAGCTATTTAATAAAGTTTAGAGATCAGAGAAGCATCCAGGCTTTCCCACCATAGTAGGAGAAGATGAAATTCTTTAATTGTTTGTGTTTGAGTGAAACTCATATAAAAAGAGGATTTGGGATTCTGGGGAAGCTTTAGAGCTGAGTCTGACCTTAAGCCATGTTTCTACACAGCATCTCACGCTCTCACCCGGTACTCCCAGCACCCACTCTGGGAACTCAGCCTTTGCTCACATCCCTCTTACTCAGGTGCATGTAGAGATACAAGAAAGCAATCGCTGTTTTATCCTATAGTTAGTACAAGATCTTTTGAGGCCTGTGGTACAGGCAGCTTAAAAGAAGCTGTGCCTCTCATGGGCAGACAAACCCTCAGATGCTCTGCATCCTGTTACAGTCCAGTTCTCCAGTTATGCAGAAGTCACAAAGCGTTTTGGATCCCAGACTGCTTCTCAGTGGAGAAAGTCTGTCCCTAACCCCAGTTTGTGCACATCTGCAATGTTTAACCTGCTCTTCTCCCATTGTACTTCATGTGGTCCTTATCACAGTGCTCAGACTATTCCAAAGAGCAGTAAAAGAAAAAGAGAACTAAAGCCCAGCATGTGCATTTGGCTTTGAATGACAGAAACCTCATAGGAATTTTCATAATTTTTTCCTCATTTATGATTCAAGTTCTGTAAGTCTGGTCAAGTTGGCTACTGTTTAGACCTGAATAAGGTCCTACCTGCTTGAGATTCACCCCAAACTGGGAACTAGCAGGAGTACAGGCAGAGCAGTCAGCAGCCCAGATGCACACTGGAAATGACAGTGAAGGGGGTGAAGGATCTGAATCTGAATTTCCTAAACCACAGACAAGCTCACTGGTGCTCTAGTTTAGCCTGTGAATCAATCTTGTTAAAAAACAAACTGGATTTGAGTGTTGTTGGCTTTTTGTTTATGTTGTTTTTTAAGTTGGTAGACATGGGGACCACTGGGAGGTGTTTCAATTTTTTTAAACCTTGAAAGTCCTTACTCTGCCTTCCTCCCTTCTTCACCTCACATTCACAAGTCACTCATAGAAATGATTAGAAGCCTTTCCCTTACAGGCTCCATGAACGTTGGTGCCATTCTAGATATCATAGCTTTGGGTAAAGAATAGCATCAATAGCATCAAAACTATGGTACCAGCACAGGCTCAAAGGTGAAACGCAGAACGATTCCATTGGCTCACAAGATGCCAGGATGTTTTGCCTCAAATGCCATCTGGCACAGTGCAGATCTCACTGACAAGGAGACCGTGTAACTCATCTGACAATAGAGAGGGGAAAAAAGTCATGACAGGATCAAATGGTTACCTCTTTTCTCCAAATTATCTTGTTTTGACGTACAATATCTCTATGAGGAAGAGTTAATAGGCCTGAGGTGTTTCAGTCTGGGAAGTAAACAGGTGAGAGAGAGTATAATAGGGGTCTATAAAAGAGCTGTGTGGCACTGGCAAGGGTGAATCAGGAACAATCATTTACCAACTTTTCTGGCAGAGGTAAGGAGCAGCTAGGGAAGTCAGGCAGAGTCAGAACCAGCACAAACAGAAGGCAGCATCTGGGCAGTGTACACTACAGCCTGGCCCCACTGAGTCTCTGCTTTGAAAAATAATCCTAACAGGGGCTCCAGCCCTGAAGAGGGCAAGCACCCAGTCTCTGCAGGCTTAACTGAGGTGCAAGTCTGCTTCATGCCAGGGAACCTGTGTGAGAGGTTGCCTCAACTGCAGGCAAGACAGACGCCTTCAGTCAACCCTAAAAAAATAACATTAGACTTTTTTTGTTTCCTGGGAGTGGCATAGGAGTGGGTTATGAGCTTTCCACCTTCTGATAATCGTGGATTGCAAAAAAGTTTAGGTCAGAGCATGACGTGGGTTCAAATACTCATGCTACAGGCCTGGCTTTACCACTAGTTTATCATGTGGCATTAGAAAACACATCTATGGTCTTGGCATATGATGGGCATCAAACCAATGATAGCCTTCAGTCTAAAATTTGGCTCAACTTGTCAACTTCTAGATAAGAATGACAGCCTTTGCCTGCTGGTATCTCAGGAGAATGGGATTTCACCTAACAGGGCAGAGGTTTAGAGGTGCCCAGGTGTTAATTGTGCATATTTGAGTCAGACTGAGTAGATTAACCCCCAGCTTTTCAGGGTAAGTTGGCAGGAGGAAGAACCACCTGCAAACTGAGAAATGCAAACAAGGAGGGAAAAAGTTCAGTTTTGCATTCTGAAATAAAATGCAAATCTTCAGTACCAGTCTCCTCTGATTCTACACCTTCTGGCACAGGAATGAAATCAGTTTAATCTCAGTAACCGGCTAAGGAATGCTCAGGCTTTCTGAAGCCCGAGCCAGCTTGGTTAACTGTATTTCTGAGTGAGAGAAACAGCAATCTTTCTCCTTTTAACATCAATAACACCAGTTATTCTCCTCAAGAATTATTATCAACAATTCCTTCGCTATATTTACAAAGAAGTGGGGCTATTCTTAGAGAAAACACTAAAAAAGCCATTTTATTTCCCTTTCTTGGCAGTTCTACAAAAATGTAAGGAATGTAGTCAGTTAAAAAACATCAAATCCCCAGCACGAGCCTATAAGAGCTTTCTAATGCATATTTACAGTATAGAAAGCAACTGCTTTCCTGTTTTGTAGAACAAACAGGGAACCTTCTCTTTTCCTCCTAGCTGTTCCTGAAGACCAAACGTTAAGTTAGATGTAGAATGCTGCTTTTAGTGGTGTGGGTTATAAACTCTTGATGCCTAGAAAATGGGACTTTATACTACAGCCTTCTTTGCCTAAAAAGGAATCAGAGGCAAATTTTGCTGCTGGTTTTAGAAAAGTTCCAATTTGGCAACCCAGGATATCCAAATACTCCTTTAGCCACAGCTTGGTTTGCCATAGGGAACAGCAGTGGTAACTTCTTCCATGCTCTTTCTCGTGGAGGCAAGGACATGCAGCCCAGAAAGGGGGGACTGCTCAGGTCCCACCATACCATTAGTGGGACTAGGGGAAACACTCTGTTTTCACAGGGATCCAGCTCAGTGTGGGGTCACTGGGGTTTGAGAACACAAGCAAGAGACCATACCACTGTTCTCATTCATGCAATAGCATCTCGGTACTTTGATCCAGCCTTTGAACACCATCAAGAAAAATCTCATTCTTAAGGGGCATTACTTACTGCTTAGGAAGGAGACTATGAGGCACATCCAGGTCACAGCTTTCCTGATGACATTGAAAACAACTGAATAGATAAAAAATATCAGTTTTTGCTCCAGGTTAATGGTGGTTTTGTCTCTTACCTGGTAAAAATGGGCAAACTCTACCAATGTTGCTTGTACTGCACAAAGCACCAAAGATTTCCAAATGGACAAGACACCACCTCCTTTAAAGAACAGTCTGTGCCATGGGGAAATGAAACTCAGTCATCTCGGATTTTATAAATTAAATGGTATAGACAATATGCTGCAAGGAACAAACTTCTACAGGTAGGGATACAGGTATTCAACTTTTACTTACTTTAGCAACTATAGCTCAACACCTTTTCCCCCTCCCCCATTTCTGTCTTAAGTTTGCCTGTGTTGGAGTTCTCCTGATCCAACTTCAAACTGATCTGAAAAGGCTCCAGATCCCATTCCCCATACTTCACATTATCTCAGGTCTCTCAGGTTAGAGGGAGACTGGAAACACACCCCTCCATGCCTCGTCCTCTGAACCACATCGCTGTTTGTTGCTATTCTGTTGCTAGCAAGCCCATTGTTTAAGGTATGTTTTCAGTGGCTTCTTCCTGAGCCTCCCTCGGAGCAGTGATAAAACTGCCTTTGAAGCACTCTGCAAGTTTTTGTTTTCATAACCAATATTTGTCACATTCGCTGAGTTCCTCCAGATTGCTGAGCATTACCCCATTTCTCCACTCCCCCTTATACAAGATAATGACTGAAAAGGACAAAATCCTTCCTTGTCCCTCACTGAACCAGTGCTCTGAAACTGGAAATGAGTTTGGCTTCTTTTGTCCAAACAGGGTTGGCCACAGCCCTGAGAGTTTTGTCCTCCTCCCAGCCAGGAGGGCAGCCTCTCCCTCATCAGGCCATTCGGATGTGCCACAGCCCTGACACTGTGGTAGGAAACAAACATGCCATGCAATCATTTTGCCGAGCAGCATGCCAAGGTCTAACAAATTAGCCCACCACGATGCCCTGCCGCTCTGCTGGCACGTGCCAGAACCAGCAGGAGAGCAGCTGGGCTGCCGCTGCCCTGCCATGGCACGCAGTGACGCCAGGTCGGAATGAATCCTACAACAGCCTCCAACTGACGGGGCCTAGGAGAGTGTAAGTGCTCCTCGTGGCAAATGATGCAACCCCAACCAGGATTTCTATGTGCTTTTGTGATTTTTACCATAACCATATGCTTCTCTTTCTATTTCAGAGCCATCAGAACTGAGCAAGCCCTCATCCGGAGAAAACCAGGCAAGAGCACAAGGGCGCTTGAAGGGAAGGAGAGGAAATAAGAGACTTTTCAGCCTTTGGCTCCCACTGGCTGTCATGTAACAGTTTCATCATTGTAGGAAGTGTCAATAAGATACCAACAGGGTAAACAATTGTCAGACAGATTTTCACAGAGCCAGTTGACTGGACCATGGCTGCTTTGTACACAATGCCAATGCAGTGTCATTTCTAATGGGGGAATTTATACAGTGTAATTATGTCAGAATTTGCTCCAGGCTACACACTGTTGCATTATAAACCTGGCCATTGCTGTTTGATTACTCAGAGCTTTAAATAACACTGAAAGTAATTATATCAAGCAAGATGAAGAAAAGTGGTGCATTCCAGTGCTTGCCACATCGCAGCCCCTGAAGGGGGTTAGCTAACGATGATGTCTCCTTTATTGCTGGAAGTCTTGATACCTTAGGCCACATCCCAATCAGCTGACTCACAAGCAGTTTAAGGACCCTCTTAGTTTGGCCTCATAATTACAGAGCAGAAGGGACTTTATTCCAGTCAGGATAAGATTCCCAGATGATTGGATGTAGATGTGTGTGATTGAAATGCAAAGAGCATGGAGGCTGCCTCGAATAGCAAGGCATGGCCAAGGGGGCTTTGCATCAGGGAGATCTCCCCTGCATGCTTCTGGGGCTACGTGAGTGTCAGGCATCCTGTCAGCAGTGGCCTGAGGGTTAAGGGCTCCTCCGGGGCTGGGCTGGCTGCAGCTAAAGGGCAGTTTTTCCCCTGATTGGTGCCATTAGAATGAGCAAGGCTCCCCCAGGCCTTCATCAGCATGGTATCATGAATTACCAATGCTCTGCAAAAGTGAGGGCTCAATCTAGAAGGGATAGAAGAAGGATCTAAAAGAGCAAGTGATTGCTGGACTAACGGCATCCTTAGATCCCCATTTCCCAGAGGTAAAAAACAGATCTTTTGCTTTCCAAACCACACTGAGCTTCAGTCCTGTGACAGGGACAAAGCTGGCTGATAACTTCTTTGCTCGCCCTGGTCCCTTAGGGTTGTCACAAGCTATTCTGGTTTGTTGCAGCTCTCCTGAGGGCTGTTACAATGGTTGGGAATTGCCCTAAAGCAATTCCTGCCATCATTCCTTGCTCTGTGTCACATAGTGTGTTTCCCCTTTGCTTTGTCTTCACTTTCCAATGAATGCTCAGTCAGACCTGAAGCAATGTTTGGAGGTGATGCCTCTCAAGAGCTTATGGGATCTGAGGCATCTGAGATGTGGTTGCAGCCAAATCAGAGTGAATTCAGACAGAAATGGTGCCATTGCCAGTGCCTTACAGTATCTGCTGAGATTGAGAATATGAAGCTGAGACACTCAAGGCTGTTCAGACACACTTTTAGAAACTGGGTGGATAATTCATGAGAAATCCCCACTACTTCTGCTTCTACCTGGCCTGAATTGCTACAGAGACCAACAACTACTTGTGGTATCCTGGCATTTCTGCTTTTGTCTGGGATGGGAATTAAACAGGGCACGAGATTGACAATAGAAATAACAGAATGGTGGAGGATTAGCCAAATCTTTAAAAATCTCAGCAAAATAAGTTCCCTTCAGTTTTATGAGCAGGCATTCAGAATAGTTTTCATTTGCTCTGGCCTGATTCACCCTGCTGCATCCTTTGACCTGATGAAACGGTGACTGAAGCCTTGGGCTTTGCATCCTGTTTCAGCTGCAGCTGAGCTCCATGCAGAGGTGTCTGTCCACAGCTGCTTCTCATGGCTCCCATCCAGAGGTTGCCACCTCTTCTGATTTGCCAGCATAACTATTTATGTTGTCAACTATTTGTGTCATCACTCCCCCAGTTTTTTATCAAGAGTCCTGCTCGCAGAAGACCTAAATTAAATGGGCTGTAAACCACAGAAGCCACATGGATCTTCACTGGACTGGGACTAAGTGGAGAAGTGCTGTTAAACAATGTGTTCAGGTCAATGCCTTGAGCAAGAACCTGGACAAACACACACACAAAATATATAATGTACCAGCATTAAAAAATGGGGCTGGAGGCAGCAGCTCTGCAGCAGCCCTAGCCAGCCTCTCTGCTGAGCAATGATGTCCTACATAGTCTCCCTGTTTTCCACTACCTTTCTCACTTGACCCTGTAAGGAATTGCCTCCATGTGTTGAGCTGGCATAAAACTACTACAACCAAAAATGCCCTTTTGCTGCTCAGCATCCTGAGCAGGCTCAAGCAGGATCCAGTGAGCTCCAGAGCCAGCGAGAGGGTGGAGGCTGCTGTGCAGCCATAGTCTAGATACATTACTGTAACGAGGTATGTCTCTCTAGGCTTTGGCCTCAAAATCTACATTGTCAAGCTGCTGTGAAAAGATGCTGTGAGCAACAGAGTAGGGATTGAACAGAGGTAAATTTGAGTTTCAAATGAGAGAAAGCAGGAGGAGGGGTGAAGAATGAAAGGCAGTGAGGAGATGCATTTTTGGAACAATGCACCAGTGTTTTATAGGACAGGATTTTTCCTGAGTTTCTTGAAGTCTGATAATTTTACCTCCACTTCTGAATGGTAATATCTAGTCATTTTAGCTCATATCATCAGCTGTTCTAATGGAGCCAACCTGCTCCATTAGACTGCTGCTGTGTTTATCAAACATGCAGTCACATGTGTGACATGTGAGAAAGGAAATAAACCCCAATACCTCCATCCAATTTTCCACCTGAGGTGCTTTGCCTCAGTGCAAGTAGTTCAAAAGTATAAAATCCCCAAATCTTAGGTGCTAAGTAAACCTATATGCAGTTGGTTTGACTGGCTGTGATTTACCTTCAGCTCCCCCTGCTCTGGAATACCTGGACGTTCACCTGGGCTTGGTTTTCATTTAGAACTAGAAGGGGTTTTGACAGCAGGGGTGCTTTTTGCCAAGGGCTCCCTGTTGTTTGTTCACAAGTTTGTGTTATCAGCAGAAATATCACTCAGCACTGTGCTAGTGATCTGGGAACACACGAGAGTCAGTTCTGGATGGAGCTACATGTGGCTGTGCTGCTCTGACCACTGGAATGGTGAACCCTGCTCCATAGCGACTGTGCATTTGGCTGGCTCCTTAGTGGGGCACTGAGAGGTGATGTTGGCTTAACATTGCCAGTGCCTCAGGTTATCCAGCCTCTCTCACTTAACAAACAGGGTAAACTAAGCAGGGATGCCACTCTTCTCTGGGCTGCTTACCTGCTTTATCCCACAGCATTGATGGACATGGCAGGCAGGATGCTCTGGTCCCAAACTGCTGGTGAGGCCCTGAGGGTCTTCAGACTGGTCCAGTCCCTGTTCTGAGACAGCTCAGGGAAGACTTTGGGGATCTTCCCACTTCTTCCAGTTCCCCTGTTGAAGGAGAAAGAGAAGTAACTTTTCTTACATCTTCAAGCTTCTATTAATAGTTGCAGAAGTTGCAGTTGCTGTGCTACTGCAGCCTAGGGCAAGGCAAAACCCCACAACACAGGACGTTGCATTTGCAAGAGCAAATGAACAAAAGAGAAGCCAAAAATGTCTGTGGGCACAGATGGCCCACGTTACAGCAACGTGTTCCTCCTTGAAACACCTCAGCAAGGTGTTGGTGACCATGGCTCCTCGATGAGAGAGAAAGGTTTTGTGTTAGGGAATGACTCAAAGGCCTGAGAAGACTGTGCCCAGCCCTTGTGCCTCTCACTGAGTCTCTTTGGTTCCTCCAGCAATGTATAACCCTGGCACAGCTTTGCAGGGGAGTGAGCAAGGCCAACTAGCCCCAAGGCTCTGGGATATGCCAAATTATTTTGATCCCTTTCACATGGAGTGGGAAGGGATAGATCCCAGTCAAGCTGGGGGATGCATGGGCTGTCAGAGGCATCAGTCTGTGCCAGATGGGGACTTAGGGACTTTAAGCCTCAGAAGTAATAAGACCCCCCATCATGGACTGTGCCAGAGTTGTGAGGCTCCAGAGAAGATGGATCCAGATGAATTGGGAAAGGACACAGCTTCCCTTTTGCTTGCCCTTCTTCAGCCATCTCTGTCACCTCTCCAACACCAAATCTCTTGTGTTGCAGATTACCAGTGATTTTTGCCAATAGCAAGAAGAGAGGCAGCATTTTTGGTGTGGAAATCTCCCATGTGCCCAGCTGCAGCCCCACAGCTACCTGCACCACAATCACTAAACTCAGAGGGGCTGCAGGGACTGAGAGGTGGGACTGAGCATCATCATGGAGACTGTGTACTGGTGAGGGGACAGAGCTGGTCCCTGCATCAGATCCAAGCAAGAGAAAAAGAAATGGAGAAAGTAATTGTTGTGTTGTCCTATGCTAACATGGTCTAAAAAGTTAATGGAAGTGGCTTTTCCTCTTCTCTTGAGCTTTTCTGAAATAAAACCTGTGGTTTTGAAGGTTAGAAAATGAAAATGATGAAGTGATGGATGAGATCTTGGGATGAAGTGGAGCTGCTGGATGAGACAAGCAGAAGGGACGTGCTGAGAGGGGAAAGAGAGCAAGGAAAAGGCACATTGGAGAGAAAGGAAGAAAGGTCAGCAGAGGGAGAAGGCCGTGGTGTGGCAGAGAAACCCTGACAGCGACAGTGTCTCGGGAGCTGCAGCCAGCCAGCGCGGCTCGCTCCCGGCCTCCAGCCTGGTCCAAACGCAACAACATCTGTTACACTTGAGCTCTGCTCAGTTAGTGGCATGTTTGTTTAATTGTGGGCCTGGTTTGTTATTTTGCTTCCCATTAGGAAGCTGAAGAAAGGAGGAGGAGGGTGTTTTCATTCTGGGGAAGCATTTCACCAGGACAATGAGGGTTTTTTCCATGGCACTGGGTAGTCAGAACTAGCTGTACTGCTCCTCCAGACAAGGCAGACTCCTCCGAAGCCCATTGTTCAACCTGATGCATTAAGGGCTCACACTTGTAATTTTGGCGCTGATCCCCCTCTCCCATTGTGTGAGCAGAATAGGCTGAAAAAGAGAGTCTGTCCTCTTTATCTGGCAGCAAGAAAAGGAGGCAGTGGCAGCAGCTCCTCTGCCCGCCAAGGTTTTCACTCTCCTGTGGCAGCTAAGGGGAAGGGGGAGGAGTGGCTTTGAAAGCTTCGCTGGTCATTCCTGAGAAAGGCACCCAGCTCGCAGTCTGCTGTAGCTCCCTGGCCTCCCTCCAATTTTCCCAAATACATCTCTGAGTATTTTGGAAAAATGACTTCTGCCTGCCTGATCGTTCAGAAAGTTGTTGAAAGGGGAATTTTCTAGCGCTGGGCTGACAGCCCTGAGGACCAGGACCCTCCGCAATCAGAGCACGGCAGGAGCAAACTCCCACGCCACCGTCCCCTTTACCAGAGAGGCATTTTGTCACTAACTGGATGAGGCCAAGCCAGTGCTGCCAGAGGGCTTCTGTGACATGGATATCATCTTCCTATCCCAGGGTGATGCTTTGGCTTTGTTCAAGCCCCCAGAAAGGCTTTGGGCTTGTAAGAGCAGCTGGGACATACAGGCATGCCCTGTTGTGCTTGTCTTGCTCCAAGGAGACAGATGATCAGCTTTCTGACTCAGCACCAAGCACAGATCTGTCAGGTAATAGTCTGACGTGAGGGATGCTGAAATGGAGAAAGCATATCCTATCAGGAATTGAGACAAAAGGCCATTGGAAATGGTGATAGGATGACAAGTTTTTATATAGAACAGTTCTCACTCTCCTTCATCGTTGCTCAAAAGTAGAGACCTCAGCCCAAACCACCAGACCCAGACTTCACCTCTATTGCAGTAACAGGCTGAGCTCTCAAGGAACATTTCAGACATCTGCTTAACACACAAAACAAGACCTTCTTTCCTTAGAATTATGGATGGATTAAAAAATAATAACCAAACATCAGATGCTTAAATATAAACTTAAATTAGTAAACAGACAATACAAACAGAGCCCTGACTCTGCAAACATTTTACATATGCAAGAATCCTGGGCACTCTGAGCTCAAGGGGAAGGATCATGTGTCTAAACATGCTTATGCACACCAGCATCTGCCAGAACTGGGCCTGACATTGTAAGTGCTTCGAGGTATGCTCTGGCCTCTCTCACAGCTGTACAGCGGGGATCCACTGCAGAGCTCCAGTGAGAGCCCACATCTGACCAGAACCTCATTAGCAGAAATAAAATACCTTGGATCCTAAGCAAGCTGGACAGAAACATCAGAAAAACTCAGGGAAAATGCACAGTTCAGTCAGAAAAGAAATGTAGATACTGAAGATGACTAAAAAAAATGCTTCCCACCTTCAATTTTGCAGAGTCCAGAGCATTCAGCCCTGCTTTGGTGAGGATGTACTCCCTGCATCCAGCTCATCCTCCAGAGGAGGACCCAGCCATGCACGGGTTTATTATGTGGACACCAAACCTCAACCCCAGGCCTGTTGGCTCCATATTACCATTAGAAAAGGAATTTCCTTGGCTGCAGCTGCAGTTACAGAAAGGCAGGTGATCCCCTGACTACTCTCTGGTCTCACCTGGGAACTTTTCTGTGCCAGCAGCATTCCATGCTTCGTGTTTCGGGTGGGCTGTTCCAGGAGGTGGAGGTTTGGGCAGAGAAGCAGTGCCTCTTTCACATGGTTCTGGGTGAGCAGGGTCTGACCTGGGGTGGGAGTCGGGGACACTTTCATGGGTTTCTTCCTCTAGCCAGTTTTTTATTGCCAAATTATGGTAGGAGCATTGTGACTAGGAGTCTTGCTGCCTGTTATTAAGACTCACTTTACTGAGCTCATTTCATCCACCTTCTCTACTCTAATTAGATGCTTTGGTCATTAGAAACTGCAGCTTCCAACTGCTTGGATCACAAAATATTCATGGGCAGTGGAGGACTTGTGAGGTTTGCCTGTTTCTGAGGGCTCATTTCTCTGGCTTCAGCTGTGATTTAACAACCATGTTGCTAGGGTGAGACTTTGTCTTCCTTCCAAACATGTGCCTTTTACATTCCAGTCACCATCTTGCCATGTCTGTCTCAGCATATGACCTTGGGGGGTTGGAGGCATCATCATACCTGCTGACTTGCAGAGCAGCAAGTCTTCCTCAGTTGCTGTTGACCTCCACTAGCATCAGCCAGGTGAAAACAGCAGTGTCTTTTCCTTGCTGGAACTATGGACAGACTGACCCTATGTAAAACTTCCTTCTTTAGGGTAGAAATCCAGCCTTAGCTTCTGCCAGCCATGGCTCACCTGATTTGCCATACAATGTGAGATGTACTTTGCTGATCTCTTCCAAGGCAGTGAAAGTCTGTGAGTGGTGCCTGCATGAATACTTTAAAACACACAAGGGGATCCGGTACTAAAATGACTTTATGGGAAACACAGCAGCTTCCAGCTGCTTGAGCACCAGCTGCCATCTCAGCTGGTGACGAGAAGACCATTGGCACAGCAAGCCTTGGTCAGAAGATTGACAGCACTGCAACTTAACTTGATTTGAAGGTCTGCATGGAGCAACTGTTAAAGCGAGGTCTCCACACTGCAGGTCTAGCTGAGCGGGAGGCTGGGTAACAGAACCACTGTCCATTAGCGCAGGAGGCAGCGCAGATGCTATCTTGCTGCTGTATTATCCCTCTGCTCTTCTAACTTAGCTTTGGACAGTTAAGATCTTGATGACATTATGAGTGGGGCTAGGGGCAAACTGTGGCCACAGCCAGATTAATGGCAGGCACAGGGGCTGTGCTGGGGAAGCGCTGTCTGCTGACACAGTCGCTCACTGCTATTCCTGCTCCCCAGTGCAGTGCCCTGGAGCTGTACCAGAACAATCACTTGCAAACCACCATGCTGAAATCAGGTGAGTTTAAATAAAACCACCCTGGAAAAACACATCACCAAGTGACATCCCCAACTGCAGCCAGCAAGAGGCAGAGAGACTTCGGCCATCAGCCGTCTGCAGCTTTGCCAGGCAAAAGGTGTGATGGCAGAATAACCCTTCCATGAGGATAACCCTTCTGTGGGGATAACCCTTCTGTGAGGATAACTTCTTCCATGGCTTTCAACCCCCAGCCTCCCAGCAAAGGATTTGCCACCCTCCAGCCGAGGGGCGTGTGATGTTTGCTTAAGCTCAGGCTGGTTTCACGTTTTCACAGTGATATGATAATTGCGTTTAGATAGCCCTGTCTCTCTCTGCTGGGCTTTTCACAGGGCTCTCCTGGCCCCCAGCAGGGCTCATTTAAAAGTGGCTCCACTCTCAATGACATGCTGCAATGTTTTCAAAAAGAAACAACCAGCAGTGGCTCTCTGGAAAAATAACAAAGGGACCCAATTACAAGCAAATGTGTTGCAGGGTCCCAGGGCCGTCTGTGGGCAAATTAGGGCCAATTAAAGGTCAAAATGATTTAAGGTATAAGGACAAGAGAGAGAAGGGAAACAATTGGTCAGATTCCTGCACAGAATAAATGTCTGCTACTCAGTTTGAATATGTTTTAGTCCTCAAACAGTGAATAAACTTCAGAGCTGGGGCTATATCTGATTTTAAAGTAAGTAATTAATACTTTCTGTTCCATCCATGACTGGGAAAGTGCTTGATGAGCTCACAGTCAGCAGTCCACCTCCCATGAGCCCTGCTATAAGACCTGGCACATGGCAGCCTGTGTGGCCCCCATGCAAACTGGAGCCCTTGGGCAGCAGCAAGTGGACAAGTTTTATTGTCTCCCTCAGACTGTGTGGAGAGTGTGCTCTGGGAATAATTGCTCCACGGTCTCTGCTGGCCAAGCCATGGCTGGGGCTTGACCAGCACCTCTGCCAGGTTCACTCAAGTCAGCCCAAAGTTGGGCATTTTCTGTGGAGAGTCAGATGGCTGCCCAGGGCACACAGTGACCTGCCATGCTGTGTGACAGCCCCGTCCCACCCCTCATCTCCTCTCCTGAGGCAAAGCTGCAGCTCTGACCTCTGTCTCTACTCCCATCAGCTCTGTGACTTGTTGGCATATCCCTGGGCAAGCTGGACGTGGCTGTTAGGGGCAGATGCACTGCTCAGCTTTTATACAGCCTTCCTGCAAAGGTAGCTTGAAATGCAGAATGGATATAACCCTGAGGTTCAGAGGCTGAGGGGGAACACTCAGTCACATGAGAGGGTATTTTGTGTTTTCATTGTCATTAGAGAAGACTCTTTGGGCTGTTGGTTTGGAAATATTTTAAGACATATTCAACTGAGCTTCACAATCCTCTGCATGAAACCATCTTCCCTCCTGCTACCCAGGCAACAAAGCAATGGGAAAAGCAACTTTCCCTTGATCCAGTGGCTGAACTTCCCCAGAAGGACCTCCAGTCCCATGCCCTCATAGATGAGATCACCTTCACTCACCTGAGAAAGCTGAAATCTCATCAAGAAATGGTCCAGCACATGAATCTGTGAAGGAGCTGGGGACCTGACACCAAGTTTTCTCCCAGGATCAGTCTCTCCAGCTGCAACCAGCACAAACATCCCAGAAATACTGCAACAAATACAACATGATACTTTCACCAGATCTATTTAAAACCAGAGAACACATTCAGTCTGCTGTTTTCTGTTTGAATTTCAAATGATCATTATGGAGATGGTTTTTTCATCATTTTTATCTAGAATCAAAGAAGCCTAGAGAAGGTTTGCACTCCTGTTTGCTCCCCAACATCTCCCCTGGTTCACTGTAGTGATCCACACTGACATTCTGACTTAAACTGCGAAGTGAGGAGCATCAGCTGCTGCAGGAGGGAGGGATGGCAATGGGTGGCCAGACCCTGGGCACAGCGAAGTGGGCATTGTGTGGTACAAATCTTCCAGCAGGATCCAGGGCTCATTTCAGGTTTATCTGCTTACCACTGCCACATTTGAGTAGCTGGTAGAGACGTAAAGTTTAGGGGTTGGTTTTGGGTTTTTTTTGTTTGTTTTTCTTTTTCTCCTCCCCAAAGAACAGAGAGGCCATTGGAAAAAAATAACCTGGATTTAGATTTCATACATCCCTTGGTGAGGAAAGTGCTGAAACTCAGGGAAGGAGTCAGGGCAAAGAATTCCTGACGTAACATTTTGAATAGCCCACACTGCTGGTTGGCTTTTTATAAGACAGCAAACGCAACCAACTGGGGAGAAATGGCACCACGAATGCTTCTATCCAATTACTCATCATTCTGTGACATCTTCACCATCCCCAACCTGAATTGTTTGGAAACAGTTGATTATTGGTGACACATTTTCATGCAGACTTGCTTCAAAACCCCACCAATAAAGACAGAAAAAAAGATTCCCAAAACCCAAAGTAAACCCATCTTACAAAAGGCTCTAAAACATCCAACCCTGTCCCATCTCATCCTGCCTGCTTCCTACCACCTCCAGCTGGAAAAAGGGACCATAAAGCAGTTTTGTGCAGTCACATGTAAATCCTCCCCGTCTCTGTTAAGGCGAGAGATTAGCCTGTTAACAAAGTTACCTTGTCACCTACCCTGCTTAATCCTTGCATTTCAAAGTGTGATTTTACTGAGCGCCTTGGAACTGAAATCTGGTATCTGCCCCCATCTATCTATTTATTTATTTATCTTTCCACTTTAATCGGGCCTTAGCTTTTTTTTTTTTCTTTCTTTTTTTTTTAAATTCACCTGAAGCTCAAGAGAAATTTTTCTCTTTCTCTTCTTTTCTTTTGGCTTGCTGAAAGCAGTGGCTTTGGGAAAGGCGGCACCTCTGCCCTTTGTGTTCATTTTAATGCATTTCTTTAACCCTTCAGGGGCTGAGCTATCGCAAAGACCCTCCCCCTCCTCCCCCTCTCCCCACACCTTGCCCAGACGACAGTCAGTCGGTCTCCACACTGTGCCGTACTGCTGGTGGTGCAGCGGAGTATCCTGCCCATAAATCTGTCAATACAAAGAGAACAACACACACACAAAAAATGTGGCTAAAACCAAGAAATGCAGCATAATTACAGGTTCATTACTGCAAACAAAAGCATCCCTCGATCCCACCCCTTTGGCAGGGACCGGAGCAATTCAAGCAGGCTCATTATGTAGTTACCTAGCCAGGGTCAGAGCCTCCTGAATAGCTGCTGTGGCTCTGCTTATTATCCGGCCCCGGACGGGGAATGCGCCCGTTCGAGCAGCGGAGGTGCAAGAGCACAGGGAGCAGCGAGGCTCCGGGGCTGCTCTCCCCTCCCTACCTATTGTTATCTCCATCCTCAGAAGAAGATCTGCCTTTGTACTTGCTTTACAGTGCCTTTAGCCACGAGGAAAGGTGCTGGGTTGACAGCCTTGGAGTCTGAAGTCTTGTGCTTATCTGCCCAGTGGATACAGTATGAGAAGGGGAGACTAGGTGCAGCAGCAGGCATGGAAAAGGGGACAACAGTTTATCTCCATTGCCTGCTTTGTGACCCCTCTAAACCAGCCTGCTGTGAGGCTGGCTGCTGGCTGTCTGAGGCATGCTGCTTCCACAGCCCCTCCAGCAAACACCTTCCTGCTCAGAAGCAGCCTGCACCTCACCTGGGCTGGAAACACCGCAACTTCCCAAGTCATCCTGCATTTCACAGAACTGTGCGGGACTTCACAACACGTCAAACTGATACATTGCCTTGGGCCAGCAGCCAAAACTTTTGCCCAAGATATCTCCTTCAGTCCCATGCAACCCCATGCTCCATCCCATCTCTCCTTCCCCAAACCTGGCTGCTGGCACACGCACAAGCAGCCTGGGGATGCAGCCAGTGCTTTTTTTGGACACTTCCAACCTGGGCTCCCTTTCTCACTGGGCTGGGAAGCGGCGTGAAGTCCCCTTCGACACCACGTGCCCCTTCCAGAGCCACAGCTTCCCTCTCCGGTGGCCGAAGAATTGAGGAACTCCAAACGGCACCGCCAAATATTCAGGGAACCTGACAGCCCCCTTCCCCCTGCCTGCAGCAGCGGTGAGCGCACCCACGCCGAGCCTGCCTCCATCTATAACACACATGTCAAAACATTTCCTCTTACAGCCTCGTTTGGCTCGTGGTAGCCCCGGATCCCAGGTCCTAGGCACGCTGCTTTTGGGGTCTGCCTCGACGAGCCATTACTGTCACTACCCCGCTGTGCGCAGATAAGAATAGGCTGCTTCTTCTGACTCATTTAGCTAAAACAATGGAGCCACCAGAGGCCAAATGAATCCCTGGTGACTTCAGCCGAGTTACACCAGGCTAAATTTGGTCCCAAGCGTGCAATTAGCACAGAGGAGAGCATGGTGTCATGACAGTCTCTTGGCTCTTCCTCTAGGCTCCCTTCACCAGGCTCAGCCTCTCCGCTGAGCAGCTGGGTGCTCGCTCTCGGCCACCTCACTGCTCATGTCTTGCCATTTCTGGGCACAGGAAGGGCACCGTGTGAGGGGAAGAGGCAACTCATCACCCTCAGCTTTTGCTAGGGGAAGGGCAGATCCTCTTTCTCCCGGTGGATAGGAAGAAAGAGCTGGTCCTCCCCAACTTGGATTTGCAAGGAAATGAGGTCCATTCCCTGTGGAGATATCCCTGCAGGCATCCCTCCAGTGCTGGGCACCCTTCTGATGACTCTGACTGAAAAGTCTCTCTCAGGTCTAGTGTCCCGTCCCCTTTATAGGCATGCAGCAGGCCTTGAAGCTCAGCTTACAGCCTTTTATCATCACTTTTGTGGCAACTGGATTCCCTCTAGTAACAGCTAAGCCACTGAATTACACCTTTGCAGCATATTTGTATTTCAAATGCTGAGGAAACATGCCTGAAACCATACAGGGATTTTGTTTGGTGACTCATGGCTGACCAGGCACTCTGGGAAGGGGAGGCATTGCCCATCCACTCCCATAGCCACAGAAAACAGCTCCCAAAAAACAGCAGAGGCGGAAATCAATGTCAAAAAAAAAAAAAAGCAGCTAACCAGACCTTCTCAAACTCCAGAAACACTTCCTCAAAAATCTGGTTTTGTGCCTGAGGCGTGAGCAGAGCCTGGATGGCACAGCTACTTCCACCTGCTGCTCCACAGCAAGGTGTGGGCAAAGCCGCGCCAGCAACAGCCTTAGGAGGGATGAAAGCTTTGCTCTAACTCTGAGCAAACTGCTGCTAACCTCAGAGAGCACGTGCTTGTGTGTCAGGGGGGAAAAAAAGCAAAAAGCTATGAGAAAGCATCAAATAATTTAAAAAAAAAGGGAAAAAAAAGAAAGGGGAACAAAGAGCAAAGTGTAGGACTGGAGGAGGTCTGTGCTCGGTGCCTCCCACCCCTGTGTCCCCCTGCCCCCTCTGGCTCCACAACCCAGAGCCTTTTCAAACATCCAGACTTCTCATTCCTTTGACAATTCTTCAAAGGCTCCAGGATTCGAGGGAACTTCCTGTTTCGTGGCTGAACCTCGCTTTCTTTTCCTTTTGCAGCCCGTGAAGCCCGGCGCTAACGAAGCGGCCTTTGCCACGTGCCCGACGCCCCTGCCTGCTGCCTGACATTAAAGTTACACCGCTCAAGGTGTTCTGGTCCTCACATCCCCCTTCTGACCCCTGAATTTACAGCAGAACAAAGATCCACACTGGAAAACCTCTTTCCTTCCTTGCCTGCCCAAAGCAGTTGTTTCAGTGTTAGGCGGCGTGGCGTGTACGATGTTGTTATTGTAGGGTTGCTGGTGACAAGTGATCTGCACACACTGCTTTGTTGTTGTAGGGTTGCTTTAAAACCCTGGGCTCCCAGGCTTAGCTTCATTTATTTATTTTAGGAAAAGGTAATTTTTAAGGGTGGAAAAATAAACATGTTTAAAGACATACCAAGACACGACGGAGATGGCGTGGAGAGGAAATCCTGTGCGACCCGGGGCCTGGGCTGCCTGAGCTGTGCCCCTTGAGCACGGCTGTCTCCTCGCCTCCTGCTCTCCTCAGGCTGCCACAGCCTCCTGCCACCAGCGACCGACTTCTGATACTCAGCATTTCTGCAGCTCACGTTCGTGTCACTGTGAAAACAGCACAACGTTAACAGTTCTCAAAGGTTTGGCTTACTGCAAAATTCTGCACCAGATGTGGGGGTTTAAAAGATAAAGGAAGAGGTGGAAGGAGAAGAAAAGAGGGGAGGGGGAAAAAGAGCAAAGTGCTGAATGATGGTGTGTGCCAATAGCTTCTGGTGTGATGGGCAGGCATCATCCCCAGCCAGCATCGCCAGTGCTGTCAGGGAACAAATAGAAGAACTGTGAGAACCCTCTTCTCTGGCTACTGGAGGGCAACCAGGCGGCAGAAAGGACACTGGAAAACACAAAAAATCATCCAGCTCACCTACAGCATCCCCAAAGTCTCCTAAATTTGCCCATTTAGGACTGAAGGCAGAGTCCAGTCCCTGACACTCCTCAAGGGCAGAGCACAGAAGCAATGATGCAGACCCTCACCTTGCCCCAGAGTCACATCTAGGGTTTGTTTTCCTAATCCATGAAGGGACGCAGGAAATAGACGAGTTCGTGCAACACTAGGAAGGAGAAGAAACACTGACAATGCACTCTTCCCAGCAGAGCATCCCCAGCTCTGTTGTGAAAGGGGAGACCGAGAAGACAATGAAATTAAGGGGAGAGATTCCTGTCAAACTAAATAATTAAGTCCCAGGGTACATAATTGATGTGCTTTTGATGTGGATCCTAAATCATTTACAAGGCTGGTGTGTAACCCAACATGTGCAGCTCTGGCATTGCAGCAGTGGGGGACGAGCACAGCCCACGCAGGGTGAATCGAGGTGTGGGTCACAGAGCTTGGGGACACCCCATGGAGGCTTTGGCTGAGCTGGAGTGCTCCTCCTGCCTGCTCCCACTCTTCCCCAGCTGCTCTAAGGGGGTTTCTCACCAGTGAGCCATCCCACTTGCCTGGTGTCCTGCTTTGGTAGACAAGAGTAGCTCAACCAACCCATGGAAGAGGTTTACACGGCAGGACAAGGTGATATGAGAGGGAGATGCTGCTGTTTGGCTGCTGAGATTTTTCAACCAACTTCAACCCTTAAGATTCTGTGATACTGTGTGATTTAACTGAGCCTTAAATATCATCTAGAGCTACCCAGCACCATCTGTAACATACACACAGGTTTTTTTTTTTCCCCTACCAAAGAGTCAAACTGGTGCTCAGCAGCCACCTATGCACATGCTGTACTAACTACAGGCGTCCCTGGCTGGCACTGCTGGGGAGCAGCTCTTTCATACTGCTGCTCCCACTGCAGCTGTGCTTATGCCCCTAACCCAGAGAGATGGAGCAATCAATGCACAAACGAACTGCTGCACAAAACAAGGCCACTGGGGATGAAGCTGAGCTGAGATGGTCCCCCAGGGTTCGCTGCCTGGGGGATGCAGACCCTGCAGCTGACTGCACTGTCCCATAAGAAAGGCATCAATCTCAGGGGCTTTTTCCACTGTCAGTTCTCTACAATGCTCTTTCTTGCTCCATTGGTTGCAAAAATCAAATGGCATCATCATTCCTATTCTGGTCTTTTTTCTTTTCTGTTTCCCTTGGTCTTTGTACAATCTATCATGAAAAGCTATTTCCATCCTTCTCATTCCTTCCTGTGACTGTGGTACCTGCCTCAAAGGAACATCAAATCTGCCACAGATCTCCTGGGCATCACCAGCTGCCCAGCCTGACAGGAGCACAACCTGGGGCTGCCTGTTGCCATGCAGAGCAGCTCAGAGATGAGCATGCTGGCTCCACAGTGAAAAATATCCCTGTCCCTCCCAGCTGCCCCATGCTCCCAGTGCTTTGACAGTCAACTTGATGGGCTGAGGGTGTTAGAGTCACCCAGAGCCCCTGCCAGCTCTCCTCCACCCCGTGCCCACCCCAAGCATGCGCTGTCTGCCTGACACTGCCTACAAACTCTATTAGCTTTGTAATTAAAAACAGCTGTAATCTGATCAGGTGGAGATCACGGTTACAAAATGAAGGAAGCCATTAGCAGGAAATGTTGTGGTTCAGGCAGACATCAAATCAGTTTAAAGAGATTGGATTTCATTGTTTTTATACAGTTACTCCATTACTATAATGCACTAGGTCCATTTAAGCGGCTGGCTCGGAGGAGTGCTCATAAGGCAGTAGTGACATCTATGTGAAATGAACGGCATAAACGGTGAACTCTGAGGAGATAGCAGGGAATTTACACCCCTGGCTCTGCAGCGAATATTAAAGCACCGTGAGCTGCTGGAGAAGGGCTTGGGTGGAGGGCTGGTTTTCCCTCCTCTTTCTCAAGCCTCCATCAGTGTTGCTGGTGCCTGTGGGGCTGGGAGAGCCTCCCCCTCAGGAGAGATGGGATCCAAAGACCTTTCCTCTTCTCCCACCCCCAGCCACAAAGCAAACCACAGGTCCAGTTTCTCAGTAGCAAGGTGGAGTGAGAACTGAAACCACAGGAGCCACATCGCTTCGCTTCCTCCTGGCCTCTTCGCCCCTGTGTAAACATCAGCCAGTCAAGACAAAAGCTGGAGAGTGAAATATTTATGTTCTCACAAGTGATGTTGCCCTTTTCCTCTATTTTCTGCCCCCACAAAAAAAATGGGGGAAGCAACCTGTGTTTGAAAGCATCAGACTCTGGCCCAAGTGCTCAGCGAGGTACGTGATGTGACCCCAAAGCACTGCCATCAGGAGGGACTGTGCAAAAGCTGACAGCTCCTGCTTTTAATTCAATCCTGCCCTGAAACCTATAGCCAAGCTACAGCTTAGGTACCTGTAGAAAAATCTATATCAAGAGGCACATGGTGGCCCCTGACTTCTCGGAGGCTAATGCTGGTCTCTAGAGAAGGCGAGGGTTTTGACAGTATTTTAGGGTTTGCACAACACCAGTGAGGACAGGGCAAGCCAATCTGGACCAGCACGCTATGAAAAAGCACAGCCAGAAGCAATGTGAGGTAAGGGCTATGCTCATCTGACTACAGTCCATCCTCAGTGTCCAGGAGCTCCTCGTGCTCCAAGTGTGGGCTGGGCAATTGCTACCTGAAAAAGCCACCTGTGGTACCATGTGGTAACATTCACCTGCTCCATGCCTTGCAACCTCCTTCCAGTATGCCAAAGGGCAGAGAGGTGTCATAGAGCAGCTGGTAAAGGGCTCTAAGATGAGGATGGTGTTAAGGAAATGCAAATATGATGAGAGCTGGCTGTCAAGAAGGGAACTGTGACCATCCCAGTGGAAAGATTGCAGGCAGTACAGAATACTCCTTGTCCTTTGTCAATCTCCTAATTGGAGAAAGAGATAAAAAGGAGTTTACAGACAAATACTGAAGCTGCCTTCCACCCACCACACCAATCTGGGCAAGCAGAACCCTCTGCTCCAGTCAAAATCCTCTTGGCTAGAAAATAGCTGTCATCTTCCTACTAACCCAGTTCCCATATAGACAGGCAACCTCTGTCCTTCCTTGCCACCGCTTATCCCTCCGTCTCCTGTCCTCCCCCTCTCCCTTTCCACCCCAAACTGTATCAAATGCATCAAAGCCTGAGTAAATTATGTTCCCTTTGACCTGCTGGCAGCAAGTTCAGCCACAGCACATTAAAAGAGGTTTCATGGTCAGCAAAGGCAGAGACAGAGG
The DNA here is from genome assembly GCA_013401255.1 of Urocolius indicus. Lineage (NCBI taxonomy): Eukaryota > Metazoa > Chordata > Aves > Coliiformes > Coliidae > Urocolius > Urocolius indicus. The sequence goes on from WBNH01012231.1 coordinate 41,584, forward strand.
AGGAACTGCAGGTTTCATTGCTGCGTTGCTTTTTGCCTTTAGAAGGGACATTTTCAGCCAAACTCAGTGGCACTCAAGGCTGAGGTTTGGGGCTCAGCTGCTGTGAAAAATAGGGGAGCAGTTGTGAAGCTGGGAGGTGATTTCTGAGCAGACTCTGCAGCCACTGGCCTGCCCCAGAATGGGGGACTGATCTAGCACTATGGTTGCCATTGCTTCCCACTAACCGTCTCTGGAGATAATGGGCTGGACAGAGGTCATGGGGCTCAGGGCAGGGAGCAAAGGCAGGAGGAGTGAAACAGCCAGCTGGGCCAAATTTCTGTAAGGTCCTGTAGGGTGGAAGGCTCACCCACTAGGGTCCCCAGCCTTCACCAAAGCTGATCACAACCTCCGGAAACACTCCGTGCCCTGATTAGTTTCCCCAGGCACAATCTGTGCTTCAGGGTTGTTAGGCCTCATGTGCATCCCAGACAACTTCACGTGGTTTGAGATTTGGTTGCAAATGATGCACGATGATGGCTGCATAGGTTGCAGCATGCTGCAGGGGGAAGTCCTGGAGCTGGCGAGGCCCAGTGGGTCGTGGAGCTGTTTTAGGAGAACATTGTGGGCTCAAGCTGGAAAAGACCAGCAGTGCTCCTTGGGTTCCTGCCAGTTGTCCCTGATGTTGCAATGCAGAGAATGTGCAGCATCAGTGCGAGCCTTAGTGGCAGCAACCTTGGCACCCTGTGTACTGGGACCCACGTCAATAAAGGGAATGAAACTGGAGAAAAGCATCTCAGGCTCCTACACACCAGCTCCAGACAGGATGACAGACCGAAACTGATGGTTTATATCTCCTTGTCCTTAGAGAAACAGAGGTGTGCAGCGACTGGCTGTCATCTCACAGCACTGAGACAGTTCACGCTCTCACATCTTGGCCGCAGGGCTGCTTCTGCTGTGGCTCTGGGTATCATGCAGAGTTTGGAGCACCCTCCTCTGAAATCACTGTAATGGCCATGCCAATCCCCAAAGAGGCGGCATCGAATCTGGAGCCTGTGAAGCCACTGCCAGCAAAATAAATATTCGGGAATATTTTTAGCCTGCTCGTGTTCAGAGAGAATTTCTTTGTGTCCTTCTGAGGAGCTCGCTGGATCTTTCATCGGTTTGTTTTTCTCATTAGCCGGCATAAGCTTTGTTCTTATTTAATAAAGATTAGGATCTGCTGCCTCCAGCCCTCTCTTTTTGCTCCTCCGTCAGGCCCGTGGGGGCTCAGGCTGCAGGGACATGTTTGATGTCGGGCTGCGGAAGTTGAAATGCGGGACAGAAGCTGGTTGGGGTCCTGCACTCCCTTCCCCAAAAAGCCCTGTCTCCCCCTCGCTTCGCCCCAGCACAGCCACTCTCTGCAGAGAGCTGCCCTGCAGGGGAAGAAGGGGATGGGACAGAGTGATTTGAAACCTTGGCCTGGATTGTCCAGAGGTTTCCAGGCTCATCTGGAAGCTGAGCTTGAAGCATTGTAAAGGTCTTGGTCTGAGCCATCAACAGAGAGCCCGGGGGGAAAATGGGATGGCTGATACACTGTGCATGAGCCTAATAAAATAGGAGATGTAGCATAAATAAGGGAATGGCTTCTTCCAGCTTCAGAGGTCAAAGTGATGTTACAGATCTCCCATCCCTTTATGTCATTAGATTGTCCTAATTAGCCAAAACCCAAAATATCTGCTTTTCTTTCTAGAGTCAAGCCATTCCTCAGAAAGGAATGGGTTTAAAACAACAACACGTATGAACCAGGGTGATTTTTACAAACTCTCAGAAGAAGGCAGTGAGGTCTTCTGGGCTGTGAAAGTCTGATCTCTCTGCTCTGGGAGGAGAGTCACTGTGTCCAGCTGGAACGCAGTCTGCTGCGTGTCAGCCTGGCTGGCTGCAGAGCGCTGCGGAGGCAGGACCAGGTGTCACATCCCTGTGATGGGGACAGTGAGAGGCTGAGAGGAGCTGAGTTGTGCCCGTGATGAAGGCAGGATCCAACTCAAGTTTCTGTACGTCACGTCTCACTTTTTTCTCACCGCTGCCAACTGCCTGGACCAGCTGGGCCTTGTCCCTGGCACCTTCACTTCACCATCCCTGCAGTAAGAGTATTTATACCTTGTAAGAAATGCTGTGGTTATTACTTGTGGTAACCTTTATAATTAGATCTACACAATTCCAGTGCTACCAATATCACTATAAGTTAATGTGCTTCTTTCTTAGAGATTTTTAGCTTGAAAAAAAACAACCTTTAAGCACTCACCCTTGGTGGGTAGGCTCCCATTTCCAGCAGGAGAGCCTGTTTTGCATATGCGTAACTTCGAAGGGGATGAATAACTTCATGGCCAATAACATTTATAGCTTTGCCTTGCACAGGGAGATAAGGGCAGAGGAACGCAAGGCTCCAGGGCAGGAGCTGTTTGCTGAGAGAGGCCGGGAAGGAATCCAGTCCCCACCCTGCCAGAGACTTACCTTCACCCAGGTCCCACCACCGAGCACCAGGCACGGATGAGGCCGGATACCAAAGCTCCCAGCTCACCCAGGCATAGCTGGCAGGGGAGGAGGGAGGGGGGACAGGGGAGGAACAGCAGGGAAGGCAAATTTCAGAAATACTTCTCAAACAGTCACAGTTGTAAATGAACTCACCCTCACCATGTTTGTGTCACTTGTGCTTGCTGCCTGGGGCTATATGAGAGCACGAGTTTTCCTGGCAGGACTGCTCTCGGAAAATCAGCTTCCAATCCATATATGATAGTGTTCATGGGAACCACAATTCTAATCCACACGCACTGGTTTCCCTGCCAGAACGCGTGCTGCTGTCCAACGCGGGGATAAGAAATGCCGCCCTGTGACTTCCCTGCCCAATCACGACCAAACCCTGCTCTTCAAAACCCAAATATTTTTTCCAGGGAATGTTTGCAAGCCACAGTTTAAAAAAAGAAAATCTTCCCCAAATTGCTGCGGTGGCTCGGCATCATGACTGCATTCAGAGAGGTTTCCTTATAGGTATTTCCCAGGACAGACATCTACCCCCACGAAGAGAAACCAAACAAACCCTTGAGAATGAGATTTTTTTCAGACACAAAATTGCTGAAACATTCTTCATTCAATATTTCTCCCTTCTTTTCTCAAGCGCTTCAGACCATGCTATGGAGAGGTTACCAATGCACAGGGAGGAATCTGGCCCTCTTAAACCCTTTCTGCCCTGGCCAAAACCAGGTTGAGGTTCTCCTCCCTCTCCCCATGCTGAGCTCAGCCCAGGGACCTGCTTCCTCCCCTCTAGTCACTGCTGTGTTCAGTGCAATGGAGCAAAGGTTGGGGACGTGGAGGGAGAGCCCTTAATAAAGATAAAATCTATTTCTAATGTCTATAAAAACCAAACCCAAATTCCCAGATACTTCAACGTGAGCTGTGGAGATGGGGTAATGGAGAATGGAGTTATTTATTAATAGAAGGGCATTTCAATAGAGATTGGAGGAGGTGATAACGGGCCAAATGGAGACATTTACAGAAATAATGCTCAGGAGTTTTTTTACCCAGCTTTACCCAGGTGTCTCAACACCATGTCCTGAGGACAGTTGTCTCCCATGCCCTGAAAAGGGTGTTTTTGGGGAGCTGCGTGCTCACAGAGCTCTGCCCTCGTTTTCCCTCAGCCCTGGCTGACGATTCCACCTGGAAGTGGAGCCAGAAGAACAAGTGCTGAGATGGATTCTGTCCTTGCCAGATATTTTGGAAAGCAGTGTGATGATATACTCCCTCCCCTCCAGCACCTGTCCCTAACCCAGGACAGAGGGCAGCTTCAGCCCCCTCCAGGCACGCTCCCCCTTTTCACTCCCTGGCCGTGCTTTTAAACCCCCAAAGCCAGAAGCCTTAGCAGTTGCACGAGACCCCAGTCCCGTTCCTACCACAGCCTCCCACTAAATGCAGAATTCTCCTCCCTGAATTCCTCACCGACTCCTTTTTCAGCACACACCTCTGCCCTCGCTTGGCAAGCAAGCAAGCAGTGCTGATATTCCCACCTGCCTCTCCCTTGCAGCCCCTTCTGGAGGGGCTCATTAGCCATGCAAATAAAAACCGCTCCAAGAGCTCGATCGCCAGTTCCCCCTCTGTGCTGGCGAGGAACGGCAATTCACGGGGGTCTTTGGGGAACCGGCACGGAGGGAGGGAGGGAGGGAGGGAGGGGCGCGGTGCGGCGTGGCTGCGTGTGGCAATCAAGCTTTCCCACCGCCGCCCGGCCCCAGGGAGCATCCCCGCTCCTGCTGCCGAGAGGCTGCGGCGTCTCTCCCTCCACCTTTGTTAATCCCCTTTCGCTGAGCTCCCGCGCTCGGCTCCCTGCCTCGACCCCTCGGGAGCCCTGGGAAAGCAGCTCCCGGTCCTCGCTGCCCCTTCTCCCCTCTGCAAAGCGGTGTGGGGAAGGGAGGGAGGAGACGGGGAAATGTGCCTTTCCTTAATTGATTTCGGGGGAAAAAGGCAAGCGGCCGCTGCACTGTCAAATTAATTAGTTGCAGAGCTGTTTGCAGTTATGAGCCACGTTAAGATTAGTGGTCATCGCATTTTGGTGCTAGGGAGCAGCAGGGGGAAGGTGGTTTTGGAAGCTTTTTGTTTGGTTTTGGAGCCTTCTTTAGAAGCACAGAGAAAAATAAGAGAAAAGGCCCCTGTCTGCCTGGGCTGCCCTCAGGACTGGCTCCTGTGCCTGTTGCAGCACAGGGCATGAGGCTGAAATGGTTAGTTTGGCCTTCCTAACATTATCTGTCCCATGCTGAGCAAAACAGGTGCTTTGTTGAGGCTCTGCTCTGGCTGGGCTCTCTGCTTGTGGCAAGGGCTAGGCAGGGCATCAGGATCACCCCACTGCCATCCCCACCAAAGTGCAGCACCAACACACCAGCTCCGTGGCCCTGCGAGGTGTGAAGCCGGACAGTCGGATACGCTGGGTATCACCCCTGGAGATGCTTGGCCCCTTTTGTCCCCTCTTGCCCTCCCCTCCTCAGAGAGGCAAAGCAGGCTGAGGGCTGGCGGAGAGGCTTTGCAAGCCCTGGGTGAGGCTCACGGGGCTCAGATCCCCGATTAGATGGGAACGCCTGCTGCAACCTGATAACACGGCAGCATCTGACAGGGAGGCTCCGGCAGCGCTCCCCGAGCCGAGCAGCACCTATTGTTTCAGCAGATACTACCCTGCACACAAGCTTACATCTGGCTATCGATAAGCATGCCTGTTTATGCATAAACACAGCACAACATGCAGCCACATACCTCTGCATTCCTCTTACCCTCCCTCCTTTCCCTATGTTTTTTCCTCCCCCTTATTTCTTTATCTCCTTTTCATCTGCTCTTGCCTGTTAAACGTTATCTCTGCTCCTTGTTCAGAACCGAGTCCCGGGAAAAAGCAGCGATGGTGGGTCACACAGATGGGGTGCTGAGGAATGGCAAACATTTTGGGTGAATTTGGAAAGTTCTCAAGGGTCTGTGTGGAGGAAAGCAGGGGAAGACAGCCTCATCAGAACAAAACACCGCCAAGTAGAGCAGCCAGGATAGGAAAACGCAGCGTGGTTTGGCCAGTTTGTGTAGTGTGTTCCTGAGTCTGCTCAGGCAGGACCAGCATCTCTGGGCATGTACCCTGAGCCTCATCTGCCCAGCCATGCAAACAGGCAGACTGCTGCAAACCTGCACACGCCACCCTGCAAGTCACACATGCTCTAGTGGCATCAGTGCCACATTTACTGCAAGTCAGGTTGACAAGTAAAACAGAGATTAAAAATGATTTGAAAAATACAACCTCCTTTCCCGTTGCTCATTTGGGAAAAGAAGGTCTGCAAAATAAGCAAAACACCAGCTGTACCCAACACAACTCACAGGACTTATGCTGCCCCAAGGGACAGGTGCCATGCAGCCACCTCTGAGACAAAACACTGCCGTAACTGCCTTCTCCAAGCCTGGACCCTAGGAAAAGGGAAGCCTTGGGCAATGCTGCCTGGGAGGCCCGATCCATTTTCTTTAGATAAATATGTCAGGAACTAGAGGACTTGGCTTTGCTAGGAGAGGTTGATGTGCATTTTTGCAAGTGCTACTGTCTGTCCCTATGGTGGACCCCAAAAGTGAACCCCAGCACCCAAAGAAGCACTGGGCACTGACTCATGCACACCACTGCAGTTGTGGCCTGTGCAGAGGGGGCTGCAGGGCTCTGTTTTCCAAAAAGCAGGCTGAGGCTTACCCTGAGTCAGTCAAAGCTCAGCCTGCCCCAAGCACTGGCCCCTGGGTGCTTGCACAAGAATGGGGAACTACAAGGTCTGTGACAACCACCCACCAAGCCCATTCCCTCCACACTTACTCTATGCTGGGGCTTGGTCCACCTGACTGGGGAGAAAGGCATCCCATGACATCTGCTGGTGTCCTCCCAGGATTTGTCCCAGCTCGCCTTGCTCAGATAGTGTTGTAAGATCTGCTCCCAGCAGGACAGCAGGTTAGCACTGGATGCTGCAAACCTTGGCTTGAGTTAGGACTCCCAGACCAAAATATACATCCTTGGCATAGGTTGGACTGATCCTAGGAGCAGCCTGGTTTCCAGGTCTCCATCTTCCTAGGCAAAGAGGAAAAATCATATAAAGCCAAAAGTGCTTACACCTAAGCAATTTATTGAAGTAACTTGGTCCTGGACAAACTCAGTGACCTCCATGACCCAGATGTAGAACCCTCATCACAACTCACCCCTGAAACAGACCTGCACATTAACCGGTCTTCTGAAAAGCTCTCTTCAGCCCTCTGCTCACAGGGGTCACCCAATTCCAGCATGGGGGACACAAGTAGCATAAGTGGAAAACTGGGAGATGTGCGTCGGCAGAAAGTTCCATCACTCTGTCCCTGGCAGTCTCCACTGCAGCACAGAGCCAGTGCTGCTTCGACCGACTCTGTGTCTGTGACCAGTTCACCTGGGCAGTTCATGCTGCCCACACACAAGAATACAAGTAAGACCATAGAGCTGCTTTGCAAACAACTAGATGAGGACACTTGGACCCCAGGTAAGTACAAGTGGATCTCCAGCTAGGGTGGGCTGTTCCTCCTCCCAGGGGATACAGCATCATCTCTAAGACTTTCCCTTGTTCCTTCACTGCAGTCAGATAGAGGCAAATGCTGCTCCAACACTACCACTGGTTTCTGGGCTGAAATGGCGTCAGGAGGTCCACGTCTGTACTTAAGGAGCAAAACCCAGCGTGCACAGAAAGAACAGTGTGTATGTGCATCCCCAAGCATCTGTGCACACACATGCACAGACCATCTTGGGAGCCAGGGCAAGGCACAAGGGCTCTTTGGGGAGTGAGGGTTTGAGCAACGGGAGCAAGGGCAACTCATGAGCCCAAGGCAGCGTGGCTACACCACACACAAGCTCTCTGGAATGGGGCTCTATACTGAATTTATGAGTTCTTAAGTCATCACATTTACAATTTATACTCTCCAGTCTTTTAATCTCAGCAATAAACTTGGATTAAATCTTTGCTGAGGCAGTGTGGAAATTTCACTCTTCCCAATAGTCCCATGTACAAGGTGCCCATAAGCAGAACCAGAACATGCTTCCTGATGGCTTCAATGTGGGATCTCTTCTCCAGTCCCCACTGCCAGTAAAGCCTTCAGTAATTGATCAGTCCCCTCCCCACTGCTACCTTGGTTGCCCAAGCTTTCTTCTTGGACATAGATGAAAAACATTGACAAATATCGAGAAACAAAGAATTACAGCAGTCCCCTACATTCCCTCCTACCTTCCATAGAAGGGAGCTTCAGGTCTGTGTGCATATCTTTAACACCCTTACCTAAGTTTTGCAGCACTTGAGCTTCCCTCCATCCCCTGCAAACCAGCATTATTGATGAATTTTTACCCACCTAGAGGTGCTTAATGTCAGAGGTCCACATCAGAAGAACCATTTCCAGAATGTTTCCTGCTGGAGTGGTGGCTCTCAACAGGAATTGGTCTCCTGAGTGGGCATCTCCTTTGCAGACTGAGACCTAAAACTGAGCTGGAGTTGGCATCGATAAATGTACGAACAGAGGCAGGCCCTCCCTGTTTAGATGAAGCCCACACTTTCAGAAGAAGGTGGCATCATTTCTGCAGAATGCTTGAGTGGCCTCAAATAACACACTGTCAGGCACAAACCCAAGCGATGGTGTGAGCCAGCACTGAAATAATGAGAAGCTGATCTACAGCTTTTCCCCTCTGGTTTATTAAATGAATGCTCCGCATACCACTTCCCACTGACTGGAGACAGAGAGAAAATCCCAGGACAGTAACTCATCATCCTTTCTTCCCCTGAGAAGACTCAAGGCTGTGGCTATGTATGGATGTTGTGAAGTGATAAAGTTGCTGTGGCTTTGCGAGTTACCACGCATCAGCTGAGCCGTGCCGTCTGACCGCGCGCACGCTCCCGGCTCCCTGCAACTGGGTGGTAAAACATGTTTGCTCACGATGGGGCTGGAGCAGGTACACTGTCGGCGGGCCCCAGATAAGCACGCTCTGCTGATAAGCAGTGCCTCATTAAGCCTCGGGACTCAACGGCTTGCAGTGCAATCCTTGGCCCAGAAGTCCCTCCTCTTTGCAAGTTGTAGCCCTCAGTCATGGAAGTGGCAAAGGGAAACTTTTCTGGGCAAGGGGTCGATATTGGATTAATTCCTGTGCGTGGCATGGGGAGGAAGGAGGGTCAGGGCCCATGCCAAAGAGGAGGAACAGCAGAAGGACTGTCCAACTGTGTTCTGCGTACAACCTCAGTATAGCCACGCCTGGAGGAGGATAGTGCAGATGACACGTGGAGATGACCCAGGCAATGGAACCAAAGTGCTCTAAATTCTATTGTGGTCAGACTCCATAGACACAAAGTACAGCACCATTTGGGCTTTCCAAGACTGGAGCATGGCCTTGCCCCAGGTGTGGTCCATGATTCCATAGAATGGTAGGGGTTGGAGGGGACCTCGAAGATCATCTAGTCCAATCCCTCTGCTAAAGCAGGTCCATGTAGATTTAACATAAAATATGATCCACCACAACTTAACATAAAAAACATAAGGTCCACCTTGGACTCCACTCAACAGGATCAGTTCTCCTTTTTGGCTTCATACCTCAAAAAAAGGATGGTTTCACAAGGTTCCTGCACCTTGCTACCATCTAGGAGTTTATTGTCTTTCTGCCTGAACCTTGGTTTAGCCTCAAGTCCCAACCTGAGGCTCAGAAAAGCTGGATAGAGACCCAGCCTCTAGAAGTCCCTACCAGCTGGCACTCACCAGAGTCACGTCATCTCTCATTCATCCCACAGCTAAACACTGTGCTGGGCCCAACAGAGGATCAATGCACAGAACACACCGACCTTCTCTCCTGTCCATGGAGCCTTTTCAGCTCAACATTCACAGCTGCAAAAGCAGCAGGCAGACTCCAGACTCTCAAGACTAAACATCAGGCATCTATTCCTTCTCTCTTCTGATCCACCCAGATGCTCCTGGGTGGCATCTACACTTGCTTAGGACAAGTTCTCCTTATCTAGATACTACCCTTAAATTTTGATGCAAGGAAACAGTCTGTGGGGCAAATTTTCTATTTGTTTTTCAATCTTCTTCTGAAGTCAGGCAGACCCCTCTGTTTCCTGCCCAGCAGGAGGTCGGCCCATCGTGTCCATCCCTGGCTGTGTTCCCCAGGAACACGGCTCCAGGGGTGAGCACAGCGTCCTCTCTGACAGGGTTGCCCTAGAGGGAGGTGTCTGATGACAGTTTGACTGGTGGAGCAAAGCAGGACTTCTGTTTGTTTGGATAGTCAAAGGACTTGCAACAAATGTCTCCAATTTATGTTGGTTTAGATAAAAGGACCTGGTCTTGTGGCAGGATCAATGGGGCTGGTAAGAAATCACTCATGTAGACCTCTCTGCCCTCAGACCCTTTCAAAACAGAAGAAAACATACTACTACTACTACCAACAACAAGAATTGTTTAGGTTGGAAAAGACCTTTAAGATCCTACAGTAAACCTAAAGCCGCCAAGTCTACCACTAAGCCTTGTACCCAGGTGCCACATCTACAGATCTTTGAAGTACTTTCAGGGATGGTGACTTAACCACTTCTCTGGGCAGCCTGTTCCAATGCTTGACAACTCTCTCAGTGAGGATATTTTTCCTAATATCCAGTCTAATTACAGTAATGACAGAAGAGAGTTTTCACAACTCAGAGATGCTCACTCCTTTCTGGACCAGGACATATCAGAGTGCCAAGAGTAAGGTCAAGAACTAGGACTGCAAGTTTGGAGTCACCTGTGGTCTGGATAATCAAAAGCTTGGGGCATTTTACTGCTTGGTGCCTTGTTTTACTTCCTAACCTGACCTGGCTGACAACCGGTGCCCTTGCAGATCCGCTGCCTGGATGGGAAGGGAGAGCTGCCTGGTCATGGCATGGTGGTGCCTGGAGCAGGGGACTGAGGGGACAGGGATCACTGCAGCCCTATCCATCTGGCATACTGTAGCAGTGAATGCAGGGGAAGGAAGGAGGGGGTGGGTAGAAAAGAAAATCCCCAAGATCCTCGGATAATAAGCACCATTAAGGTTAGTCTGTCTCATGATTGTTTCTTATTAAAAAGAGACTGTACTTTATCTGTGCAGGATATGCTGTTTGGATGAGGGAATTAGCAGAGTGACTGCCTCCATATCATCTAATTAGCAAAAATGTTGATAAGCAGATACAATCACATATGATTAGGATCCTTTCAAAAAGCCACTCCATTAATTAAATAGACAGAAAGGCCGCCTCCAGCCCTCGCGTGCCACTGATTAGAATACAAATATTTACACTAATCTCACCTCCATCAGCCATGGGACACTTTTGAGTATTTTTAGTGACATCAGATTACTATTGATTTTCATCCCCAATGTCAGACCATTTTGTTAGTATCTGAAAGTGCTGCCTTCAGTTTCGGATGCTTTAAATCATGTTAAGGGTTTATCTTAATGACGCTGCTGATAACCACTGTTCAGGTCACTCGTACTTTCTCTTCAAAGAACACAGTCTGGGCTGGTTTTTATTGTTTGTACTTGAGATTTAAGATACGAAAAACATTTCTCATTTCAAAGCCTTGGTTTCTAGGGATGGGGCTGCCAGAATGGTTTGGGTCTAGTTACTCGATGTGTACATGTCTTATTTCCCTTTCTCCCTGCCTCTCCTCCACCCTTTCTTTTTCCCTTGCAAACTCTTTTAGCTCACAGCAGTGGCCTCTCTTGAATGGCTGCTAATCTCTGACCCCTGCTGCAGGCAGCAGGCAGACAGGCAATGAGCATCCTCTGTACACTCCCTACTTTTCAGATGGGTAGGACGCACTAAATCCAAGGCAGATAATCCAGTGCGCCAGCCAGTCTGAGATGGACACTCAGCATCAAAAGCAAGTACGGGAGGAGATGCTTTGCAAAGAGACAGTGTAAAGAGAGTCACCTCCTTCCTACCGTGCACTGCCCCACTCCCTGCAGTACATAACTAGCCTCAGACTCTTCCACAGGCTTTTCTGATGTCACATTTTCCTTTCTGGGTAATGGAGAGGAGGAAGGGTAAAGGTGCTCTTGAAATTTCTGCAAAGCAACTGCAAATGGACCATGCTGGCAGTGGCTAGAAGCTGTTGGTACCTTTCAGTGGCTTATAGGTGGTGAGCCTGGATCAGCCTCAAGTCCAATGGAAAATCCTAAAAAGCCACTAGCCCAAATAAACCAATCCCCTTGATAAAGATTTCAAGCAAAGCACTAAGCTGTGGGTGAGCCATGAAGCCTTAGCTCTCCCCTTCAGTGCAGAAGAATGCTTTGGGATGCTTTATGACTACAGAGCCCTCTGAGTTCAAAGGGGCAGCAGCAGCTTGTTGCTGGGCCCAGATTAGGTTTTGCCATTGCTACAGAACAAACAACACCCAACAGATAGGTAAAAACCTTCACGTGGCATAACCACCTTGTAGTTAAGAAGACCTCCTCTGTGCAACAGGAGGAAAAAGTCAATCTGCTCAACAAGGTGAGCCCGTGAGACCAGGAGTTCCTTTGCTCCTTTCCACTTCCTTCAGGCTCCAGCCTCCAGACCAGCACTATTCTGCCTTATGGCAACTTTTACCACTAGAATATGACAAGTTAGCTTCATGCTACTGACTCATCGTTGATCGGTGAGAAAATCAGTAAAACAAAGCCCTTCCCCAACATACATCATCTCAATTGTCTCCTTCCTTCCTCTGTCACATCTCTTTCTACAGGCTGACACGGCTGCTCCTCAGCTTCACGACCGCACACACAGGGTGGATGTCAGGACAGAGCCAGCTCATACACTACACACGTGCTCCTTGGTCTGAGTGTCTCTTGTCTCCATCCCAAAGTGTGGGATGATGGAAATGACTAATGCCACCTTCCAGCTGCTTCGTCTGGGAGCCTGAAGACCCTTTTGCCATTGAATTTCTGTTCCCATACAAGTTCTTACAGACTATGAAGAAGATGGAACTAAACTTCCTCTTGGTACCAATATACTTTCCCTCAGTACCTCACTGCAGAGCATACTTTCCAAACCCTTAATCACACTTTATGTCTCTTTCCTGAACATTCTTGAATTTATTACACTCTTCTCAAACTTTGGGAAGCCAAACTGCAAACAACTTTCTTACAGCTGCTGCTCCAGGGTAATATGGCCCATAAGATTAATACGGCTTCACTACACCACACTTTCCTGGACTGCACACAAAACCACATTGAGTAGTTGATAATCCCACCTTTGGCAAGGTACAGGCAAAAAGTGATCTGACACTGTCATGTCACACTGTATCATCACAGCTATATCAGGTAACTACAATGGCATATGATCTACACTGAAAAGCATAAGGCCAGTGACAACCAGCTCCAGCCTGGAATGTAGTCAGGTCACCTGACCAATGATTGGCTGAGCCCATTCTGAGGTCACAATCTGTTGTGAACAGGCTTAAAAAGAAAGGATATCCTCAAGCAGCATTGTGTGGCTTTGTGACGCAAAGGGACAGAGCTGATCAAGGGATGAACTGAGCACATACCCATTGCTGAGGAGGGCAGAAGACATCCAGGAGTCTCTGCCTGCTGCTTGTTCCTGGGCTGCGTGTCCTTGGTGGGAGAGAGGTACCAGATATCTTCCAAACAGACCTACCTTTCCTTTGAGATGGTGGATTATTATAAAGTTCTTGGACTGCAAAGAAGTGCCTCACCGGATGACATTAAGAAAGCCTTCCACAAACTGGCACTACAATGGCATCCTGATAAGAACCCCAGCAACAAGGAGGAAGCAGAAAAGAACTTCAAGGCAATCATTGAGGCATACAAAGTTCTGTCTAACCCTCAGAAACGACTGGTCTATGACAACTCTTTTAACGAGAGCAGATCCCACAGACCAAATAGTGCCACAGGGCGTCATGACGTCTTTGGTTTCCCTTGTGTGTTCTGTGACTTCAAAAACACCTTCAAGGTCTTTGAAGGAGAGGATCCCTTTGAGCCTTTCGTCAATTTTGGAAGTACTGGTGAAAACTTTATGAATTCTTTTAGACCACAGTATTCATCCACTCCCAACAAGCAGCCCACCTCCTCTGCTGAGGACACAGCTGAGTTCCATAGCATCACGTCACTGATAATCACTACTAAAGTGATCAATGGCAAGAAGATCTCCACCCGGAAAATCATCAGGAATGGAAAGGAGACAATATTTGTGGAAGAGAATGGCCAGCAGAAGTCTGTGAGAATCAATGGGGTAGAGCACATGAAATGGTAATGCCCCCCAACACAAGCATTACCCTCAAGCTGTGACACATGCTCTCATTACTCAACGGATGGGATCTACTACAAGCAGTATTAATAAATGCTGAGTTCATGGCACAACTGATGTGGACTTCTCTCAAGTAGTTCACAAGTAAAGATATGGAATTATGCTAAATGAAGGCGTGGGACTCTACTAACCCTGCGTAAAATGATAGTGCTTGCTCACTAGATAGGTATAATAGGTACACGTGAAAGCAGCCTTGAGAATTTGCCAAAGAGACCAAGTTGACAAATATAGCAAGAGGAGACAGACTGTTTTATGGATGTGTAAGAGATCTCTATGACAAGCTATAGGTCCTCTTCCCGCTCCTTGAAATGACAATCTTGAAGTTTATAGAAGAATAAAGACTTGTGTGACCTTCATACACAACACTGAGGCTGAGTGAGGAATATTCAGCCTTTGGTGTATGAGAAGATGCATATTCATTGAAAAACAAAGTTTTATACACAGACAACAAGGTGGGGGAGGTTCAGTAGGTCATGCAGAGCCTAGATGAGAGGGATTAGCGCAGGAAAAACCAAAGGAAGGAAGAACAGGTCATTCCTCAGACTGTGGAAGAAAATGAGAATTTTCTTGTCAATGTCTTGCGACTTATGAGCAGACTCTAATGGAAGCACTGTGTTGCTCAGGGGATGAAAGTGAGCAGAAAGAAGGTGAATTTGGCTCTTGGAGTAGGACACCCTATGAACCTTTCTTGCTTGGAATTGTTCAAAGAGAAAAGAGCTAAATTCAAATCATGAGCAAAGACATTTCAGGGGGCTGAGTTGAGCTCCCTCTTTGTGCAAAGCTGGATGAAGAGACTCAGATGGTACTTTGCCATCTTTATTGACTTGCTCACAGCTGCAAGAGTCGGTTCACATTGTATTTCTTGCACAGTCTGTTAGCATGCTGCTTTTGTCCTTCACTGAGCTAACCCCACGTTTCTGCCCTCCCCTGTGCTGACATGAACTGCTGAGCCTTGTTTCTTACTTGGCCAGGTCACCTTAGGCATTTAGAATCTTACACGCTTCTGATTTTTGGTCCCACGCTAAATCCCCTTAAGTTCCCCCCTTGCCCTGCCCACTGATGTCTCCCTGGAGACTGGAACTACATTTCAGGGAAATTTTCACTCTAATCCAGATTGCAATTGCTGCCTGAGTTTGGGCAGGTCTTTGCATCTGTTTCCTCTGCTGTAAAATGGGAATAACAGACTCCTCTGCTTTGAAGGAGACTGCAAGGTAGCGATACAAGTAAAGGACTCCAAACATTGAGCAGTAAGTTAAATTAGCCAGAATACTGTCACCCCTTAATCAAAATCTTTTACTTTTGAAAAGAAAAATGTAGCTTAAATCACCTTCCTTAGCAACTGATCCTGTGCCCAGCTTGGAAAAAGAGACCAAAATTGTATTTGTTAAGTCTCTCTCCCAGTAAGGAAATGGTACAGCACTGGAAGGCAAGTAGAAGTCTAAGTCCATGTTGGGTTCATGGAGAGAGGCTGGTGGTGATGGGAGCAGGTAAAACCTTGGTGCAGGGTCAAACAGTGTCTGCTGCTCCTCCAGAATTTGTGGACCATCAGCAGTCTTTCAGGCACTGGGACTCTGAGGAATGCAAAGATTTAAGGAGCTTGGTACAGAAAGATTATTTTGGTCAGAGCAAACACAAGTAAATATTTCTACTGATACTGTCTCTGTGGTCACCATGTTCATGTAAGATGGCTTCTTGAATTTACCTTATGCTACTTTGGAGGAAGTCCAAGGTTAAAAAAAAAACCAAAACATCAAAAACCCCCAAACTGCACATTTTGGATAGGAAACCGAAATGGTCTTTGATCAAAATAACATGTCTTGAAATCTGGACCAGAGATGAATTCCCAGCTCCTCCACCTTTTTGCTTCAGGAGTAGGATATTTTTATGTATGCACATCAATATTTCTTGATCTAACATCAAGATATGCAGTTCTACACACAATTTACACCTGTCCTGCCTTGGGCCAGCAACTCCTTCTCTTATATCAATATCTAAGGTGGCATCTAAGAGCAAACACTTGCTTTTCCCATCCCTGGGTCAGAGCTTTTCCACTGTCGCTTGCAGCAGCAGGTAGGTTTTGGGGCAGCTCTGGCAGCTGCACCTACCAAAACAAGTTGTTAGGAACGTGGAAACACAGCTCACCTAGTAAGTGTCAAGTCCAGGAGGACCTACAGGACCCTCTTCTGCATTTCGCTGTGCATGGCAGGCCACAAAACACCTTGCAGCACTTTCTGTGAACAAAACAGTTGAGATTAAAAAAGACAGCCATACAAGTCTGGTAATAAGCACCCAGGTCAAACTGTGTTAGCAAAATCCTGCATTCCTGCAATAGCAAGAAATCTGCCAGGGTGTGCCTAAACCACCTCTGGAAATGGGTTGTGTCTCTGTTTCAGAGAAAGGTAAATGGACCCCAGCAAATCTTGCCTTGGAAGAAGACCCTTTCCTGTCCCAGGACATGGCATGAGACTAACACTACGTCTGCCTATGAAACAGTAACACCTTCGTGGAATTTTTTTAAGGACTTTTTCTCGTGCCGTTCAGCAGCTGCATCGCTGGAGGAGGCAGCACCAGATGTCTAGCCACAGCACAGCTCAGGAGCCCTTGCCTTGCCCAGTTCCAGCTCTCTGTTCATCTTCCAGAAATGTCTCTGTCCTCTGAAAAGCTAAAATTTTGGGACCTTGTCTGATCAGTGGTGTGTCTTTCAGGTCCCTTCATGGCTGGATGCTTGCACGCACTTCAACGTGCATCAATCCATCTCCGAGAACCACAGGTACCTGTAGCACAGCCTTTTGCTCATCCGCTGGTGGAAATCAGCCGCTCATCCTTCCAGCCACCGCTGGACACGATGGGTTTACTTCAAGCACCACCTCTGTGTGAACACATCTAACTGTAGGCAATTTGAAGCCTTGGGATTGCTTGCAGCACCCGGCCCGAGCACATGGCCCCAGGAGGAGCGGGAGTGCGGGCAGCTGGAGCGGTGCTGCCAGGTCCAGCTTGCAGCCTGCACAACGGAGGCTCAGACAGCATTTTATTAACAGGCTCCACAACTACTTTAATGTGGGCTTAGGCTGCAAAAACAAAAACAGACATAAAAGCATTTGGAATTACTTCATAAAATACTAAATCACAATATTAACCAACTGACCTTTGCTCTATGCAGACCTGCTAATTTTAGCAATTACAGCCAACAACTTGAACATATCAAGTGGGCAACTGTTTAACAATAATGACATCTGCTTGGAAAATCCAATTATGTCTAAACATCTTTAAATCCCCACTAGGGGATACCTGCTTTCTTTTTGCAACTGTTAGTCTCTGCTTAATAGGATTTTAAACTCGCAGCCTGCTGCACACTGTGGTGGCAGCGGCCCCTCTCCCTGGAGTGACAACAACAGGACTGCCATCCCATTAAGCGAGGAGGGAGAGTCTCTCCTCGGACAGTGATGGAAGTGGTTTGGTTTTTTGACAGCCTAATCTGATAGACGGGTGCATTAGCCGGATCTCTTCGCTTCTCTGTCCCCTCTGCAGATACTGCTCCCCTCCACAGCCCCCCAAGGTTACGTGTGCTGGGCACAGCCAGGGCTGATCCCTGCAGGCTGTTTCTCAGAAAGGACCTTGCTACCAAGATGAGCTTTACAGCCATCAATGCCTTTTGTGGGGCAATCAATATGAGATTTTCTCCTGCAATGCCCTCACATGCAAACTAGTTTTATTTTCTGGGTAAACTGCTGTTTCTTTCCTCACTTTTCTTCCTTCCTGCTCTCAGCTACTTAAATCCCTCCCCACTGCTCCTCAGTTCGTGGGTGAAACTCCAACACTGAGATCTGTTCCTCTCTATAATGAGACTCCCCAAAACATAACAGCTACATAGTGGCTTTTGCAGCCATATTTCAAAACTCTGGATTTTTCTTGCCAAGAAAAGTGACATTAGAAGTAAACGGGACCGGTGAAGAAGAGTGAGTACAACAAGACCACCCAATTCTTCAATACAGCACCTCTATGCAGACCAGGATCCTGTACCATAAAACCAAAGGTCCTAATTCAGCCCCCAATTAGGTTGCTGCAACCCCCTGAGCAGCAGCTTCAGCTCCATGGTCCCTCTCCTGATCACTCAGTGCTCTGGGCTGCGAGTCTATTGTCAGATATTTTGAATTGAGATACAAGAACAGAATATTTCTGTGTCTTCTACTCCCTCTCTCTCTCCCTCCCTCCCCGGCCAGCCTGGCTCTTTTCTGATGGAGCGTGCAGCAAAATCACAATCACATGTTTGCAGCAGTAGGAGGCCATTGGCATGGAAGTGGCTGTGATGTCACTACAAACATTTCCACCCTATCCCATTTCTCCAGAACAGTCTCCGTTTTTATGACCCCATCCTGAGATCTGCAGGAAATCAAATTGTCCTGATTCTATTTCGAGCACTGGTGTCATGGCATCAATATATAACGCTGTGGTGTCAAGCTGGAGCGGCTCGACCGTGCTGCCGCGGTGTCACAGCTGGTTGGCTCTGCACAGCCCCACAGCCTGGACGGCAGCCCTGCGGGTGCCACGCTTGCCTTGCTGGGGCTGCCCGGGACACGTGTGCTGTGCTAGCGGGATGAGCTGCAGGGGCAGGGCTTGGGGCAGGGCTGGCTATTGTCCACCAGCAGCTCTCATACCTGACAGAGGTTACAAGCTGGGGCACCATGGTACCAGTGGGCAGAGCACGCAACGTGTGCTTCCTATGGCACCTGGGTGCCAACCAGCCCCAGCGGCTGCATGTGAGGGAAGAGAAGAGCACATTTACCAGGTGTTTGTGCAGGGCAAAGGAAGAAGCAAATGAGAGAGATTCAGGGACAGATAGACAATGGTAAGGTGCCCGAGGCAAGAAATCAAATGGCAATCTGACCAAACCAAGGAGAAGCAGCATCCAGCAGATTCAAACTCTGCTCTAAACTAGGATTACCATCTAAACAGAATGAGCCGTGGGTTAGGCCCCCCAAATAGCAATCTGAGATTCAAACATAGATTTAGGCCTCACTGTGCTTGTGAAACACTTCTCTGATGCTTTCCACCAGCATGCAGACTGGAGCTTTCCCTCATGCCTGTGTCTCACAGGGAGGCATCAGGCCCTGAGATATCTCTTGCTAATTAAGCTCCGATGGCATCCCTACCTGATTTATCTCCCGCACACAAATCTTATCTTCTCAAAGAACATCAGATCTAAGACACAGCATATACAAAACACTCCTAAACTGAGATCTCCAACAACATCTGCTACAAAATTTTATCTGTTGGCCAAAGAGTTTATCCTGGAAGGATTTAAAACAGCCCACAGAGTCCCCTGGAGCAGGAAAGAAGCACTGGTTTGACTAAAAAAGTAGCGAGAGAGAAATGGTGGTGGTCCATAGCTTCTGGTGAGCAAGAGAATATGGACTGCTTTTCAGAAAGGTAATGAGAGCTTCGCTATTATTTCTCTTAATATAAGGGACAGGACAAACCCATCTAATTAAAGATTTTGAAGAAGGGTGCAGGTTTGAACCCTACACTAAGATCAGAGTTTCTCCAGGAGAAGCTTCTTTTAGTAGGCTATGTTGTGGAAAGTTAGAGCCTCTTTGCAAAGGCAAAAAAGAGCCTAATGTCAGAGTCTGAGTATCTCAAGGCTTACAGAAGCGTGCCAAGCGCTCACGCGTGTTTGCTCTACACCGTAACGGGGAATACATATGATACAACCCCTGAAAGGAAAAGGTATTAACCCTCGAGGTACTTTGTTTCCTTTGAAACTCTATCATCTCAGCTGAACCTCACTGACTCTGATCCTTTATTTACCTTTAGCCATAACCGCTAAACTCACTGCATCCAACAGAGCTGGAGGCCAGGCTGCTGCATAGAGAACAAGAGTAACTGAAGATAGCAGTCCGGCAGACATGCAGCCTGAGACAACGCGTCAGTTCCCATGAAATTGCTGGGTCATTAGTCATCTCCTCTCTGCAGCTTTCATTTTCAAGCAGTCCTTTATCTTTGGCTATGATTAGAACTCAATTGCATTCACCTTTGGTCACCCTCCAAAAAGCACCAGGCAAAGGAGTTCTTGGGACTTGAATACCACCCACTTCTGAAGCATTCAAGAAAGTTCTTTACTGTTTGACTTCAGTATCTGCTTTCCCATCTTCCATGGGGCTATGCCTTGTGACTCTCTTCATGGCTGGCAGAACTTCGTGCCCTTCCTTCCCCAGGCTCAGACCTCCCTGGTGCCATTACAGACAGCTCCTCACTTTCCCATGCCCTTGATCGCTCAGCATCTTTGGCTCGGTGATGCCATCCACCCTTTCCAGCGCCTCCACTTCCTCACTTTACCCTAAATTCCTCTCACTTCTCTCCTATGCCTTCCAGGAGCTGCCTTCTTTCATTCCTCCTGCTGCTTCCTAATGCTTTCCTTCCCACTTTGGACACTGCATCTCAATAAATAAATAGTTGCTCAAATTGTTCAGCTAAGAACTTGGTCTCTTCTCACCACCCATGACATGATCAAAACCTTCAACGCTGTTTAAGCAGCTGCAGAATGAGACCCAGCAGCACCAAGTGACTTGGCAAGGTGTGACATTGGTGTTAGAGACCCACTCTCCAGCATGGTTGGAGTGAGGAGCCCATGTAGGGTGATATTTTTTAATCTTATTTCTTTTCTTTTTATTATTCCCTCTCTTGTGGTTCCTCCTGCTCCCGGAACGAACAGGAGTTTTTATTGCTGGGGTTAAAAAACACGAATTTGCATTACATCCTGGCTCCCACTGTAATACTTCAGTCTTGTTTCTCTCTCGTCCCCTCTCCAGAACAACTGATGCTATCACAGCCTGATTTAATTTCAAAGACGGATTGTGATTTGGCAGTCGGGGGGGAAAAAAAAAAAGCCAAGCTAATCAAAAGTCACCATCTGCTGCGTTGCCATGGGGATATTCCTCCCCAATAAATGTGCTCTTTGCCAAAATCACAGATAACAGCACTATAAAGGGTGGGAGGTGGAGGAGGGGGGAAATCAAAGAAAGAAGTTCCGACACTAGGGGGGAAAAATGAAAGAGAGAAAAGAGGGAGAAACAAGAGACAGAAGAAGTGAGAGAGAAAGGAGCATGGACTACTGAGGAAAAATGACAAATGGACTAACTAGGGAGAAGGAGGAGGAAATCACAGAGATTGACAAGCAGCTGAGGGTGACAAAGTGATGGAGGGAGACAAACAACTGGAAAAGAGGAAAGAGAAGAGACACCTCGAGACACTCTGCTGCGTAAGATACCAAAACAAAACAAGCAGAGATAAGAGAATTACCCTCAAAGCCTTGTCTCAGGGGAAGGGGAGAAAACTGAAGCATTGGTGAGAATTCACAGGGATGCTGGTTGGAGCTCAAGAAAAGATCTTGCTGCTATTTGCATTGCAGTTACTGAAAATAAATCCCTGGATGGGATGGATGGTGACACGTGGGGATGACCAGGGTCAGGTCTCTGGTGCTCCAGCAGCCTGGATGCTGCCAGGGCACCATGCTGAGCTGGAAGGGTTTGTCATGCTGCAACACGACACCAGGACCTGGTGGGTTAAAATACAAATGATCTGAAATTGAGCATCTGTTTGAGATGGCAGAGGGGCAGGGGCCAGTCGTTCAACAGCCACTGTCACTTTTTATTTCCCCTTGTGATACTGGGTAGCCATTTGGGATATGGAATATAAGGGCAAAGAATGCATCTGTGCAGGGGGTCATTGCTGTCCCAGCACCATGCACCCCGGGCACGAGCACTAGGCAAGGCAGTTAGCCAAAGAGAAGTGGGGTCACCTAACGTAAAATGAGTAAAAGCTGTCAAATTTTAGGTCACAATGTGCTGACTGCCCCCTGACCCTGCTTAGAGCACGCTTGTGTGTGTTGAGTGCCCCTATTAACCCCCAGCAGCTAACAGAGCTATGGGAGGCATCCCACACTTCTCCCCAACCCCAGTGGGAGCTAAGCAAAGGGGTCACCCAGCACCCACACGAGCAGGATGGGATGAATTATTCACAACAGAGGCACCACATCAGCCTTTTTCTTCCTCCTCTCCTGTTGAAGAATAATCTCAGAATAGATCACAGGTTGTGTGAATTCTTCACTCAAAAAATAACTGAATGACTTCTGCGTGAACTTGTTTTGCAATTCAATACTAGCACTGATAAGAAACAGTCGCTGTGTGTTGACTGCAGGAGCTCAACACCGTGTTGCCCATATCCAACAGTCAAAACTTTGGATCATCTTTCTTCCCTTTGCACCCACCTCCTCCTCACATCAAGAGGTGTTGTAAAAATCATGTGTCTTAAAACAGCGTTGAGTGTTTTCCTCTGCATAATCATTTCGGAGCACTGAGGCCACACTTCCATCCTTCCCTGCTCAACTGCATAAAGGTTTTGTTTTGAAGGAAAACTAAAGAGCCTTCCACCACATGACTCCAGGAGCTGAGGTTTAGATGTGCACATTAGCATATGTCTCAAGAGCATTAATGCCAGCTGAAACTATCTACATGGAAAGAGATAGGCAGTTGGAGAGAATTAATTTAAAAATTAGAATAGAAGATACTGAGAGATATTTTTCAGAGTAGCTTTAGTAAAGACAAAAGGCATCAGGTCTTCAAATGTCCTGACCTGTGTGAAGGAGGTTAGATGAGCTGTCAGAGCTGCAGAGTTTTTGCAGTCCAAACACCGTCCTCCTCCTGTACTATTACCTCTAAGACATCTAAAACACCTCTCCTGAGCCAGGAAACATCTAGGGAAGCAGAGATGGCCACAGCAGCTGGGTCTCCAGACCCAGTATCCTCCCTTCTGTTAGCATGGTGGAACTCACCTGTAGCCAGAGAGGAGAAAACATCCATCAGGTTGTCCTCAAGCTTCTTTATCCTTTGCAGATGCAGAATAGTGACCACAGGGAACCCTTTTGGCTCTTCTCCATATGGGATGGCTCTAGCACTTGGGCCAGGGATACCCTCCAGCTTCATCACCCCGACAGGGTCCCTGCACAGGGAAGACATAAGAAATGATCTGAGAGTGAACAAACCTAAAGACAGGAGAGAGAAGACACTGATGTGGGAACTGGAGAACCTGGGGGAAAAAAAAAGTAAAAAAATCACAAGGGAAAACTTGAGTAATGCAAGTGGAAGAGGGAGGGAAAGCTCTCTAGAATGGAGATTGCAGAGAGGGCTTGTAAGCGAGACAGGTAGAGGATAAAAATCATACAAAACAGAGAAATGCTTGTGGATAATATAAGCACCAGGTGCACAAACACCCACATTGACACCCCGCTAGCTAGAGGGTGAGACATCAGGTTAGATGGCAGAGGGATGTGGCTAAGAAAACCTCCAGGAAGAAAGGCTTCTTAAAAACAACCTGGTGCATGAATGTGAAAGGCTGAAACTCCACCAACACTCTATGAGGGATGCCCTGTTGGCAGTACCACAAGGCAGCGGCTGCAGCACTCACTGGGAGAGCTGACTGAAGCTCAAAGGGGTCTGACTGAGCCCACTGTGGAGGACTTCTGTGAGGAGCCATACTGGGAAGAGGCTTCCAGCATACAGAACACAAATGCATGAAGGGCTGACACAGGATGTCCCCTGGCCCGTCTGAGGCACTCTCAGTGCCCAGGAGCTGTTTACTGTGACCCTGCTGGACAGGGTTGAGTGTACAAGCAGCCTCCCTTGAATCTGCTGTTCCCAGCCATGGCATAGCCAGGCAGTGCAACGTTAGGCCACAGACCCCAGTGGAGAAGTAGCTTAGTCCCAGATCAGCTCCCAACAGGGAACAGAGCAGTGGGAATGGGACCATTAGCAAAGCAAAGGGCTAAACCCAGCAGCCTCGTGAAAAATGGAGCCCTCATCAGCCTCCTGCCCCCACGACATCTCACTTTCCTGTCCTGCCTTCCCCTTCCCTCTCGCTAGACGATTTTACAGTGCCAGAAGAAGAGCTCCAGCAAAAGAAGAGACAAAAATTGGGAAACAATGAAGATTTGTTTAAAAGTAGAGAATTTTGTTAAACAAAACCATTTCTATGCAGTCAGTCTATTGCTACCACGAGTTTTCTCCCCCTCCCTCCCCAATTAAACAGCAAATTATACTTATCAAAGAAGAGAAGGTAAGGAGAAATCTGAAAGGCTGCGAGAAACCTTTAATTATTAGTATAGTGGCATGAAAAGCTGTTGAGCCCCTTAGAAACGTACATGGCCAATTATCAAAAAATATAAGAGATGCAGAAAGAAAGGTTTGTCTAATAAGTATGAATAGCAGGGCCATTTAGAACATCAGTGTTAAAGCATTAGAGTTAAATGGAAAAGTAAAAAGGGGCTGATGGTTTTAACTATTTCACAGGAGGACAAGAGGTTGATACTGATAAGACAAGCAGTATAGTGAAGTTAATTATCTGCGGCCCTTGGTGCACAAAGCTTTTTGAGCTGGTGATTAATAGAGATAAACCATTCAAACTCCACATTTCTAAGGTGAATGAAGATGGCAGAGGAGCCACACAGCCCCAGCATACTAACTACTCTGACAGCAAGAGGCCTGGCTGCTGAGGAGGGCACTGGGTGAGTTTATCGCACTCGATCTGCTCCCTCTCCTCTAACAGCAGGGAGGTCTAGGAGGTATGGAGAAGGCAAGGCCAAATATCCCCAGCACCTCTGAGTGTTTGCTTGCTACGAGATGGCAGAGGCAGCTTCTCTGTAACTACTAAAAAGTGTATTTATGAAATGCTCCAGTGTTACTTCTCTGAATAACGCAATCTGGGGGATTACTGCAAGTGTTTATGGCCACGCTGATCCTTCTTACACTGCGTTAGCTGTTTGTCCCAGGCTTGCTTGCTGCTAGCTATGTAGAGAGGATATATCCTTCAGCTCCTCATCCCACCCTGCAGCTCAGGTAGAAGTATTGCAATCTCCCTGGACCTGGGGTCAGTGGAGCCTTTATGTTAAAACGTTAAAAATGCATTGAAGAAAGCACTCATCCTAGAAGTGAATTCTGTTTTACAATCACAGAATTCCTACTTGCGTGGAGGATGGGAATAAATTAAGTGGTCTGGTGCTTTTGTGGGAACTAGGAAACAAAGATGTGGATGTAGGACTGACTCAGCCCTTCATCTTTCTGAGACAGATAAATCAGGAACCATGAGGTTTATCATGCTCAAATGTCTGGAAGATAAGTCCTTAAAGATGGAAAGCCTGGATGGATAATCAAGAGAGGCAGATCCCAACCTTACAAGATTTCCAGCTGATTTCCAGACCAAGGCAATTTAGACATGCTCCTGTGACACTCTTAACCTCCAAACCTTAAGCATTATGGGTCTGACATTTTTCCATCCCTCTTGGAACTGAAAAATTCCTGTGAGATTTCCAATACTTCCTGCTGGGCCCCCCTAGATGCCTCTAACACTGGTTTTCTTCTTCTGATGTTTCAGTGCTTCTCTCTAGAGCCCAGCTAGAACAATGACGTTCAGAGACAGCAGCGAAAAATTAATCAGAAAAAATGGATTCCGTTTCTAAGCTTTAAAGACTACTTGGTGTGTAGGTTTCTAGTTCAATTTGAATTCTAGGATGACTTTGGGGTTGGCTGTTATTTTCTCCAAAGTGGTTCCCTTGTCCTTGATAAGTTTGGAAAGGCATCTAAACTTCAGCATCTGCAAACAAAAGAATCTTATATTTTTGGCCAAACTAAATTGAATAAATTTTGTGTTTGTTAATTGCATCCAGGCCAGCCTCGTGCAGGGCCAAGTTTCAGCCCAGTGGGATTTGCACATGGCCTGGATACAAGCTATTGTAAATGGGGATCCCTGAAGGAAAAGCTGACAGATGGTGATTCTAAAAATGTTTGTCAGAGCCAGCCTTTGTGACACAGAAAACTCAAAGCCAAGGGGGTCCCTGAGTTGGAGAGATGGTTCTGAACTATATGGAAGGCCAGGAGAGTCTGTTGGTACTGGAGAAGTTTGACTGGGCCTCTTCTTGTTGCCTGCCAAACCTGTTTCCGCTAGGCTCCCTCTGTTTAAGATCTGGTTATTTGGATAAAATGGAAATTGGATCAATGCTGCACCTGGTTTTCCAACTACGTATTCCAAAACCACTCTGATTTCCGTGCTATAAAATGGGACCGAAACGGACATAGTTTATCTGAGCTGCATGGAAGCCTTCCTCAGCCAGTCCTATGAGTGGGATTGCAGTCTGGCTTGCACATCAGCATTTTGGTGATGGGATCAATACCAAAACTCACTGGCCCAATTCCCTATTAGTACCACTTTTCCCCAAGTGAATGACTGCATTAAAAGCCTAGGCTAGGAAAGGTGCCATGCAGCATGCATAAGCAATGCACAAGGAAAAATTTCTCCTTGTAATTTTCTGGTGAAGGTCTGCTGATCTGAATGTTTCCAAGCAAAGAAAATAAGATTTAGAAATAAATTTCCAAGTTGGCCCCATTCATAACAGCAGAATCCCAAGACACCAACAGCTTTCCCAAAGGGCTCTGCATCAAACACCAAGCTTTTGCAGAAATGCACCCTTAGAAACAACAGGTCTCTCCCTTCCCTTGCTCATCCTGATCAGTGTCAAGTTGCGGTGGCTGACAAACAAATGGGCTTCAGTAGCTCGATGCAAAGCAGTGGATAGGAGTTACAGCAGGATAACGCACCGTGAGTCATCTCTGCCCCGGGATGGGGGTAGAGATGCGAGGGTGGACCATACCTGGATGAAGTCTGGGGCATGGCAGAGCCCAGCTTTGCAAACAGCCTGGTCACCTGGGGGAGAGGGGAGCTGGCTCCAGCATGGCAGCACCGGCTCCAGGAGAGGTTACGAGGCCCTTGCAATCAAGTTCAAATTACATATCAGACACACGCTCCCAGGAGCAGACTCCAGACACCAGCTGCTTATTTTTAGACTGGAAAAGCCTTTTCTTACCAACACAGGTGGTAAGGCTGGAGCATACAGAGCACCAGCGGCGCTGGCAGCCTCAACAACCCTCCAAGCACTTTCTACCATCCCTTTCCCCTCTTAGGGTGGAAAAGGATCAGAGTGGTTTGCTCTGTGGCAGCAGAGGGGACCAAGAGCAGCTCTCCCGAGGTGCGTGCAGCCCCAGTGCTGCCCTGCTGTGCTGAACAGATTCGTTTGCTCTCCACCAAGCACGTTGGCCCTGATGTTCTGCAGTGCTGCTTTAGAAATGTCAAGCAAAGAATATAGCAACTTGGGAATTGCTTGTACTTCCTTCTAAAAAAGCCCCAGCTTTTCTGCATTGTGCTCGTCATCACTGTAACTGTAACCAAACCAGTACACAAGTCCAGACACCCTGTTAGCTCCTTCAGCAACTGGACAAATCATTTGGATCACATTATTTATTTAATGAATTCTGCTTTCTCCCTGCAAACAGCAAGTAAAGAGTCTGCAATGGGTTTGGATACATTTTTTAATTTTCTGCAACTAATTTTCACCACTTGCATCACTCATTGCAGCATTTATCATCTGAAAACTTAAATACTTCATCTGGCTCCGAGTGAACATAACTGTCACATGCTTGTTTATACCCACTTAAGTGGTCAAAAAGTTTAGAAAAACACATTAAAAAAGTTTAAATCTAGCTCCCACTCCTCAACATTCTGTACCATTAACCTATTTAATCTGTTGCCAGCCATATTCATATACATATATATGTATGCCAGGATATTAATGGAAAGTCAATATAATGAGGGAACAGGCAGAGCAAATACATTTACCATAACTTCATGTCAGATGACTGCTGTATGAGAACGCATGTTCTTGCTCCTACATTTCTGTGACTGTAGATGGAAAATGCAAGAAACAAGAACTTATCTAGAAGAGACCCTTTACAGGGATACAAAAGCAAAGTTCACAAAATATTTCAGACACGAAGATAAACATATTTAGGAGGGAAAAAAAAAAGAGAAATAAGCCATTCAAATGCCTAAGTTTAAACAAGAGACGGCACTAAACAAGAAAACCAATCTTTCCCTCTCGGGGGAACTCACCTTTTTGAACTCTGACTGCAACACAAGGCTCTGCACAGTCCTTTGGCTCCTGCCATCTTACAAGACTCTGCAAAAGGGAACATTTTCTAAAAATCAGTATGAATTCACTGGGGTTAAGGGTGTGTTTCTGTGGAAAACAACCCCAAATAAATCAGTAGGTCTTCCTCTAGAGGCTTAAATTTTATTTAAACCTTGCTCTGCACAAAGCGTCTGTTCTGGAGAATTCTAGAGGGATGGCAGGACATGTGTGCAGCTCTTGGTGATAGTCACTGCTGCGTTTGGCCTGCACACCTTTGGGGTTTGCACAAGGGCTGTCCCAGGGGCACAGAAGGATGCCCATGCAGCACAGACTTGGCTAGAAACAGGGCTAAGCAGCAGCTTATGCAAGGTTGGCCCAGCATGGGATGCGGGCCCTGAGGGAGCTCAGCCCTGCTAGGACCAGAGTCACTTCTGCATAGGTAATGCAAAAAACTGCCTAAAATGTCATGTGTCCAGGCCAGAGCACTTAATCTGGAGTGAAAATAACTAAACACCAAGATTTTGGCAGAGCTGTAATGGAAGAGCATAGGAGGAGTCAGGTTAAGTGTCCAGCAGAGCTGTTTTGCCCCAAATACCAATGAGATTTTAATCAAGGATAACACAAGCCCTCCAAAAAAATCCAGTGTTGCAAGTTTGCTCCTATCTACCTGACTGCCTGGTTATACCCTTCGGGCAGCACACGGCTCCTGAACAAACTCTTACCTCACCTAACATTTTTTGGTGGGCTTGACTTGATCACACCACTGCAAAGGCAATTTATTAGCTCTTCTCCTTGCATTACACTTCCTGCCCCGAGTCTTTGTGCTGTTATGGCTGATGGCATTCCAAGGCAGCCCTGAAAACTATCCCAATTTCTTGCTCTGTCCCATTAAGGGAAAGCCTTGCTCTTCCATGGCCATATCTGGAGAGGAAATGACATAACACACTGGAGATGTCTCTGTGAAGACAAAGTGTTGCTCAAAGTAAAGTCAGGTTGCTTAATGTTTCTGCTATTTGTCTCCCCTGCTAACCATTTGTTAGGAATTTATGTATGGTCTTTAGTGACTGTTGACTCACCTCTCATTTGCTTGTAATCACTCTTCTTACCGCATGGGAAAGGTAAAGCTCTGCTCACACCTAGAGCGAGATTGGTTAGGAGAGCAAACTGATTAGGAAAACACTGAGCTGTCCTCCTGGCAAGCAATGGCTCACACATCCTCCCTAGCTGGTCTGCAGACACCAAGGGTAGTCTTCATCCTCCCTTCTTCCATTCATTTTTCTAATGACTCATTTATGGTGGTACAGCAAGGACTTTCCAATTTTTCAAAGCAGAACATTCCCAAAGTACTAACACAGTCTGGAGAAACCCTCCCTAAGCACATCTTTGTTACGATAAACCCCCTTGATTCAAAGGAATGACCTGAGCACCTAAAGGGCAGGTTTTGAGGGCCCTGACTCACACCAACACCAGCACGCAGTGTGGTTTCCCAGTACCTTTCAGGAAGAAAGGCTTTCAGAGAACAACTCATAGATGGTTTTGGAAGTTACAGAACGCTATAAATTCGCAAGTAAAGATGAGATGCACAAAAAGCCTATTCCAGCATGTACTCTCTGCCATGGAGTCTTTTTTCTGAGTTGTATTTTAGTGCAAATGCTGATGATAACTCACTACAAAGCCCTAATAAATTTGCTGAATGGCATTTTATATTTTATGTAGGAACCATGTAGCCATATGCTCAACTCCACTCCTTCTCACATAAGTCAGGCACGTATTTGGCATCTCTGGGTCTGGATTCAGACATGACAAAACGCAAATGTGCATGTAACTGCACAAATGGGTATGTGGCTGTTGGGAAGAAGGAAGGTGGACATCAAACAGATTATGCATTTACTTGGCAAAAGCTGAGACACAGCCTGGTGAAGTTTTACATACAAAGAAAAAGAATCCTTAGTCACATCCCAATGGGACATTTTGATAAAAAGAATAAAGTTTAGAAATAGAAGAACTTTAAAATAGAAACTCTTCTTTTTTTTTTTTTTCTGGAAGAGGTGAGAGTGACCATTATTTGGGGCAGGTTATAAAACATGCAGATTGGAGAGGTGGTTTTTAAGCTGATGCCAGCTTTCAGGTTATAATACGGGTTCACTTAACCACTATTTGGGAGGGATTCGATGGGATCACCTTAAATCGTAATGATTAACTGCTTGATTACTTCTGAAGCACCTAAAGGCAAATTATTTTTTGCTCCAGGTCTTAATTTTCAGTGATGAAATTGAAATGATAAGACTTCTCCTGTTTCTGTTGCTAAAAACCAAAGTATCTTTTCAGCCTATAATAAAGCCAATTTGGTTTGTGCTGTAACACCATGAACTTGCAGCGAGTCACAAAAAAAGGGATGAATTTTATCATATCTGCCTGGTACCTACAGCTACTCTTTCTCTTGCACATGCACTTATAAATACTATTGTTACTTACATGTATGCATACATGTACCTAGACATATGCATGTATGTACACAAGCAGAACATTTTCTTGTGTGCCCAAACCAAGTAGGTGGCTTGTGAATTTTAATAATTAAAGACTGCACAGTTTTCCCATAAAATCCAACAATGCATTTCAGAATAAGAGAAAAAAAAGAGGAGAGACAAAAGAGAGAGAGAGAGAGAGAGAAACCAGCACTGCTGAATGTATATGGAGCCTGGACTACTTCATTTCTGTGTGTTGAAACTAATTTGTTGCATTATGTTTCTATCTCTTGCATGTCCACATTGCCACAAGGTCTTATTTTTACAAAACAGACCCATCATTCTTTCCCACAGGATGAAAACACGGTTAAATTCTTGCTGTAAAAAAACCATTATGTGATGTGCTAGCCAAATGATACACTAATACTCCGACGTAAGTGCTTTTTTGGCAACTACTCAAAGGAGCAAAAATTACATCGTTTTCAACCCCAGTGATGATAAGATTACACAAAAGAAAGCAAAATATACAAAACGGGTTGATGATAAATATTGTACAATAAATGGAGAATAAATCGGGTTTTTTGCTGTCACACCCTTTGCAGTTTTCTGCAATTTTTCCATCACTTGAGTCAGCCAAACCAATTACTTGTATCTTATTGGGTGTCCCCTGAAAAAAAAACCTGACAAAAATAAGGATTTGAAAGATTCCTTTTCAGGAACTTCCTCCACCAACTATTTCCTCCTTTTCAAATGGGGCTTTCAGAAAGGAAGTGGTGGCCCACAGTAACATTCCCCACGGGAGGGAACCATCTTCCCTTCACATGTGGAGAAGAGAGAATATCCTCTGATGAGGCAGAGCAGGAAAAGAAATCATCCTTTCTTTGGCAGTGTATTCTGACCAGATAGGTGTCTGGTGCCATGTCCGTGATGGTACCTTCTGAGGAGTCATTTCCAGTTGGCTTCAAGCCCCACATAGTAGAAGGATGTTCGAGATCCCATTGGCTCATCCTCTACCCTACTTATTGCAGTTGGAAACAAATCAAGACATTAACAGCAGAAAAATAGCAACACTTAATCTTCACTCACATCCTCCAGCGCAGTGGGCAGGTTTTCTTATGTCCTCAGTGAGGTGCTCAAATACTTCTTCCTTGTTGCTAGCAGGCTCAGGGTTGGTAGAAATGTTTCTTCCAGCCTTTCACCTTTTCTTCCCAGTTTGCAAACCAAATTTGCTGACTTCTGCGTAGCGCTTTGCTCCTCGTAAGTGCTTACTAGGTAGGTGGAAATAACCATCCCAAATGCCAAGGCTGCACAGGAGCTGTTTGCTTGATCTCTTTTGTTGCATCTAGGTACATAAATCACAACTGAGCTCTCTAAGTAATTTTTTTAAACAGAGGGGAAGAATAAAGGAGCACAGTCAGGATGAGACATGGCTCAGGATGAGGATGACTTAGTGGATGGTGGACGGGAAAGTCTGCAGCAAAGACACCATTGGCTTCCTCATCATTCCCATTTGATGTGGTGCATTTATTCATAACCTCCAAACGTCCAGTGTCCAACCAGATTGGCAGCTGGAGGATCAAGTAGCTGCTACGGCTCCAGCACCGCAGCATCTTTTGCACACCCCATGAGAAAGCATCCCAATCCCTTGTGAGCACTGTGCAGCTGCTGCTGCGCCACGCTGCATGGCCACAGCCACACAGGGCCACATGTGGCTGAGAGCTGGGGCTTACCCAGGGAGTAAGACGAAAAACAGGCGTCCACTGGCAGCCCTGCAGCTATATCCCTTTAAGCACAGATGTTTGCAAGGGCAGACTCCCGAGGGGAGGGAGCACAGAGAGGGGCACCAAGCTGGAGGTGTGATACCGTCCTGCACGTTTGCAAACACCATTTAGCGGAAGTCAGAGGCCTATTTATCGCTTTCAAGCGGAGACGAAATCGGCTGTTAGTGCTTGCAGGATCAAATGGGTAAATTGGAGGCAGAAAAGATCGCCGTTCAGGCTAATGGGATTTACACTCTCAAATCAAGTTACGTGGTTGCATTATAGGGAGTTCACATTGAGGGGAGCCAATTACCCCATTAGTGCTAATAGGAATTGCACCAAGGCATCATGTGAGAAGACACATGCAAAAAGATTGCAGCTTTCCCTCACTTGTTCAGGATTGTTCTGCTGAAACAAGGCAATAACCGATGACTCTCTCTCCCCTCAACATGGGCCAGAGTTTAGATGTTCAATCTTGGCTTCATCCAACTATTTCATTCATAAAGCTGAACAACTCTTCCTGAAGAGCCCAAGGAGGGCTCAGCTCTTCTATACTCAGTGCTGCTTCTTCTAATAGCAAATAAACCTGCATAAAGCCAGGCAGGCCTCCAGCTGCTAAGCAAGCCATGGCCAGGGTTGTGCCATTTATCTGCAGTTCCTTCTGAGTCTCTGAAGTTGCACACCAGCTTTGTCTGATTGCTGCTGTTTATCACCATCTCTTCATTGGCAAGTGCCCAGTGGACGCATTTATTCCCTGTGCAGTGCACAGAGGCATCTTGAACAGATACCTGTAACCCTAATGACAACTCCTTAATGAAGAAAAGGCAGCAAAATTAAATGCAAGTGGCATATTACCACACTTGTTTTAAATTGATATTTAATTAAAAAGTTAATTATTAATTAAGTTTATCAATTTCACATCAGTTGTTCAATAGAAAAGGGCTCATTCATTTAATTATCTGCGTGGAACTGATAGTATATGCTTTTTATAGCCAGGCAAGGTTATCTCTGCATCTGTTCTAATTTAGATCAGTTTAGCTTCTAATCTACCGAGAGTGCTTCCTTTTGCAAGCTTTTGATTTGATCTATAAATGTTTACTCACAGAACTGTGAGGTATTAGAAGCTGATCAAATAAAGGGAAGAGCTGCTCAGAGTTGCATTATGCTCACCAAAGGGCTCCAGTGGTGTTTTCTTGCAAAGAGCTTCTCTGGGTTTTCTTTAACAATGTGCCTGCCGTAAAAGTTCCAAAAAAGATAAACATCCACCCTGAAAGTATGTTAATAGCCCAAACAATGAGGAATCTTCAAAGGGCAAGAGAGGCTTGAGAGTAGAATACTGTGACAGACACCACCACTACAGGGCAAACTTCCTCGGATTGCAGGGCATTGGCTGTGGCAAGGGCCGGGGGCAGTGCTGCTGCACAGGGATGCCAGCTCTGGCCCAGGGTGCTGGGGAAACACCAACATTCCTAGGGACTCCCAGGATCAAGGAATCAGCCTAGGGCTTCTGCTCTTCTTTCTCCCTAAAATGATTCCTAGGTACAAATCAACGGCTATTTATAGAGGATTTTGGGATGCCACATAGTCAGCCATGCAATAAACTCCTCTGGCACTCGGGTAACAGTAACAGTAGGGCAGAGGGAAAGCCTGTGACTCCAATAGTGTATTCTAATAAATTATCTTGTTTTAACTGCAAATCATGGTCTTGTTCAGTTTCTATTAAAAGTAGCACTCAGTGCACATAGTTTAAATGCTTGTGCTGGTGCATTAGTAGAGTTATTTGGGGACCAGACTTGCCTGGTGCTGAACATCACCAAAGTTAATGAGAAATTGAGGTAATCTAGAAATTGGAGCATCGTAGGGGGCTATAGATAGGCATTGTGTAATTAATTAGAAACAGCCACCAGCTTGACCTTTGGGGTTTCAGCCACAAAATGGACTGCAGCACTTGCATGTCCCTAAATTGTTCTTGTACCCATTGCACAACAGATGACTTTTCACAGGCAACTAACCATGACACAGTCTCTACCCCAGGAGCCTAGCACAAACCATGAACATCAGAGAAACAAATGCAACAGACCACAGAGAGTGAGGTGAAGAAAAGGTGAGAGAAAAAGGTGCTTCAAAACACAAGGGCTGATGGACTGCCTTGAGAAGGCAATGCTGAAACAGATGTGTCTTTTCAGAGCTTAGTTCATCAAGAGAAGGAAATGTATTGCAAGTAAACAGCTACAGCACAGAGGTTCATATAATTCAGGTGAATACGCAGAGCCTGCAGCTCCTTGATCTGAAGACAACAAGCGCAGGGCTGTCTCCCATCTCCTGAATGAAAAGCACTAAGGGGAGAGGGCTTTTGAAAGGAAGGTAATTTACAATGCAATATTGCCGGGGGTGGAGGGGTGGGGGGGTGTGGGGGGTTGGTGTGTTTGTACAACTGGAGAGACGATAAAAGAAATCTCCATGAATAGTAACTGTATGTTTATAGACGGGTGCCTCTTTGCCAACTCTGCGTGCAATGTGCATTCATCTTTACCAGATATTCAAGTGACAGGACTTTTTCAAGTAACAATGTTTATAGAAAATGACTATTTTGAAGCTTTACACACTAGAATCTGAGGAAACTTAAAATTTACATTTACAAACATCATCAGTCACTCTATCTGATAAATCAGAACAGAGGAATCTGGCTTAACTAATATAGATGGGCAGAAAATAGCAGTTGGGTTCTCCAGAGACTTGCTAAAAATCGGTTAAAATGAGAAATTTATCATGCACGTGAGCATAGATACTCTGAAAGATGCCACACACATCAAAACACTGGTTTGGGAGGAAGTATTTACCCCGGTCCTCTTCCTTGACTAGAGGACAAAACTGGAAAGCTTCCTTTCTGTTGTATCACCCCATTCAATGCAGCATTGAGCCATGGGATGCTCCTTTCCTTCAGTGACAGGACTAAAGTGAAGATAAAGAACTTCCACATGGACAAGAGACATAAATGAAAATGCCATATAAGCAAGCAGTTCTGAGACATAGGGAACAAATAAAGCTGGTTTGTTTGCTCTGTGAGGTGCCACTACACAATGAGGTGGTTGATAAAGTTAGAGTTTTGACTGGAGCTTTTCCACAGCTGAGGGACATTAGAAAGCCCTTCGCCTCTACTTGACCCAGCCAGTGCTTAGGATCTTCTGCTGTATGATAAGGAATGAATTAACACTGCAGTCTCTTCCTAACAGGGGTGCTAATTTAGTCTGTCATCCCCCTTCAACCAGCTATTCTCATGAAACCTCTAAGAATTTAATGTAGTTGAGCTCTTCAGGCTTAGTGGCCAAATCAGGTTAAAAAAGTTACCTGGGAAGGGATTCAAAGATGCTGGCCTGATGCAGGACCTCAAACTATTTGTCTTTGAATCCTTGAGTTGAAAAGAAATTACCTTGGATAATTTAAACAACTTCTGCATGTATTGAGCAGTAGGGCTTTTAGGATGAGACTATTCCTTTATAAGTTAAAAGAAAGCAATCAATTCCTTCCATCCCCAGCAGATGCAGAAATTTATTTAAAAGAACTCAGTTCTTCTAAACTGGTAGCCCAAGAGGGTCAAGACTTGGCTTTCTGAGTGTTAACTCTGGGTTTCTGCCCCAAAGAGTGAACCTCTCCAGCTGTCAGCAAGCAGTAAGCAAGCAATCAATCAAAAAAGACCAGGCCTTCATGCAGCACTTTGATTAAACCTTTGGTTTCAAAGCTGAATCTTCTGTGCCCTTTTGTAGTCCTGGGCTGCACTGGCAAACAAACGCAGAAATGCCGCTGGGGAAAGCATGTTTGTGTGAGATTTCCAACCCAATTTTGCAGACTCAGATGTTAGGCAGTTTAGATAAGGGGATGATTAGAGGTCTAAGCCTAAGGTTTGAAATACCCAGACTTCCTGGAACCACCGGTGCGAATCCCAGTAGGGCTGACTCAGTCCTCCAACCTCCTGATGAAGATAAAGAGAGCTCCATACAGAAGTGTGACTTGGGAGTCTCCACTCGCCAAGACCCCACTGGAGTGGAGATAATGATGGTGGTGCCTACAAAATAGAAGGAGGTTCATTATGCCATGGAAGGTGCAATGTGCCCCAAATCTGCCCACATCATGGCTCCTGTCAATGCTCTCACTCCTGGGCTCCAACAGAACTGATGTATGGATCTTGAACTTTCCCAGAGTTTTGCTCCTGCATGTCTTGGTGTGTGTGTCCAAAGTCTTGCAGTGCTTGTGGCAAAACTATGGTCCCCCTTATCTTTCTGTTGTGCTACATATTGACTCCTTCATATGAGCACTGTATCAGTATCATTTGTGATACAGAGAAAAGCCCTACAGAAGCACATTTCATTGCTTTTCTCTCAGTGAGTGCTGTGACCCAGTAATTCTTATTTTAGAAAATAAACCATATTCTCTTCATACTAACATTTGGTTTGCCAAGCACAACTACTCAAAAGTTATCAGCAAAAAACTTTCAACAAACAAGCTGAACTAATCAATTTAGCCTTTCTTTTCCTTTTTGCTACTGGACAATTATCCAACATGACACAAAATTCTATCACACATTTCCTCTTTGAAGTTATTCATAATGTTCGCCTTTAATAATCACAGAGTACTTGAAATTTATTCTTCTGTGCTGTGTTCTGAAAATTAAGTCATCTGATTAGGAGCTCCTCATAAAAAAAAGAGAAAGAAAAACCACACAACTTCTGTAACTATCAAACACAGCATCGATGACTGATTTCACAACTAAGTGTATGATTTCACATGCACTTCAGGAAAGTATTGAAACAGCAGAGCTAATTAAACCTTTGCTCTCCAGTAGCATTCATCTCATTACAGCTCAGATGTTCACAGGGCAGCAAATCTGAACAGGACACATGTACTTGAATATTCTCAAGTGAAACTCCATGAACGGACATTGCTACAGAACCAGGCTCCTTTTTTGGTCATTCCTCATCCCCAATATCGAGACCAAAAGATTCATCAAATTGCCAAAACAGGGTAGCAGATACTCAGTTCTACTACTCAGTCCAACATAAAAACAGTAGTAAGAAAGTTGTAACTCATCCTCTCTCTAGTTCCTGTCTGCCCTGCAGCTGGTTGGATTATGACCCACCAGCACCTCCACTCCAAAATGCTCTCCAGCAGAGACAGGAGGTGCTGTGGCCATGTGTGGTTCTCTGAGCTGACAGAAGCATCACCAAATTGCTATTCACCAAATGAATAAAAGTAAAAACAAATAGATAATTTTCCTGGACTTTGTGCTCTCATGGTCAAATTATCCCGTGTCTTAAAAGGTACAATTGTCACATATGTGCTGTGATGGAAAGTTCTCCATTGGCTGCAGCCACAATGGTTGCAAGAAAGCATCCATCCTTCTTTTCCTCTCAAATTTTTTGAATACTGGTAATATTTCTCCCTCACGTGCAGAAGCTTTTCTTTCAGTTGAAATAATGGTTCAGTTGCATCTCCTCCACCTGTTTTTTTTTATTTTCACAAAACAAAACAAGAATAGAGTATCATTGAGACCTCTACCCTCCTGTCACCTCTCACTGAACCTTACAGATTCACTACAATGTTACTGAGGGAAGGAGCAAGACCCTTTCTTTTAAGCTGAGGTGAAAAATGGCTCCAGAAGCTGTGCATGCACACAAGGAAAACGAAATAACGTAGAGGAATCCTTGGCTTTCCAATTAGAAGCACCCACCTTCTGTTTTTTAATACCATGCAGCCAACATTTTCACTCTGCTTTGGTCTGACTTAAATTGTAACTCCCTCAGGGCAATGTCTTTGCCTTTCTATTTGCTTTTAAAATGCCTTGCGTGCCTAGCAGCTCCAAGTATAAAATAATCTCTAGAACCACAAGGAGAAAAGTCTCCACGAAGCCGCGCCTGAGTTTTGTAATGAAATTGTCTCCGTGTTGAGATGTCCTGGTGCACAAACATTTCCTCGACAGG
Organism: Urocolius indicus; assembly: GCA_013401255.1. NCBI lineage: Eukaryota > Metazoa > Chordata > Aves > Coliiformes > Coliidae > Urocolius > Urocolius indicus. Next base: position 79,600 of record WBNH01012231.1, read on the forward strand.
GTTTCACTAGCACAAATACTGGCTTTTTGTTGTTTTATGTTCGAATACATACAAAGACTGTATCTGAGATTGGGTAAGCATTCACATCAGAAGCAGCTTTATAAGGGATCTCCGTCTCGGAGAACAGAAAAAGTGATTTTTCTTGACCCATCCCAATTTGGCAATAAAAATCAAATGTGGCAAACCAGACCATCCAGGCTTTTATTTTTTCTTCCTTTCTTTTTTTTTTTTTTCCTGTCCCTCACCACTCCCTTTTTTTCAAAGCAACAAACATTTTGTTGAATTGTTCTAAATAATGACAACATTTGAAACCACTTCAGTCTGCTTAAGATCTCAGGGGGGAAATCTGGTGAATAAATGACTTGGGATAAATCAAATAATTCTTTTCTAATAACTGTGTCTCTCACTCTCCTTATCTCAATTGCTGTCTCTACTTTTGTGTGCTCCCGTGCCTCCCTGGACAGCTCCTGGGCATCACCCCTTGCTCTGAAGCCACACTCTTTGCTCTTGTCACAATCTCTGCAATGGTCCCTACGTTACCTCCTCTCGTCAAGCTCTTGGGCTTCTCCTGTCTCATCTTCTATTGCAAATATTTCCAATGCCACCCTCAACCTCCATCCACGAGCCCCACACGCTGCTGTCTCCAGTGAAAACCTCTGTCTCCTCCCCTGAAAACAACAACACACAAGCATCATCCAACCATCTAGGCTAGACTCTGGTAATACTGTACTGCAAAAGTAAGCTTAACATCCTCCACTTCTCCTTTGCCCCTGCACCTCCATCCCCTTCCCATGCTGCTTTTTACTGCCATACACACGAGCTGTAAAACTTAGAGCAGTCCTTTGGGCACAGTTTGCATGGGAAACACTATGCGGCACCAAGCTGCCTCCGGGCACCAGCGCTGGGGCTGTACAGCATATTCTGAGGAGTCAGGAGAGGTCAACCGTTGGCTTGACCCCCCTAAGCCCATCTGCCTTCACACAAGCGAAGACACATGCTCTAAACATGTATTATCTTTTCAGGACATTTGTTTCAGGAGCAAGTTGCGTTAAGCAAAGGTACGTCAATTGATAATAAACCTGCTCCACACTGTCATTTGTGGGTGATTTGAAGAAAAACAGACCATGTAATCAGGTCTAAGGGGTCCCTAATACCAGAGACGCTGGTGCTGTCAGCTATAGAAAATAATTAGAACGTTATCCCTGTGGCAAGGAGAATGTAAATACATCTAAAATACGACATAATGACATTCTCCTCTGTAAGCCAGGGGATCTGCTTCAAATAAAAGGGCCATTAACACAACAATTAAAGCCAAGGGGGACGGTGAAGTAGGGAGCCTGCCTGGTGCAGGGCGAGGCAAGCAAGCGCCCTGCGTAAATCTTTCGCCATCCCAGCCAGGAATGTGACTATTAGCCCTCTCATGACCCGAGGGCTTCCCAATAATGCATCTGCTCTCTGTCAGGGCCAGGATTTCGTAACGTCCTCCAGCTCCAGCCAGGGCCGACTCCAGGGCTGACTCCACGGTGCGGCGCCAAAGAGGGAGTCGTCGGGAGCTGGGTGGCTCCACGATGGACGTTGGCCCCTGTTCAGCAAAGCACTTAACTACATGCCGTAGGGATGTGTCTCCTCCCAGGGCTGTTTGGGCACTCGGACGTGAGCAACCAGTGGGCTTTGCTGAACTGAGGCCATTCAGGCTTTCTTGGAGCAGAGCTGGACCTGTTGTCATCTTCAACACTCTCCTCCTCCCTTGGGAGGATACACCCCATGGCATGGGCTATCTAGGGGGAATATTCCTTATTATGAAACACCAGCTCAGAGAACCTGCAAGAACCAAGGCATGAGGAACACCACAGAAATTTCGGTAAGATTCAAAAGAAATAATGTCACTGTTTTCACTGTCCAGGCAACAAATACTCTGAATGTGCTCCAGGAAATAATAGTTTCTACAACTCTACAGTAAACTTACAGAAATGATGGACAAGTGCTTGGAGAAGACAATCTGAAGCAGGTGATGGTAAAAGTCTCAAACACCTCAGGAACTTTGATTCCAGACAAAACGCATCCAGCACAATCCCTGCACGTTCTTGGCAAAGGAAAAACAGCACTTGAGTTGGCAAAATCAACTTCCACAGTAATGTCAGGTTCAGACATAAGTTTTCTTAATCTGACAAGTTAGGTCACAAATACAGATTTAATTTGTTTCCTTATAAAAACCTCATCAGGCTCAAAAGTGTTTGTTTTTTTTTTCTTTTTTTTTTTTTTCTTAATTAATTTGGTGACTTTTTGTGGCAAATGTCAAGTTTGATACGCCTGGTCGAATTTTGTGAGTCCCAGAGAACAGGAAATGATACCAACCTGCCTGGTTGAGTCACACAGGAAGAGAACACTACCAAATCCAACTCTTTGGAAGATCTGCCAAAAGTCAGGTTTATTGCATCAATCCCATTTTTCAATTCTACTGATCCTTCTAAGAAAATGACATTGCAGGGTCTTAAGAACAAACCCTTAAAAAATACTTCAAATTTAACTTTTAAATCCCAATGTTTCAAAATCCAAAGGTAACCTGCTTCCTGTGTCCTGCTTTGGGCATATGAACCCACCACTGCTACCCCACCTGCCCCTCGAATTAACACATTTAAATAGTTGTAGGACACACAGAAATTTGTGGAGCCATTTAAAGATGGCCTTTAATTTTTAAAAGGCAACACACAGCTTCTCGATCTCCATGACTATGGAAGATTGGAAAATAACGACAGAAGTAATGTTTCTCCTATGAAATCATACCATACACTTAGAAAACTATTAGAAAGGTGCACAGATGAAATGTCTCCTTCCCATGCATTAATGACTTCCACAAAAGGAGCACTGGACTAAGAACTGAGAAGCTGAATAATTCAAGGTACACTAACTGAAAACCAGGACTTGACATCCAGAAACACTTGTATCATATGAAACAAGGCTGGGCTCTGGTTGGCAAGAAGTTCAGAAAAATCTGAGCCAATTTCAGGGGAAAGAAAAAACATCTCATGCACAGTGTGAGTCATGTGGAAACTCATTCCATCCCCTGCTCATGGATCCAGGATCAACAGCCTCCAGAGGACAGACACCTGGGCTAAGAGAGAATTGTGTATGTCAAGGTACAGCATCCAGCACAGTAGTATCTTGGTATGGAAAAAAAAAAAAAGTATAAAATTCGATGCATGTCCAGTACAGAATAACCTTTGATGATTCTCATTACAAGTAAACACAAGGATAATAAGTAATGGATAAGCTAATCAGCCATGCAAATCTGATGGATTTTCATTGCCTCCTTCCTGCTACTTACTTCTTCAGAAGGCATTTCATTTTCTGGGTAGTGCACAGTTCAGCATCCAATTCATATTAGTTGGGCAGAAAGACAGTCCTTTAATCTTCTGACACTTTGGTCCTCAGTGTGAAACTCGTGGAAACTTTCCAACAGAGAAACAAAGAGAATGATAATATAAAAGAAAATATTAGCAAAAACTCCCATGGAACAAAACGAAGTGATGCTCTCTGGCAGATCTCATGCCTGAGCATTGTGGACAGCAGTAACTTATAACCTGCAAATGCAAGGACAGCAAGTGACACATTTGTCTTTTTCAATTATGTGAGCTGTCTTATATATAACAGAGCTAGTAAAAATGATCTGAAATAAACAACAGCCAGCCTTTATAACTAAGGTCACACTGGCCAAAAGGGTTGTGATTGTTTCAACAAGCTAGGAACAAGTTTCTAGACAGCTGGAGACATTTTGAGCAAACATGGGCCAAATTAAACCGATGTGGGAAGCCAAAGTGAAACCAGTAAAAGCTTGCCTACTCAGATGACTTTTGTTTGAGCTGGAAGCTAAATTCAAAGAAAATTCCTAGGATGATACTGCTTTGACCGTGACAGCAGTCACCTGAGTCACGTGACAAGCACTTTGCTTTAAAAATTTCAGTGTGTCATTCCTGAGAACACTTGCACATCAAGTCCATGAGAAGCAAAAAGAAAGGGGTGGGGAGTGGGGGGGGAAAGGGAAAATAAAAGCTTTTTGTACAAACCCTGTGAACCAAGTCCCCTATGTCTCTTTCTTTCCAGACATTTCTGAAAAAACAGCTCACTGGAACCACAAAGAACAACAACAACTGAGCAGCATTCTAATATGGGACATCCTGCCGGACCAGCCCGAGCCAAAGGAAAAAAGAAAGCCACAGAAGTTAGAGCTCAGATTGGACACTCAAACCCAAAGCCTTAAGTTTTGGGGCATTTTTTTCCCCCCCATTTAAATTAATCTAATCAATTGGTCACCATAATAGAAGGTTCAAGCAGCTGGCTTAAGTCCATCTGTGACGAACCTTGGAACCAAAGCCATGTGTTCAAATGCATGCACATTTGAAAATGCGAACAAAAGATCAACTATTGTGTCTTAAAATATCTACAGTTGACTTTGTGCATCACAGCTAATAAGTATCATAGCACACAGCATAGTCCTTATGTTGTTTGTGGAGCCTCCAATCAGTTCCCTAGAAATACAGCTTATGCATTATTAAGTCCTGGGGACGGATTTCCTCTCATACTGACTTACAAACCACAGGTGAAGGTTTATCAAGGGTCATTGCCTAATGCTGATGACCTTATCTTGGGAATGGCTGCAGATCAGAGGGCACGAGAAATAATATAAAATGATTATCAAGAAAAGGAAGACTATAAAACAAGATAGGAACCTGGGAAGACTGCATTTTTTTTTTTCCCAGGAAGCAGTAAATATCTGGAAAACTGAAAGGAAATAAACCCCAAACTCTAATTAACCATTAAAAAAAAATCTCTAAAAGCAGAACCCTTTACCAGTTAGTGGTGAAGCTTACATGTATGGTAATATCCAGTTACTGTCTTCATCTATGAAGTGGTATCTACTTAGCTGTGGAATAAGACTTCAAGGCTCCCCGGAGCAGAGCAAGTGCATTGTGTAACAGCCTGCACACCCGACCCCTGCCAGCCGGCCTGGAAAGAAAAGGCTGCGAGGATGAAACACAACTGAGCCCAGACCCAGCATGGCGTCAGATCATGGCTGGACCATGACTCCCAACACAGAGTCCAGCTTGGACCCAGGAGCTGGAAAATGCTCCTTGGCCCCTATTCATCCTCTGGGATGTTTGCCAGAAACGAACCAGATCCAGAGCCAAAGTCTGATAAAATAGAGCCTGGGACTGGACCAGGCCTGTTTTCTGGATCCACAACTCCAAAACCCAACAGCTAAAACACCACAAATCCAACACAAAATGCTCGACAAGTTGGGTCACTGCGGGCACCATGCACCTGAAGTCCATGTTTGGACCTATAGTACATTCCAGTATGGCACAACTGTCCCTTTGATGGCCATTTCACCTCAACTAGAATTTGCACATTCTTGGTTTTGCTAGCTCAGAGATGTCTCCAACTTTGCTATACGAGAGGGGGGAAGCACAAATTTCTTATATTTTACAGGCTTATAGAGATAACCTCAGTGAGTAAATGGCCAAGGGACGTTGAGACTGCTGCAAGAAGAAAATCACTGAGTTTCTTTTTATCTAGTGGGGCAAAGGCTTAAATTCTCCTAAGAATAAACTGTTTTTTATTGCAAAATAAAGAAAAATTCCTAGCAACAACAACAAAAGAGATAAATGTCCTAAGAGAATATCATGGAACTGGGACAAATTACTTTAAAATAAGAAATCCAGGGTGAAGAGAAAACTCCCCAAAAGTGAACAAGTGCTCTTCACATTTTAAACAAGGATGAATTTTTTTTCCCCCATTTTTTTCTTCCTTTCTTTCCAGCAGCTAGAAGTCCCATCTGGTTCCTGTTTCTATTCGTCTGATCTCCCAGAAACTTCTAAAAGCCATAAGCATCAGCCAAAAATTCCCCAGGCATGGACTCCTTTCCAAAATAGCCCACAAAACGGCATTTTTTAGGTGGGTTGGTTTGGAAGGAGCAGAGGGGGGGATGTTGATTTCTGCAACATTCCTAGGAATTTCTTGCATCTTTTCTCCCCTCTAGAATTTCTTCTCTGCCTGAATCCCCCTTCTACTTTCCACCAGCATGCTGGCCAGGGCAGGGACTACCCATTCCCATGAGGCAGGCTTCAGCTCTTCTTGTGGGAGCTCACAACAAGCTGCTGAGAGGCTTTTATCCCCAAGGAAGGCAAACAAACTTGCAATTTCCTCACAAATGAGGTCTCCTCTGGTGGCTGTTCTGGAGGCTGCACAACTGAACTTTTTCCCCTGCAAAGGTGTTGTCAAGATAGGACTTTTGGAGATAGCAACTTGGTGTAAATAGGCAAGATAGATGAGACAAAGAGGCCTGAAACATCTGTATGTGCTCTACTCCATGACCTTAAGGACAGGAGGAATATCTTGAGTATTTCCAAGAGACCCCCCAGCTTCCATCTGGCCTGGAAGCAAAGGCGATAGTGTATGTGGCATCACCATCTCTCATGGCGAAAGGGAACAATGGCTTTCCTCATGCAAGCATAGCTGAAAAGGGGTGAAGGCTGGTTAAGATGAAGGCACTCACCTGGTGTTTATGACAGATTTGCTCTATGCATATTTGGATGATAATGGGTTCCTCTGAAAAGCAATCAGTGTGTCCAATTTCTGTACATTTAGTATCTGATTCAAGTAAGATTTGATAAAGGTGGTTAGTTCTCACTGATTTAGGCAAGTGCTTACTTTCCTGGAGACATTACATAGCTAACTCCACACAAATGCCCACACAAAAGCAGCCTCATTTAATTCATTACGGGCATACCTCTTGGTTGCACCTTGTAAAGATGCATGGGCTTGTCATAGAGACTTCAAGCATCTTGGTCTCCTTTGCTTTTGAAGCCTCATAATTCTTCACTAGATCAAAAGATATATAAAAGTATAATCTTCCAGACAATGATTCAGAATCACAGCGAGAAATGACCGCTGCAGAGATGGGAGATGGACTCTAAAGATCTACCCCCGACAAGAAAGCACTTCTGGTCTCTGATGATTCAAGGTTGCTATTTTTAGACATTTGAATTAATGAGATTAATTGAACCTCACAAAAGAACTCGGCTGCCTGGCTGGACCCATCCAGCATTTGTAGTTGAGCAGCAGAATAATCTAAAAGGTCACAGCCTTATCTGCACACACTGAACTTGCTTGTGATACTTGCCTTGCTTAAGGAAAAATAAGCCAGAGGCATAAAAGGAAGCAAGAAGGCTCTAAGGCTCTGTGGCACAGCTCCATGACACAATGTAATGCCGTGCAGAGTTTAGCACATTAGCTTCAGGAAACATCTCAGAAACAGCACAGTGGTCACAGCATCCAAGTTTTCCATCTTCCTCAGCAGGGCCATTTCAGCACCAGCTCAGGTACCTAGAGATGTTGCAGCAGCTTAGCAGATGCTCTCTTGTGTGGCCTGCTTTGCTAGCAGACTCTATATGGACACTAAAGGCCAAACAGACCACAGAGACCTGAATCAGTACTTGGGTAAGCCTATTGAATTACATTGGCCAGGGGCAATGGGCAAAGACTTTCTCTTCTGATTGCAAATGCATCCACTCAACAAGCCTTTAGGTTTTCTTAGCACCTAGTCCAATTTAAGAAGATACTATGGTAGCTCTCTGTCCCTCCTGGGTCAACAGTGGCATGTCAGAGATTGCAAAGAACTCCTGACATCCCTTTTCCTTCCCAGCCACAAAATAGATGAGTTCAGTCTGACAAGGTATTTGTACCAAAGACCAACTTACATTTCTATCCTATGCACTGTCTGAGATGCCACTAAGAACATCTCTCAAATCCTCAGCACAATTAGATCCTTCATCAATAAAAAGTAAACACACTTCATTTTCTATTTATAAAAGAATGCCTCCCTCCCCCCAATGTTTTATTTTAGCAAGTGCACTCAACCATGTTCTCAATCTGCACTTCATTTCCTGCTATTCAGTTTTCTGTGGTTCACAGACAAAAATACCTGGGGAAAAAAAAAAAGCACAATACCAGATCCCATGGGGCTCCAATTTACCACAGGAGAAAAATGTGGCTCACTGTATAACAGGCTGGGAGCAGGAGGCACAATGGATGGGACAGAGTGCGCTAAGCTCAGAGGTGGTGGTGCCAAGAGCTTCTCCAGTCCTATCCCAGCCAAGACAGTGGAGCATAACCCCATCTTCCTCATTTGCCATTGATCCGTGTAAAAGCAGTGAAGAAAGTAAGGCCCTTTCTTGCAGGGCAAACTTCCAGCCCAAAAGAAATAGTAGCAACCAAGAGTTCCAGCCCCTGCTCCTGCAAGGCCAGGACTGTTCATCATCATGGAGGGAAAAAAAAACACAGAGAAAAGCTTTTCTGCAGTCCACATGGATCCTAGAGCTCTTGGTCTTCTGCAGCTATGGTTGGCAGAAGACATGAGAGCAGGCACAACCTGGCAGCAGATCACAACAGGAATTACAGATTGAGACATACAAGGTGTCCCCAGGGCTGCAGGCGGGAGGTGGCCATTCTCCTTGGAATTTGGGCAGATGGGTAAGGTTTGGGAAGATAGATGGAAAGGAGGTTTTGTGTTCTTGGAGATGAGGTCCTTCAAACCCACTGCAGCACAGACTCTCCTTACTCTGCAGATTCTTCTGGTGCAGCTCCCTGACAGAGAGAAAACATGGGAATCAAGTGGTGAATCAAGCCTGAAAAACAATCCACCAAAAAAGAGCCAGCAGATTCACCTCCACCACTGCAGCATATCATGGTGCCCAAGGGGAGCGAATGAGGCTGGAGATGGAGCCATGGCAATCCCAGCAGGCATGATCTCACCCCAGTGGCCCCACCTGTCACAGGGATGAAGAAAACCACAGTAAGGACGTCACTCACACATTTTACTACGTCTCTTCACTCCAAACAATGTGAAACAAGACACTCAATAGGTGACACAGCATTAGAAACACGAAGATTTGTCTGTATTCCAACTTACCCTACTATCTCCAATGGAGAACTGCAGCTACAGGGTTTGCTGGAGTTGAGGTAGTAAAGGGGAAGGAGGGAAATTAAGCCAGGCCAGAGGACACGGAAAAGGAAAAGATGGAGAAAGGAAAGATCAGAGGAAGGAGAGAGCCTGGGCCTAAAAACAAATGTTATTGAACAGAGAAGAGTTTGTAAGCACAGAGATGGGAAGGCTGAGAGGGAGAGCCAAGGATAAATTGTTTTGATGAGTGCTCCAATCCTGAAATAAATATAACCACCCAAGGGGGCTCTCTGACTCAGTCTGACATTTTGGCAATTTTTTTTTTCATGCTACCAGATGTAATCAATTTAGCTGGGGGGGGGAGAGGGGGGAAGCACAAACATATTTTTATTGCATTCTAATGTCCGCAAAAAAAACTCTAAATGAAGGATATGTTTTGGTTTGCTTTCTTTTTCCCCCCCCTAATCATAGTATATGGCACTTCATGCAAAACTAAGCACGAGCAGAACTTCCACCTGCCCTTCACCTTGACCAAAAAAAGGAGCTTTGAGGACTGAGGGCAGATCAGTCTGTGCAGGGGCAGCCTGAGCAGGCCCCTCATCTCCACTGCAGAAGGAGGGGGGAAACCTCCAAGCTGCAAGAGGACTTAAAGGGTGCGACTCTGTTCACATTCGCCTCAATATGCATGAGGGAACAAATATGGCCAATAACATCCTAAGATACTGTCGTGCTGAAATTCTTTGTTTACCAAGAAACGACATGTTGAAAGCCCTTGGCATTTATAAAGCAGATGATTTCTATTCATTTATTTGAAGCATTTTACAGTACTTACCCAGACACTTGGAGCAATTATCTTTCCAGATCTCATGTGGAGGACCGGGTCAGACGGGCAAGCTCCAGAATCATCTCCTAGTGTCCTAGAGGAAGTGGTGTGCTACTGGGGTAGGTGGTGTTTGCCCCTTCAAGTCCATCCAGTACCAAGGCAAGGTAGGAGGATCCATCTTATTGCTTATTACTTGCAGTTATCATTTCAATTGTGCATACACAAACCTTCAACTCCTGTCCAAACCTGCAGGGAAATGTTTCTGTGCACTGTTAAACAGCTCCTGCATTCCACCCAGAGGCTGATGCGGTTCTGTGGTAGGTGAATAATTCTTATATTTGCTCTCTGCAAAATATTTTGTACTCTGGAGAGTTCTTGCTCAGGCAGACTCCTCCTGAATTAATAACAGCTTTGCCTGAGCAACAGCTAAGAAATGAGATGAGAGCACTGTGGAAATCAGCATTTTTTAATTCATCCTGGTGATGGGCTCTGCAGATAACAGTGGTGTCAGGAAATAAACATTCCCCCTTTCTGCTATACATCTGTCCACCTCTAGCTTCTGCCCGTGTAGCTTTGGAGGAGACATAGGAACTTAGCCCATTGCAGGACATAGGATCACTTATCCAAACTGAACTGGCTACCAAGTCTCCATCTGATGACCAACATCACACCAATTGTATCTAACATCTAAGCCATCCTCAGCCTTGCATTTTATTCTAAAATCTGCAAGTAGGTAGCATTCCACTATGGCTAGATCATTGGATGTCTTCTCCTTGAATGTCTATTGGCATGGAAAGGAATCCCTAGGTAAACCTTCCCTTGCAGGGTCTCCCTTTTGTTAGTTCTTTTAATTAGCTGCACTCAACTCTGTGTGGAAAGCCATTAGGAACAGGAGAGAGTTCTGGGAGGCTGGTGGTTTTGAGAGATGATCTATATTACCTCTTCATTTGTAACTCTAAGCACATATTTTTTCTCTCTTGAACATATCCCTTGAATCTTAAACTACTTCAAAATCAAATAAATCACGTTTATTTAAAGTGTCACAGATGCTCTTATCTGCCATGTTAATTATAAAGATTTTTTTTCCTCCCTCTTTAAGTGGGAGTTGTTTGAAAAATACATAAATGATTCTATAGAATGACTTTCTTATCACCTCATGTTTCAAAAAAAGTGATCTACCATGATGCATCCTGGGTGTTTTGCAAATTAGCCTTTTTGGATGCATTGTGCATTCAAGGAACTATTTCATGTGTTCAGTGGGTAGACTACACCAGTTTGTGTGTACCTATGTGCATGTCAAAGCACCAAATCGATATCTACTTCAAGGATAATCACTGAATATTCAAAAAGTTGCTCCATCATAATGGAGAAGAGGAGGGAATAGAAAACATTCTACATTTGCACAATGACCATGTATTAACTATGTAATGCCATTAATACTTGGACTGGGACACTTTTGAAGACATAATTAGCTAAGCTTAATATTTGGTTATCCTAATTTTCTATGAAAAAGAAGGTTGTCTAAAGGAACACAATCTTTAAGTTTGAAAAACATGTATTAAAGCACAAGACTTCCATAAATGATAAATTCAACCCTGGAATCACTGCTACGAAATCACCAAGAGTGGCAGTTTCACAGTTCCCAGAAGTAATTTTTAGTCCTTCACTCCTAAACAGATTTTTCTGTATTTCAGTTGTCCTTAAAAAAAAAAACCTCACCAAACAACCAAAAGCCTCCTACCAGAGATACTCTTAACTAAGTTAACACCAGGTTTTTAAGTCCAGCATCCTCGACCCAGATAGGAAGAAAGGCAAGCTGCAAATCCAATACTTGCATTAAGATATCCATTTTAAATTTCCACAACTTTATAACTGATAAAATGCTTTTCCTTAAGCTGAATAATTTTTCAAGCCTCCTTGCTAAGGAGATACAATTGAAGCCATGCAAAAAACCCCCAAAAGTTGATGTACTAGATGTAGGAAATAGAGATTTTAACATTTATGGTTTTGAATCATCTTTAAAAAGTAGAGCACATCAAAAACTAATGATCAAAATAATATTTTTTTTTCAATAGAAAGTGTAGTTTTCACAAAATCTGAATGTTCCATGGAAAAACTTTAGTTTTGCCAGAGCTGTTCAGTTTTCCACTGGGGGAGATCTAAATAAAAGATTTCCTTTCAAGTTCCAGTTGACTGAAATGCAAACTTTTAAGTCGCTTTTTTCAAATAAATAAACAAGTAAATAAATCAGAATCCATCCCCTAAAGATTTTCTTCAGCCTGATGTCTCCTCAGACACGAAAGACAGACATTCACCACAGGGCAGTGATTAGCAAGGAGCTCCCCAAGAGGTCTCCAGCCAGCATAGTCCATACCTTCAGCAAAAACATGTCGCTGGGCTGATGAAGCATGGAAAATTTCAACCCAAAAGGAATGAGTCTGAGAAAGATATGAGCACAAGTGAAGAAGGACAGGCAGGAATAGCAGTTGGAGCTCAATCTCCGTTCCAGCAGCTCTTGCCAACGACTGCGAGCGCTAATAAGTAACAGTCCCCCTGTGCATGCCACGTGCAGCCAAGGCGAGATGTTTCTGCTGTTAAACAGCCCAGAGGAGATGCTGGCTGTGGTCACGTTAGTGGAGATCCACACCAGCATCCTTACAACCAGGGACAACATCCGTTGGGACTCAATACTTTGCTGAGCCTCCATTTATATTGATTCCTGCAGCTGCTGGTGGCTAGGGATTCTTGCAAGCACCAGAGCTGAGGCTGGATGTCACTATCCCATGCACATCTCCAGCAAAGACTTGGGTCCTTCTGCATGCCTTCCTTGACCATGGTGGCATTGCAATGTCGTCCAGACGACTGGCTGAGACAGGGCCTGAGGTAATGGCACCAGCTGCCAGCCTTTTTCCACCTCTCCACCTGCCAGGACTGATTCTGGCCAACTGGCACTTCTCTTGTTAGAGATGATGTTGATCCTATGAGAAGGAAGAGTTTCATGGAGGCTTTACTCTGCATGCTCAGCCTCTCCTTGCCTTCCTTGAGGAGCTGGCACTGTTGAGATTTGAGCACACCCAGAGGCAACTGCAGCCTGAGTCCTGTCCCAGCCTGAGAGCCCCACACAGTCTCTTCCCCACACACATCTCTCTGCGCTCTCTCCTCAGAGTCTAGGACAGTTGTCCCCAGAAGGCAGCTCTCAGGACAATTTTCAAACAATCCAATATAAATGGGGTTTGCAAACCTATTTCTTCACAGTTTCTTCCTGCCCCGAAGCACCTTTTCCCTCTGTTCACCCTGCTGGAGCTCAGCAAAATGGGGGGTGTTTTCTTTTTCTCTGGAAAAGAGAAAGAAAAACAAAACAAATCAAAAAATCAATGTTGCCAACTCTTGCAGTTTTAGTCTCACAGTACTTGATGTTTTTCTTCACCCCCTCCCCAACTTCTTTCTCCAATGTGTTATGCAAAAATCTCAGATTTCATTTTAAAAAGAGGAGAAAAAGGAATAAGCAGTTCATTAGCCTCCAGGTTCCAGAGAAAAGCTGAGAAATACAAGCTCAGTGCACCCTAAAGCACCCTCCAAAGAAAAAAAGCAAACATGGAGGAAACAATATTTATCACTTTTCTTTTTAAAAGGAGGTGATTAAAAAAAAGCCCATGATCTGAAGGACCCAATTGATTTTTAAGCCCTTGGGGAGTTACGGGAAAGGTCAGGTAATTCCACAGTATCATAAATGGCTTGCGTTGGCCAGATTTCAGCTCCCAGTGAAGCAACATGGAGATGAAGAGCAGTGTCATTTCTCTGGGACATGGGGGGCTTGGAACAACATGCTCATGCTCTGTTCACCCACCACAAACAGTCTGGCCATACCCACAGCTGCAGCACTAACAGAGCCTTAAGGACAAATTCAAACCGCTTGGTCTCTCCATCTTCTGAGCTCATGCCCACCATCTCCCTCAGCTCAATCAGGGCTTCTCCCTAGCTCTGTGAGATGCCTGGTACAGACAGTCTGAGGCTGGAGCTGACTCATACTGAAGCTGGACAGTGATCACTACCACAGACCCCAGTATGTGAGATCTCATGGGCACCTGGTTGAGACAAAAAGTCTGAGAACTGATATTTCTAATCAGAGCACTGGGACAGATCTACCTGCTGCAGCAGTGCCTCAAGGGAATATCCCCATTATGCCCCCCGCCCCACCCCGGCTTCTCTACCAGTTTGGAAAACCTTGCAGAGAAAGAGCTCATACATTGATATTTTTACAGTCCTTTTCAGCCACACACCTTAGATACCTCCTCCCAAGGAGTTTGCTCCTGCCTGGCCCAAGAGTTGGCAGCATCACAGCCCCACACCCGCTCCATTCCTACCTGGCACAGGGAGGTCTTGCCGCTGGCGTTTGCTGGAGTTCTCCCTCCTGGGAAAGGCTCCATGTGTAAGTGCAGCGCCTGATGTCAGGCCCAGCCTATTGTCCCCTGTTGTTAGGAGCAGAGCTGAGTTTTAATACCACATATACGGCTGTCAGGAAACAAATGGGCATAAATCTCATCTGGAATAGAGGGCAGCTTGCAGCTCAGAGGGGTTTCAACATTGCTCTAAGAGATGGTCTGAGGGGTCTATCCTTAGAGGAAAACAAGGGGCCCTGTGAGCCACGGGCTTTTTCTAGGTAAACCAGAAGATCTGACAAGGTTAAAACACTGCATGGAGATACACACAGTGAGCTAAACAATGCTCAGAGGTGCACTGTGCACACAGAGCATGAGCTGGCTTCTCATGTACCCATCAACATGTGCTGGGAGATCCTTCACTGACCCCCAAGGATGGGTCCTACTGTGCTTACTGGGTCTTTCCTTTGCCCTTTTAAGAAATATGCCAAGAGAGATCACTTCATTGCTGTCTCAGGAACCTGTTTCAGAGAGAGGAGACACACTCACACAAGGAGAATAAGTGGATCACTTGGAGATTTTAGTTTTCTTCTGTCTTGTTTTGGCTTTTTTGTTGTCTTTTAAATCTAGAACACAAGTCATCCAACCTGAAATTCTGTGGCTGCTGTTTATGCATGGAAAATATTTAACAGTTCAAGTCAGAAAGCCCAAATCCAAAACAATCCAAAACTCCTAGGGTCTTCAAAATCAGACTAAAAATACCATGAGTACAGGCTCCCTTGGACCAGATACTAATCTTCTGCAGCAGTGTGAAGGAATTAAAGCTGTCCTAAAGCACCAGTTGGGAACTATCCTGACATTTTCGTGTCATCTACTCCATGGTCCTCTTGTGTAGGCCATGCAGGGGTGGGCTGGAGACTTTCAGGGCCCTGCTGTAATCCAGCAAACCTTGGCTGGTAGAACCAGTCCCAGAAGAGATTCCAGCTGGCTTAAGTTAGAGCAGCCACAGGGCTCCTCTAACTTAAACCACCTGTCAGTTCAGTCCTAGGCCAGCTCTAGGATCTGGGAGGTATAAATGTGGCTGAGAGCCAACTTTGCCTGCTCTCTTCCTCATTCGTCCCAATAGGAGCAAGAGGTCCAAACTCCATTTAGAGGTGTCTAGAAAAAGGCTGCAGAGGGACACATCTTTGAGCTCCTGGCTGCATTTAAAATCCAAGAACAGGAATACCACTATTTAGCTCCATCTTCCCTCCTTACCTTCTGTCATCACAGTGCTTGAAATCACAATATTGAAGCCAAAACATGAGGAAATGTGCAAGGACAGGTTATTTCCTGGAATGACTGGTGCTTTCTGCTTTCATTTGGCTTCCCAGGCAGCTTCTCCCCTGCAGCTCTGGTGTCTCCACTCCTGTAGGGAACCAAGCAATATAGACCAACAGAGGGGTTTTTCCCACCCTCTTTTTTTTTTTTTTTTAAGAATAGAAAATAGGAAAATAAATTAAAAACAAACAAAAAAAACTTTATCCAAACATTTCCAGAGCTGCTGATTCTAGTTTGAGCTTTAGCCATAAGGATCACAACCAATTTAAACAGTCCTGATTCACCATATACAGACACACACAAAATCATGTGCGATGGTAGGAATTACCCTGATAATACAGCCTGAACTGTCCTGTCTCTGCCCTTCCTCTTTGCCTTTTGCCCTGCAGCTAGCAAAGATAATGAGTAACAGTGATATTAAATAGGGATTGGGGGTTTTTTACCTCCCTGACCCCCCCCCAAAAGTGGATAACATACTACAGTAGATGGAAAAATCCATCCGACTTTATTTAACTGCAACATTTATTAAGAGCAGTGAAAAGGTCAGCACAGAGCTCCCAGCGTATGGGCTAAACTCCTTTCCCCCAGCCTTGAATGCAACAAGAAAGCAGATCCTTTAAGATGCAACTATCTTAAGCTCCTCTCCGATGGTTAAACTCTTAGTAATTCTAGGTTTTGGAGACAAACGTCAAAGCAGAGGGCTCTTCCCTTCATTATTCAAGTAAAGGCCCCATCAATATTATCTGTAATAAGAATCTGCTGTTGACATGGCTCACCCGCAGTTCCTGTTCCAGGCAGTAGTCCCTGTCAATAGGATTAAAGTGGAGGAATGCCTTTGACAAGTCCACCGGCTGCTGATTCATTGCTGCCATCAGGCTGTGGGCTGGGAAAGGCACCAGGCACCATTAGCTGGCCCTGCCACAGCCAGCTGGGGGCTAGTGACCATGAAGCTTTGATTTCTGGTGCTGGAGGGGGTCTTCCCTGGAGCTGCAGGAGGAATCAGGAAGAGGGCAAGTTTGTGAGTGGTTGACACTGTTCTTGTCCTACCATGTCACTTTTGGCTGAGTAATGGGCACATCAGCTGATGGGAAGTTTAGAGGTGATTTGATGAGTGGTGCTGAACTGAGTGGCATGGGGAAGCCATCCACCGAATATGGGACGGAAGGGAGTGTTCCTCAGCCTGTTGTCACCATCAACTCCCTGTCAGCTTGGGAGACCACATTACACATTGAGATGAAAGAGGAACTTGCTGCCGTAGCACCAGAGCCATTCTCAGTGCCAAATTGCCCACGGGAAGCCAAGAGCAATGATGCCTGAGCAATGTAGCACCAGGTGCAGTGATGGCAGCTGCTGAGCTTGACACAAAGGAGCTGGGAAATATCCACAGTGAGAAGCACAAGCAATCAACTTGAACTCAACTTTCTCTTGGAGCTCGGGCATGCTTCATCAGTCATGAGGATGCAAAAAAGTGCTCAAGGGACCAGGAGTTACACCACAGTCAATATGAACTAATGTGGGTAAAAGGTCTGGAAAGAAAGCAGGCACCAGGAGCTGCAGATCACTGGTGCACACTTGGGCACATCTAGTCCTTGACATTACTGACTCACGTTTCCCTTCTCCTTAGCCTCCTTGTTTAATGCTGCTCTCAACTCAAAGGCTCTGTCATTACCCACTGGCTTGCATAGCCTCAGGTTTGCAGAGCTACTAATTTCTCCTTCTCTGCAGACAGGTGACAGAGGTGGAAGAGCCAGAGAAGGGACTGTGCAGCCCCACAGCTCTGCTTTCAGCCTCTTTAGAGCCCAGTGGTCTGAAGCTGGCTAAAAACCAGCACCAAACTACAAAAATAAGGGAAAAAAAGTCAGCTGCCAGGGAAAATCTGAGACTCCTAACCTTCTGCCTCTCGACTCTTTGGGTGAAGCACACGGGACACATGCACACACACACACACACACACACACATTAGCACCCTCATCTTTTCCAGTGACTAAGCCCCTGTCTAATTCGTTCTGTTCCTGTCCCCTCAGGTGCCGAAGCCAGGTCAGGAAGCAGGCAGCCTAGAGTAAATAGATTGGTTCTTTTTAAAATAAAACCTCTATTATTATCCTTAGGAAAAAAAATAACAGCCCTTATTTTCAGGAATTGTTACATTTAATTAGGCTGCAGGTTCCACTGGGCTCTACAAACGGAGCCAAAACAGCACGAATGTCAAAATATTCTGCACACAAGAGGAAAAGCCCTGAGCAGGGCAACCCGGTGAAAGGGAGCCCTGTCAGCCCGCCTGTCAACTCTGCTGCAGATTTTTCAAACCTAATTAAAATGATCTTTAATTGTTTTTTCTTCTGGTTTTAAAGAAACACATTTTCTGTATTTTTTTTTTAAAAGTTTCCCCCCTTCCTCCTTTTAGTTTTTAATCAGACTGATTTCCTGCACCTAGACAGCCAGCAGGAAAGTGAAAGGGAGACCTGCAGAGGCATCCAGGGGTGGAAAACAGGAGGATCAGTGGCTATTCAGGCAGCAAAGCTTTTGCTGCAGCTCACCACGCGCCCGTTGTTTACTCACACGTGAGATCAGCCCTAACAGGAAGAACAAGGTACCAAATTCTATCCCTGCCTGTTTCCTGCCACCTTTGGGGGGAACGAGACCTTTCAGGCTCTTTGCAAATAAACAGGAGTGCATCAAAGGGACACCTGACTGCTGCACTCATTTTCGGCAAAACTAGAACAACTCAAAGGCACTTGAATTTTTGGCTGACAGCTCAGACCAAAAGGGCTTTTACTGCCCTGGGATTAACAGCACTGATGCTTTGGAGCTGATAGAAGAAGCCAGTTTGCAAATCCTGAAATGGGAGCTTGAACTACAAATTAATTTTGCTGATATCTATGCCTTTCCTACACAGGGCCCAGCAAATCCCTGTCCCTCACTGGGTTCGTTGTTTTTGTGTGTAAAGTTATTTGGAGGGGCTGATCTCAGTAAAACAGTGAGTGGAGTCTTGCAGCAAAATGGGATGTTGCTGAAATGGACGTGGCAGCATAGGGCAGAGCAAGTCATTAGAACTGATAACCGGCGTGATAAAAATGGGCATAAATAGGGATAAAGAGGATTAAAACAAGAAACTAATGCTTAAGAGGAAGTTGAGTCAACAGCTATACAAACACACATTTTCCCTATCACCTCCCCTGCTCTAGTATCTCCAAGAAATGTATTTGCTTACTTTGAACAACCTTTTTTTCCCCCTCCAGTCTGCTTTCCTAGAGAAACAACTCCTTTGTGATGGTGCTGAGGGTGTGTCTGTCTCCCCAATAAAACTTCTGAACTCGTCAAACAATTTCAACCAAGTTTGCCAGAAGGGCAGAGTCCTCAAAGAAACTAACTGCTTACAAGTCTTCCCAGGGCTGAGTAGACAAGAGAAAGCTGAGCCCACACTGAAAGGTTGTAGCATGTGCTCACTTGATATTAAACACCAGAGCATCCAACCTTGAGCTACCTCATGTGTTTCTCCACGGGCAGCCACACTTCATCGAATCACTCTAACTGCTGTAGAAACAGCAGCATCTGAGCTACTCTGTGTGGAGAATATAAAGTTGTGTCAACTGACAGCCCCTCTTTCTGAGGCTCTGTGCCAATTGGGTAGTTGCAGCAGGGAAGTAGTCCCAGCCAGGTAAAACGAGGTGTTTGCAGTCACTAGGTAGCACCAGCACCAGTTCTTCAGCCATCTAACCTGGCCCTCAGCCCTTCCTGCATCAAAGCCACCTCTTGGGCACCAAGGGGTTGCAAGGCCAGAAGCAGGGATGAAGTCACCTTTGCTTTGTGCAACATCCCAGCTACAGGATCTCTCCTACTGCCTGTGTGAGGAAGAACAGAGGCAGAAGCAGCCCAGCTACTGTGGAAGTTGGCAACTTGTAAAATGAGAGTGTTTGACCCTGGATGAGCCAGAGAGAAAGATGCTCCCACAAGGTCAGTGTCCTACAGCATCAATTTTTAGCCTCAATTTGCACTTTAAAAGCAGATTGGGAAAGGCCTGATGCAGATGCCTCTTTCTCATGCCAGGGCATAGGAATGGTTCCTGGTTGGGGTGAGAGCATGGAGATGAGCTGAGAGCTGCATGCTCCTGCAGAGCTCAGGTACCAATGGGAAGAAAGGCTTGGAAAGCACAATGTGGTAAATTAAGAACCCCATTGGAGCTGCTCGTTGTCAGCTTATGCAGAAGTTCTGCTCAAGAGAGTCTCTTTCTCCAGGTTTGGATACAACCATTAACTCCTGTTCTCCAGCCTGGTGAAGGAGGCAGCAGAGAAGGAAGGAAAAAGAACATTTTGAATGAGAATGATCTCAGTTTCAACCTGCTTACTGCTGCTCCCACAACATTTAAGTTTGGGAAGCTCCTCAAAATATCACAACTCTCAATTTTGCTGTGATGTCCTGGTACCTTCCCTTCACTCTCATCAGCCCCCTACTATCTCAGTGGAAACACTCATGTACGAAAAAAATAGAGCATCTCCTACAGCAACAAAACTCCTCAGCTGGAGCCAAAGGAAGCCTGGCAGGTTTTATCCTGCGATTGCTCAGGGAAAATTCACCCGTGTGACCTTTGTGTCCCACGAAAGAGATGAAATCGAGACTTGCGCAAGGCGCTGCAGGGGAAGGACGGACGGCTGCCTTTGCCCTCTTGGTCACCAAGCCGGGATCTTGCGTGCCTGGGAATCATGTCTGTAGGGGAATAGATGGAGCTGGCATTTTTGGGACCCTGTGACTGGCTGTCCAGCTAGTAATTTAGCCAAGAGTGAGCAGATAATTTCCTGTTGGACTGGTCTGTTGGAAGGGCCTTTTCCCCTCCGGGGAGCTGGTGGCTACGCAGCCAAGCCTGAAGACTCACAGGAGCAAAGCGTGCTCCCTCCTTTTATAGCGGGGCTGGTTTCCCTGCGTTGCCGTCATCCCTGGGTTGAGCAGTGCCGGAAGACATTTGAGGCTCTCCCCTGCAGAGGGTAAAAAGTCAAAAGGGTATTAAGCTGTCAGATTGGGGCAATTTATGTGTATAAACAGAGCCCTGTTTTGCTGATTTACACCCTGATAGCACATGGCCCACAGGTAACAAACGCAGCACATCCCCACATCTGCCAGTGGAAGCATTTTGGATTGACTGACCCATAAAACTGCAAGGCTTGAAGTTATCTGGCTTCACATCTACATATACACACGCAAACAGCCACAGCCAGCAAGTGCTCATGGAGTAACACGATATAAGCAATAAACGCTTTCCCTCAGCAAAAGTTAGGAGGGAGATTAGATAAGACGGCTAAAACAAACTTTAACCACGATGGTGGGAGCTCGGCTGGCCTGTCCTTTTACTTGGCTGAATAAGCCATGGCATAAGGAGCCCTCAGCACCAGCCACTTTGCAGTGCTGTTTTCCCATTGGGTACAGATGGCCCAAATTAACCCAGTACAATGTCTGCCACACTGTGAAAACAATTTAACCTTCACCTTTACAAGAGAGCTGTGTCTCTTCTCTTAAGGTCAGGTCCTGTTAAGACCCGCTTCCCCTAGGAAAGGGCTCAAGACCTGTTTTTCCCCTTTGGAAAGGCTCCTGTTGGGAGCTGGAGAGGCTGCTTACCTCCATGGGTGTAGGAGAGAGAAAAGCAGCTCTGGCACGGTTGCTCGCCTCCCAGGTGGTGCAATACAACTCTCTCAACTGCACTGCATAACCAAACCCTGCTCTCTCCCACCTTCCCATAGAAAATCATGGTTACAACTGCCCTAGAGACCTCCATCCTCTCCCCCCTGATGACATCAAGAAAGCAGGTTACCCTCAACCACTGACACCCGAGGGTGGGACTGACAGAGGCACTGTGGGGTGCCTGCCCCCAACCATACGCCACAGGGCAGCGTTTGCTTCCCATCATGGCAGTTCATGCCTTCACATCAGCGTGCCGCTGGAGGGATGTGAGCAGCCGCGCCGTTCCCATTCTGTCCAGCAGATTTCAGTGTCAATTGCATGCTCTGGGCAACAATAACAATTGGAAAAAATAATTGCATTTATCATGTTGGCGACTCGGTCAGCTACATAAGAATGTTACATAGCAAAACCACAGAGTTCAGCTTGTTTCCACACAGGCAGCAGAACAATGACTGGCAGGAGTCCCCTGACATCAGATGCTCATCTTCAACTCGAGCAATTCTTCCACCAGCATCTCCAATCCATCAACCTGAGATGCCACAGCAGCCCAGCCTGCAGGTGACCCTGAAGGTGATGGAGATACCGCTGGTCAGAAGATAACTTCTAACAGCAACTAATCAGGCAGGAACACCACGATGGACTTACTCAACTATTTTATCGATAGAGGATCGAAGAGATGTAGGAATAAACTTTTCAAATGACGCCGCGATTCACAGGAAATTAAACTTCCCATGCTTCAGGCAGCAGGGATGAGTGACAGACTATGGAAGAGGCAAGTAATGGCTCTTCCAGTGTCACTGCAGAACACACAGGCAAATTGCAGTCATGCCTCTCACAGTGACTTTCCCTCTGCATGCTACTTCAGTTTAGCAACTTCTTTGCCTAGCCTGCTAACTCTGCTCCTGTGTAACCTGGCCACTAGCACGCTATTTTCTCGTGTAGTCTAGCTCATTAGGACATGTTACTAATTTGCTTGGCTGATACGTAGAGAGGTTTAAGATAATGCAATGCCAATCTCAAAAAGTCCAAGCAAGAACAGCAACTGAGAGCCCAATGCTACGAAAGGTTCCATCTCTTCTAACTCATGGTTGCCACAAAAATCCTGCCCACTCTCTGGACTCCAGTTACTGTGCAGCCATTCAGAAAGTTATATTGCTTCAGTGATCCAGGCAGAAAATAGCTCACCAAAATAGAGTCTGAGCAAGCACCAAGTGTATCCAGCACAAGACAAGATGGAGCAGGAAGGGGAAAAGCAATGCTGCCCCCTTTGGATGCAGTGTCCAGCTAGATGGATAAGACAAAACATGAATTTGTTCCCAAAAGCCCTGTAAGCAAATGTAAGTTAAAATAGGTTCCTCTTAGATACACTGTTCAATGACTTCTGACTCTATGGTATGTAAATTATTATTGTAGACTCCCTTGGATTTGATTGTATTGTCATAAGAACATCCAAACAAATCTGCCTGAAGCTTCCCATTATTCACAAGATATAAACAGTTGGCAGTGACTGACCTGCCACTTGTCAATGCATTGACCTAGTGTGATCCTACACAATAAAGTGTGACTGCCTACGCTACCTTCAAGCTGCAGTAAAGCCAACCCTGGCAATACTCTGTTCTTCTCAACAAAACTTGAACTGCTTTAGACTGTGTTTAACAAACAATTTGAAACACATAGGAACACTAGTGCAACTCAGCTTAAATCAGTTTAAAATACTGATTTATACTGTAAATACAGATTGGAGTGGACATCCATGTCCTCCAAATCTTGCTGTGCAAGCTGATGGTATGACCACAAGATGCGCATTGGACCTTCCCCGCAGAGGCTGTTGCCTCAATCCCACTGATGGATATAATTTTTTCAAGCTGAGACCAACTCTATCCTCAAGTTTGCTCTGATGACTCAACACATGGAGCCACCCAGAGTTTTGCCACACTTCCAAAGTATTCCTGGCTCTTCCTTGTACAATACACTGATATTTTTGTTCACCACAGCAGCACTGCCATTGGGAGCAATTGTATTAGAGACCCTCCTATACTCTTTCTACCTCTAAACATCCTCTCCTTCTCTGTTACAGCCTGGCACTGGGACCATCCATTCAGCTGAGTTTTGCCCTGCTTCCTGTAGTCCACCATCCCAGAAATGCAGCTTTTATTCTTTGTTCTCACATTCACCTGCATCACTGTATTTGTTGTTTGCTTGAGCCTGGCTCCCCAAGCACTCTGTATTCCTACCTATCAGTGACCTCTCCTCTTCATTATTTACCTCTTCCTGGCTCGTTACAATCAGCAGGCCACATCAGTGGTGATTCTACTTTTTTTTTCATGTCATTGATAAAGATATTAAATGCAAGAATACTGGAGGGACCTCACTACAAACACAGCTGGCGGATGATTTACAGTTACATTCGGGGACCTGTCAGGGAGCCAGGTTTTAATCCATTTAACGCACACCCTCTTGATTTTATACTGCTCTAGATTCTTAATCAAAATGTCATGTGGTACCCAGTCAAATGTCTCTCAGAAGTCTTGTGCACTACTATCACTTTTATCAACTAAACCAAAGAGAGACATCACATTCTATTTTCCACTAACTCATGCTGATTGACATTAATTACAATTTTCTTCCTTTAATTGCTTGTGAGCTACCATGAACAAGGACTAACTTGTACCACCCAGCACACCACTATCAGCATCTCTCTGACTCATCCTTGGCCACACAGCACGTGTATTTTGAGAGCAGCAATTCTCTAAACCCAAAGTTAGAGCTGGGCACAAGCCAGGTTGGCCATCATCTGAAGTGGCACAATGTGGAGACCATGGAAACAATAATGGTCTCATTGAGGGCTTTGCCTCTTCTAGAGGTCTGGAAAGGCAGGTGAACTCTGACACTAAAGAAAGGCTGTGAAGAATGGTTTTGCCAGACAGGGGAATTGTCCATCACCAGTCTTTGAGAGAGCACTGAGATACGTGCTGAAATCACCTCCTCAAGTTAAAACTTAGATGTGTTCAAAAGAATCTTTTTTTCCTGGGAGAATGGGTGTTACAAAATGTCTGCAAAGAGGCCAAAGCTGTTTATTCAGACGAGACTGAAGTATGCTTCTAGCAATAACATAGTAGATATTATCTTGCTGTCACAACTATTCAGTTTTGTTCCTTGAAGATTGGGAGTAATTCATTAGCTCATGCCTGACTCAATACTTCGGTTCTTTCAACTCTCCAAGTTAAGTCCAGCACCTGCCCCGATGCTGAAACTTCTGTAACCCTGGGTTGTTCCTTTTTTTTTTTTTTTTCCCCAAATGATTTAACTAAAACCAAAGGAAATTTCTAGGAAAAAAAAAAGTTTCATGTTTTGTGGTAGAAGAACCTTCCAATGCAATAGCCCAGACTTCATCAAGGTGAAGTCACTAAACATTTCAGCATCACTAAAACTGCATTTGTTTATTTCCTACAAATGTTTTAGCTGAGAGATTTTTGTGATCACCAGCTCTGGACAGTTACTACTGGAACTCACCTACTGTCTGTCTCATTTTGAGTGTGTAATCTTCAGCTAAGGAGTAGACACAAAAACCTTATTACTGCTACAAAAAGTAACTCCCATAAGAAGACCTGTTTGGATGAAATGGAAGCATCTGATGTAACAGCCTAGGAAGATCTTCTGAAGTTTGAGTTTAGCAATCTCATACATCCAAGCACCAGAAGCAGAGGAGGCTGAGAGAGGTAAGACTGTGCCTCCACAGACAAGACCGTTTTATCTTATTTTTTTCCCTTTTTGCACTTGTCTAACACTGAAGAAAATGACTGTGCTGGATAGTGGGGATGTTCCCCTGCTCAGTACTGATTGTACATGAGCTTTTCTCTGTCCCAAGGAATAATACAGCAGACAGTGGTTTTCTGCTGTAAGAGATTCTCCGGCCTTGCATTTTTCATCTTTGCTTAAGAAGAAATCTTGGCAGAACATACTGGAAAACACAAAGGATATTGTAATCTCGGGGTTAATGGCTACGCTGCTGAAAACTTCCCTGAGCCTTTGACTTATCTCATTAGTGAGCCAGAGAGCTGCTTTGGCATTAGATGTCACCTATACATTTGCAAAAATCCTCAGCATCAATAAATCTCAACAAACATTCCCTCACTGCAACCCAAGTGCCTGCAAAAGTGCTAATCCTCAGCCAGCATTCAATTGATTAAATTATTTTTAAAAGATGATGCAGCTAATACTCCTTATTCCAGAGAATCCTGCATTGTTTTCCTTGCAAATTGCTCCTCCAAAAGGATAAAAGCTACAGCTTCTCACTTTCCACTTCAAAATAACCTTTCTCGGCTGGAGCAGCAGCCTGCAAACTTCCCCAGGAAAAGTGAGTTGCATCTGGTTAGTCACAGCCCGGTCCCCAGCCATGGCCCAGCCTTGTGCCACTGGTCAGTGTGAAGGTCTGGGGGCCGTATCTGTGTCTCATCACACACTGCTCTTTGTGCTGTGCCTTGTGTTTATGGCTGTATCTCTCTGTGTGGATTAGAATGTCCCTCTTGAGGGTGGTGGTGGGGCAGTGGGAGTGAGGCCACGAAGGAGTCAGTAGCATTGAAGGGCTCTGTGCTGGCAGAACAATGGGTTTGCTCCAGGCACAGCTACTGACTTTTAACAGCTCTTTGCCAGTAACCCCATACGGGATTGCATCATGGAAAATCCTAGTGGAAAGACAGGAACAAAGGAAAGATGTCAGGCTGCTTTTAAAAGGGACTTGGTCTCAGGCAGAGGAAGCCCTTTGGTGGCCAGGAAGGCTCAGCCAGAGAAAACTGGGCTCCCTTAAAGACTAGAGGCAAGTCTGGAGACATACACCAGATGAGAGACTGAGTAAAGGGCAATGCTTAGGAGGTGGTGGCTTCACCTCGCTCTGCAGCTCTCCTGCATTGTCTAGGGATGCAGTCTGTGTGTCTGTGTGAAAAAAAATCCTATGCAGACACCACGTCCCTTTATTGAGTTGTCTCCGTGGTCCCCAAAGGGTCTAGAGTGTCTGTCAGGACACAGCATTTGTCAATGCCCATAAGCTATTGAGCTCTCATCTCTGAATCAACATCTCCAGAAAAAGCCAGGCAAGGAATATGTCCCCGAGAGCCAGGGCTGGGGACACTGCCTAGACTCTGTCCAGGCTTGACTAGCTGGAAAGCACCTAGGGCTGGTTTTTTAATGGCTTGTGACACCATACCCGAGGAAGAACACAGGCAGAGCTGTGACAGGAGGTTTTGGTCAAGAGAGGCTCTGCTCTTCAATAGAGAAGCATAATGAGAGGTGCAGATTTACTGTTCCATTTCTGCAAGGATCAAAGCTGTAAGTGGTACATCACAAGCCTGTTGAGAAACCTTTTTTTATGGGAGATTAGAAGCCACTAACTACATTACTGCTGCAAGTATGGAAGAAAAGAGCCATCAGTGCTGGGGAGAAGCAGGAAAGCTCCCAAGAAGAGCCCAGCAAAGAAGCCCTACACTGCCCAACCATAGGCTCATTGTAGTATGCAGTAGGAACAATGTCTGACTTTGGCTCTGATGAGGCTTTTCTAATTCTAAAGTGGTCTTTCTTTAACCCTCCAAGGGATGGCATGTGGAAGGATAGTGCAGAGCGGGTGTTCAAGAGATTCTGGTTCCTCCTCTGAGGTTCTACCCAAAAACTTGAAAACACTTTCTCACTGGCAACACAAGGACAACCCCAGCACCTGAAGTGATGTATTTAGATCTCATGGCAAGAGGAAGGTCACTTAGATATCATGCATAGAAAGGAAGCAGGAGAGATTGTAAGCAAGCCTGGAAACACAGCACATTTGCATTCTCATTAGCTATATGGAAAACAGCTAGGAAGATTTTTTTTTTGGCAATAAAGCTAGCCATTGACTTGCTCACTTGGCTGAAAAACTGATGCCAAGGAGCAGCAAAGCAAAGCAAGAGAGCTGGCCTAGAACCAAGGGGTTTTGCAGAGTTCTCATTTTGTGTTCGTTGCCCTTAGTCCAGGGGTCTTAAGTGTTATCAGTTTTAGGGCATGAGTGAGAAAGTGGATTGCAAAAGGAATTCTTTTCTATTTGCCTTTCTCTTCTGCTCCATCCTTGGCCAAGTGGTCTGGATTTTGGATAGAAAATCCCTCCAAAACTCTGATGTGCCTATGCTTGTGAGCATACGGGGCTGGCTGGCTGGAGCAGAAAGCAGAACAGTGGCTGCCCCTGCTCTGGCAGCATGGTCATACCTGCAGCACGCAGCCAGCTCTCACCGCTGTGAGCTGGTGACAGCCCAGCTGCTGATGCTCTTCTGTGAGGAGGAGCTTCAAGGCAGCTCTCCACTCAGCCAGCCCTGGGCTCTGCTCTGTGCTGCCTTGGTCTTGATGATACTAGCTGGGAGATCAATACCTGAAGGTGCAGCTCACTGCACGTATTGGACATCTCAGTTGCCTTGTCCCAGTTGGCTCCAAAGATGACAGCTGCAGCAAGAGGAGCAAATCCCTCTCCTACCTGTACCACACACCGTGCTTAGAGATTTTGCTGCCCCAGTACAAACACCACAGAGTAAAAAGCAGTGTCTGTCACAAAGTGTGAGAGGTCTGGGAACACTGCTGCTTTTACAATACAGTGGCATTATGTGGGATTCTGCTTGTTAATGTGTGCTACTAAGTGTTGCAAGAAAAAAAAGTAGCCACACTGTTATTTTTTTCCATAATGCCCTGACAAATCTTGACAAGAAATTGGAAAACTGTGAATCTGCTGTTAGGTGGGAAGAAAGATCCTTCTCCTAACAGCTTCATTTAAGGCTTGGAGGAGACTACGTATCTCAGAAACTTTTTTCCTCCCCTAACTATGGATTCAAATAAACGTCTCAAATTTGGTTTGCCTTCCTTCACACAAATTTTTATGTTTGTTTTACCAATAATATTCCAACAAAGGCGTTTACTGTCAGGAACATTTACCCAAATAGCAAATAATAAAGACCTCATAAACACAACAACTCAGACCAGAATCTGGTTCTGAAAGTCATGTACAAGTATTTCAGAGAAGAAACAATGCCGTGTGAACATTCACTCCAGCCAAAGTCACCAGCACAGTTGAGATTTCAACCATTCAGTAGCAACGGGTTCATTATCAAGATATATTGCCTGAATTATTCCTAGATGTTATTCAGAGAATTATTTCAAATAATTAATATATGTAAGAAAATTACGGGCTCTGAACAGAAGAATTGAACTTGTCACATTGGAGCTGAATAAATGTCCTGTAACTATTCACTGCCCTGCTTTTGGATACACTAATTGCATCAGATCCGATCTTTAACCCTGTTTGGGCTGAAGGAAACAGTCTCCCGTGGCTCTACTTGCTGTGGCTTGGGACACAATTGTCAGGGACACCATCCCTCTCTCTGTAGGGGGACCAGGGCCTTATCTCATGGGCTCTCCATTGTATTTCAGGAAAGAGACTCATAGTGTCAACTTTCACTTACCCAGAGCCATTCCTGTGGTCTTCAGTGGAGCTGTGGTTACACCTCTCTGCACAGAAGAATTGCACCAGGTTTAATCTTGTCCCCAGTCCATTGTTTCAGCATCTCAGAGGAGGTGCAGGAAACATCATAAGCAGAGGGAGGTTCTGGCAGGCACAGACAGGACCCAGCGTTCCACAGCCAGTCATCAGACACAGCCAGGTAGCAGCTCTCCCAAAGCCAGAGCAGGCTTGAGCCTGGGTTCAGCACTCCAAGAAACACTGGAATCTTGGTACTATTTCTGCTGGTGTCAGGAAGAGAAAAGTGAGTGTGAGCAAAATGTTCAAGCACAGAAGATGAGAAAGTAATCTGATCCAGAAGCTGAAATCCTGTTCCCTCACAGACAAATGCAACTTCCCTGCAGGGAGCCAGGACCTCAGAACATGCTGTCAGTGGTCTTGGGCCATCAGGCCTCCTCCTTCTCCTGTCATGTAATTGGGTTGGAAAGCACAGGTGCAATGCTGCAGGGTGGCAGCAAGAACCACTGAAGCTATCTTGGTAACACCTTCACCAACTGGCTTTTTAAAAGTACCTGTTTTGTTTCTTGTGCCCACAGTACCTTATAGACACCAGAAACTGGTGTAACTCTCTGTGCCCGCGGTGCAACTCCTTCAAGCTGTGCTTGTGCCACAGATGACTTGTGTCTCACAGCTCCTGTCCTTCACAGTCACACAATACATCTGCATTACTTGTATGTGCGGTTTTGCCCCCAGGACCCCTCCAGCACTGTGATAAAGCTCAAGGAGTAAGGGTTCAGGCTTCAGCTGGAGAAGAAAAGATATGTAGAGAAACATAAGACAAGCAGAATAACTAAGGGAACGGACATGTTTACATGGAAACTGATAAATAGGCAACTTGTTGGCTGCATTGTGTCCAGGACATTCATTGTTCTTTGCCCCATTATTGCCAAGGGCTTGATCCCTTCTCATGCAAGCCCAGGGCAGGCTTAACTTGACTCAGGGTAGAACTAAGCACTGAGCAGGTTTGAGGTTTTGCTAGCAACAGAGGTCACTTTTGGGAAAGCCTGCACAATCAGGGTCTGAAGAGGGATTTGGGTGAGGAAGGAGACAGGGGTCACAGAGGGTTCTTTGGGAAGACCCCGGCCATGCAGCTCATGGCCTGGGAGCATCCTGGCTGCCCTGAAAACAAGCAGAATCCCAAGAGCTTGGACAACTTTTCTGCACCAACAATCAACACAAAAAGTAATACCAATAACTGGGAGGATCTGAAAGCGGTTCTTTGCTGCCCCCCTGCCCCCCCTCCCTTTTTTATTTGCCTGAGTGACAGGGGATTTAAATGCAAAGTGGATCTAATGCACACCCTGAAGTCGGCTGGCAGTATGCAAATGACCTGTCAGATTAAAATCTGAATGAAAGAGATAACAAGCTTATCTTCATAACAAAAGACTCTTACAGGCAAACTATTTGACGCAGTGTTGATGTTTGTTTTAACCCGTGGACTTTGGACAGTGCAATATTTCAGGGGCTGTGCTCCCCTCTGCTCTGCGGGCTCACACGTGTATGTGTGTGTGTGTGTGTGTGTGTGTGTGTGTTTATATTTGCTCAGGCAGCAAAAGGCAAAGTGCTATGATAATAAGAGGACAGGGAGAAGCAAAAAAAAAAAGAAGCCTAGTGAGAGCTCTAACAGTTGATTTCAAAGCCTTTTTTTTGAGGGGTGGCTCCGCAGAGCCAGTGCCAAACAAACCAGCCATAGGTCAACTCCCGCTTGCGACCAGCACTACAGCTGCAGTGAGAATAAGCAAACACAGCAGCGGGGGAAAGAATTAAAGGAGGGGGCTTGAGGCGAGGCGGACGATTTATTCTTCTGGCACGTGCAGAGGGGCTGGAGATGGATCAGCTGTATTTATTCTGTGAAAAGGGGAAAGAAAAGGAGGCAAAAGAGCAAAGCAAGTTTCATCGCACCAGAGAAAACAAAGATTTTCAATAAACTCCCCATCACCACCCCCCGCCCTGAAAAAAGGGGGAGCTGCAGGTGTTTGCAAGGGGTCTGTATAGAAGCCACGCAGGGAATTAGCAACTGAGGCAAGTTGCCTTTGGAAAAGGAATCTGTCCTGAATAGATTTGCATTTCTTAATTTAAGGATCATCAGCAAACAAGAGCCAGAGAAAGCACCCCTCTAGAAGCATCAGGGGCTTCAAAGTGAGGAGGGAGGCCTGGGAGGCAGTGGGCCTGGCTATTCAGGCTGGCAGGGCTCCCACTGGGGCTGGGTTCCTTCCTTGCTGGTGCCGACCGGACCCCCAGCCCTGAGTCCCCCCGGCTGCCCTGCTTTATCCTCCTGATACAATGAGGAGTGTGCTAGCATTGAACGCCACGTTCCTCGCCCAGAGGAACCGCCACCAAATCCTCTCCTTTCAGGTCCTTCTCAATCCTCTAAACCCCCTCAGTTAATGCCTCGCTGCTCTTCTTTCTCCCTGCTGGGAAGTGAAAGCCCATTGAGAGGGAGAAAGTCTTCTCCCAAAGCCCTCCAGTCAGTCCTCCAGCCACCAAGCAGAATTTACAAGTTTTTCTGCACACTGCAATTCATTTTGATGCCAATTCCCTCAGAGCAGGGGACAGCAGAGACATGCCCATGTCACAGGAACAGCAGCAGCAGAGCCCAAGCCCTGAACGCCTTGGCAAGGGCTGGCTTCATGCCCTGGCACTCAGACTCACTGTCCTTGTTTTCCTGACTTTGCCTGGTTTGCTTGGCTAGGTCCAGCTGAGATGGGATGGAGCCGGTACCTACACCAACAAACCAAGGCAGTACTTTCCACTCCTTGGAATGGTAATGAATCCCAGCTGCAGCTCACACCAAATTTCCTAATGCTTTTCCTAACACTCACGTGAAAACCTGTCCCCTTCCACTTGGTTTCATTATTTTGGAAAGCAACTCCATGGTTTTAAGTCTCATGCAGACACTCAGAATTCATCAAAATGGTGCTTCCTCTCTTCTCTATGGTATGTAGGTACCTTGCTAATTCAAGAAAGTAAAAGGAGGCCAGGGTCACATGGTATATGGAAAGTCCTCAACCAAATTAACTTAGCTGGGTAACTACAAACCCTCTTGACTAAAAAACTTGACCAAGGAGATTTGGTCAAGTTCTCTTATTGAAGTTCTGGAAACATAAGAGAGGTTCACCAAAACCCCTATCCACTGTACAGCTTTACCTTCCAAATGGCTGTTCCTTGAAGGAACATATGTTTTTCAAGCCCAAATGATTAGTGGGGTAAAATGTTCTGTGGCATTCAGCACGTTGGACTGTCATCTCAAACACAATGCACTGGGCTGACCTGGGCAACCTGATGCTAAAGGCGTATGGGTGTCTCTGGCATGACAGATCACAGCACATTCTTGGGCATACTCCTAGCAGAAAGGAGAGCAAATCCTACTATCTCAGACAGTGGATTACCACAAAAAAAACACAGCGAGATCAAACGCACTGCTCTGCTACACAATGCTCTAAGGAAGCACAGACCAACCATATATTATTTGCCATGAAGCAGGAGAAAAGGGTCTGAGACACGTCTTGGTATGGCAAATATACCTGTGAGCAAGTAATGAACTTCTAGATAACTGAAAAACAAGATGAGATTCCAGGACTGCAACATCCAGGAGGATGAGGAGGGCTGGATAAGGGATGATTTATGTACCATGTTGGCAGCAGCATGTTTAAAGTGTTGGCACACTTCACAACAGGAGACATGGTGCCTGTGCTGTTTGGCTGGGGAAGAAGACACACAAATGCCAATGGAATAGTTTAAGACCTATTTCAGTTAATGTACATTATGCAAATACAACACAGCATGAACTGCCAAGCGTGGGACTGGGGAGCAGAGCATAAAGGCCATCATTGAACAGGACACGAGCTCTGCAGCGATCTCCAGGCTCAGTCCTGCACTTCAGAAACATATCCACTCTGCAGTACTTTATGGGACACAGACCGGAAGGGAAACCCCTAATGCAGTTGTCTTGGATGAGACTGCAGAGCATGAAACCACAGGACAGGGAGAGCCCTCCAGGGCAGGTCAGTGCGCTCCATGAAACGGCCTTTCAATTCTGGAAGGGAAAGCAGAAAGAAATGTTACATAGATGTTAAAACAATGAAGGAGGGATTTTGACACTGTAAAACTTAGCCATTAGGCCCTTTCCTCAACAGCTCTTATTAGGCATAAGATAGGACTCCAGCAGATAAAACCGCAGATGCGAGAGACCTGCTTGAGTGAAGTATGAAACACAGAACCATAGAATCAATTAGGCTAGAAAAGACCTTGAAGATCATTGACAATCATTAATCCAGCACTGCCACGTCCACCACTAAACCTCAGTATCACATCTACATGTCTTTCAAATACATCCAGGGATGGTGACTCCACTGCTTCCCTGGGCAGCCCATGTCAATGCTTGATAACCATTTCCAGGGAAAGCTTTTTTCATTATAGCCAATCTAAATCTCCTTTGACACAACTTGAGGTAATTTCCTCTCATTCTATCACTTGTTACTTGAGAAAGGGACTGGCACATCACTATAACCTCCTTTCATGTAAAGCAGGGTCTTCACGCAAACAGTTTTGCAAAAAGAGAAATATCTCTGCCAACCTGCTGGTCTTTTTGGCAATGATGTTATTGTGACCTGGTGCTCTTGGGCTGAATTTGAATCCAGATCTCACTTCAAGAGTTAGTTTGACCTGTAGCACACGAGTGCAGAAGGCAGCAGCCTGCAGCAGCAGAACTGCAACATCAGAAACCGGTCGGTATGTTCATTGTGGTCATGAAGCAGAAGAGCAGATCGA
Organism: Urocolius indicus; assembly: GCA_013401255.1. NCBI lineage: Eukaryota > Metazoa > Chordata > Aves > Coliiformes > Coliidae > Urocolius > Urocolius indicus. The sequence continues at coordinate 113,046 of WBNH01012231.1, forward strand.
AGAGCAGATCAAATAGCTCAAAAAGAGTAACTGAAGCAACAACTCTCAGCAACTTTTATGGCTATGGAGCACTGATGGGTAAATTGTGATTCCCTCAAATGTATTTAATGTATTTCCTATTCTCACTTGTGCTGTGGCTATTGCTGTACTGCTTAGTTGGGATCAAGGGCAACACAGCTGCACGAAATGGCTTCTTAGCTGGATAACCAGAACTCTGAATTCTAGGGGAAGGGGTAAATGCACATCCATGTAAAATCCATTTGGCACAAACAGTAAATATTGGCATAGATAGACATGAGAAACAGATAAGGGCAAGAATGCAGCCAGAGAGGCTGGTGTAAAAATCAAATCTCCAGTCCTAGAACACTTAACTGCAGCATTTTTCACATTCAGGAAACAGCTCTTCTGGGCCCTCTCTCCCACACCTAGGTTTTCACAGCTAGCTTGAGAGCACAGGCTTGCAGTGCTCCTAGCTCTTGTGTTGTCTTGAAGCTTATAATATACAAGGGTTTTCCTGCAGCTTCAGTTTTAGCTCCCAGAGGCAACCAATGGGATGAAACCAAAGGTGAGGGGTTCTCACTCAAACCGTGAGTCAGGTGCCTGACTTCAGGAGGCTGGTTTAGAAATGCTCCTTCCAGAAGAGCATAGACAAATTAGGAAGAGGAGCTCCACCACTTAGGTACCTAAGACACGTCTTAAGGTGAGCAGCACAAATAGCCTCACACACCCTGTGAAAAAAGTATTTGGCCTTCATAGCTTTGGGGAAAACCTGAAAAAGTAATTTTTAAGTACCCTTATTGTTTTGAACACAGAAAGCAGGGAAAAAACTCCAAGAATTCAATCAACTTTTCAAAAACCTTCTTGCTTGCAAGCCAAGGTCATTGTTTTGGCTGATGTGTTGGACTGTGACCTCTAAATCTTGGACACCACCTCAACAAGGAAATAACACATTTTTAGTGACTTAACCCAAGGATTTGCAGAAAGCACAGTCCACTCTTCTGAACAGGAATCCTGGAATAGTCACTGCTAAGTATAAACCTGGAACAAAGAAATAAGTAGGAATGTACAGAAAATATAGGTCCTAATTGTAGGAGGCTATTTGGGTTAAGGTGTTTCCAACAGTATGAATAACAAGTGTTTAACTGGCAAGTCTGAGGAGTTCTAGGTCCATTGGGACATGCCTTCACTAAAGAGGGGCATCTCTAGGCAGTACAGCTCTGCAGTGTTTAGGGCTCACTCTCAGTTTGGGGCTCCCCTGGGTCAAGACCTCACCCAGCACATCCAAACCTATCCTGTTCCTTGCTGAACTTGTGTTCAAGGCAAGAATTACCCTTAAAACAGGGACTTCATGGGAAAGGGCAATCCTGACTCCACCAAAATCAACACCAAAGTTCCATCTGGCTTAATTAGGTTCAGTATTTCATGCCATTATGCCTGTTAAATGCCTTTAGAGTGTCTTACCCAACTTTGGTGCTATATAAACAGTAATAAACCATGAACACAGCATTTTTGCCCTTCTCCTTTACATCATTTGCTTGTTAGTGGTTTTGGTTTTAAGAAATAGCAGTGAACAAAAATCTATGAGTTAATTAAGCCTATGGGGCACATAAGACAGAACCTCCCTTGTGCTGGGTATTCACTCTTGGTCTTTTCTCAGCAATAAATCCAACCAGCAGGATCCTCAGCTGGCATGACTCAACACAGCTCCTTTGAACTCACACAGTGACACACTGCTGCTCTGCAGCAGAGACCCTGGCCTCATCTACATAAGCAAGAGACTGTGTTTGCTCCAGAAAGGTAAGATAGTATCTAGAGAGATGACACTACTCAAATAAGGGTGGGAGGGTAAAGCCAGACAACTGAGACAAGGCAGAGAGATGAGGCAGCCTGTGAGAGCTGGAATCAGTATATATATATTTTACATCTTTCATTTAATTTTTTTTTTCTGGCGGGGAGGAAGAGACCCTACTGATGGGAAATATCTTTCTGGACACTGATGTGCAGTTTGAGACTAGAGTTCCCTCTCTCAGATCCCACGTACAATGCCCTTGAAGTTTTTGACTGCTCATACAAAGGGAGTTTTAAGATGAGTTTCTTCCAGCTAATTTCTTTTTTTTTTTTTCTCTGAGAAAGAAACAGAGCCTGGAGCATCCTGCTCCACCACAGACCAAGCTTCCAAATCTTAACTCATGAGGCACTGTCTTCTTCCAGCCCTTCCTTAGTAAATGGTCAAAAGCATTGCTGACGTGTGTGGGCAAACTCCACCACCTGCAGATCCTTTAGGCTGCTCTCCTGTGCTGCTTGTGCATGGGGAACATCTCCTGCTGGTGCCATGGCATGGGAGTCCTGGGCTCTCTCTGAAACTCCTCCACTGCTTTACTGGCTTTCTTCACCTGCAAACCTCCAGGACCTCTCCATACCTCAGTTTCCCTGGCTATAAAGCTGACAAAAAGAAAACTCCCATTTCCCCAGGCTTTTTCTTCAAATTATTATCGTGTCTTCCTCTTACAATGGGCAATGAACAGACACAGCCAAGATTAACATCACAGAGTCAAAATGTATGAGAGAAAGCAGTCCTGCACCAGACACGGTGTTGAAGGGGGATGCAATCAGTTTGAACTAGATATGTTAATGACTTTTGCCAAGGCATCAGCACTTTGTAAATAATACTGCAATTCCCTGCTTTGTGAAGTTATTTTAATCCCGTGGTCATTTCAGATTTTGTACGAAATGGTGGAAGGAATATCAGGTTTTCCCCTGTGTGGCAGTTCATCTTGCTAAATCATGGCACATGGGAACAGGCTCACAAGTGTTTTACCTACAGCTTCAAACTGTTTGTGCTATGGACAGCCCATGAATGTTTTTCCCTCTTTGTTACGCAAGGATAGTGGTCAGAAGAAGGTTGGTGGCAATGTAGAGCAATGTAGAAATAACTAATATACAATGCCAGAGATAAAGAGCTTTATGAAATAATAATAATAAAAAACAATACAGAAAATCCCTTTGCATTCCTAAGTCATCAGGAACTGACTGACTTAACACTCTTGGCCATTTAAGTATGAAATAAATAAAGAAGATGTTGTTCGTTTTGTGTGTGTGTGTCTAATCCCACATTCTCAATACAAATGCATTTAACCTTGTCCCTTTAAAAGAGCTCTGGACAATCAGAATCATCTTTACAGAAGACTGCGCCTGCTTTTAAATTAGCTTTTTAAAAAGCAGCCATTCTCTCTTTCCCCTTTTCCAATTCCCATTCACACTTGGCACAGATAAACACAGGCAGGCCGGAGCTAAGAGCCCTGTGAAAGTTTAAATGGAAACCACGCTTCAGAAGAGCAGTGCTTTTCCCCTCTACAGCAAGTACACACTTTGCTGCCTGCTCAAAGATCATCAGAGTTTCAGAGATTTTATTTAAGTGTGTCAACAGCCCCTCAGATCACAAAAGTTTAGACAAACCAGTTCACAAAGCAACTACACCAGACTGTGAGAACATTCATAACTCATCTGGGAGATGGTTTTACACTCCAGTAATACCACAGAAAACACCTAATTCCCTCAGAAACATTTATATCGGGTGCAGGTCAAATCTATTTAACCTGATTTTTGCCTATCCTGGCTTTACATCCAAGCATCAAGTTCAGCTTCCTACCACACGGAGAGTCATTCATGACACTGACCTCTGTGTCAAGCACAAACTTGGGAATCAGTGCAGAATTTGACCCATGGCATTTGTTAATAACCTCCTTATTAATCATTTCTGTCACTTCTCCAGTGTCTCCCATCTGTGGACCCAGAAGCACTTTGTGAGCTATGGTGAGCTAAAGCGATGGTGTAGGTTAAGAAGGGTATCTCCATTTTACAGCTGGGAACAGAGGAGCACACAGGGCTCTGTAATTATTGCTCAGGACATGTAGGCTTCTGGCAGAACACGTTCCCACAGTTGCAGATAAGTCTAACCAACACACAAAACCCACTCCCACTGTAATCCTGAAAGTATGGGGAAACATCCTCCCATGGCAGGCCTGCCACGTGGGAAAGGAACCATAGTGCCACAGCGGTGCTGTCCTGTGCGGCTGAAAACGATACAGAAAAATGACCATGTTGGTGACTGAGGATGGTATGGGCTGGGTGGGAGAAATTACAACAGAGAAACCATCAGGGGGAAAATTTCCATCCTGCAAATGCTGGAACTGAATCGCCCTTATCAACACCAGAGCTGTGTAACGGCGTGCTCCAATGATCAAATTGCTGTTCTGTCTGTGAGCTTGGGTTAAAATCCCAGCAGAGATGATGTCCAGCTTTAGCATGTGGTTTTGTGCTACTTACAGGATGGCTCATCTCAGGCAGGCACCGCCGTGCAGCTGCTCTCAGTGGTACTGGCACATTCGATGAAACTTCAGTGGGGAAGGACGTGCCTTTGGTGATGCAACCAAAGAGCCAGCAGCCAGGATGTTGGTAACCAGGGCCGCTCCTGGGGTCAGTCTCTGAAGCCTCCAAGCCAGTGGGTTTGAGCCTGAGCCCTAGACAGGACCAGATAAAGGGAAATGTTACAATCCAAGTCTGTAATCTGAAATTTTGCCACAATGAGAACCCACCCTATACCCTTCCAATTCCTTGTAACTTTGGAAGATAAGTGTTATGTCCTTGACCTATTCCATCCTCACGTACTATTGCAAAGCAAGATCCCCAGGGTGAGGTATGTACATTTGTTAAATTAGCTGGAAGTACTGGAAGAAAAAAAACAGACAAGTTTATTAATACCCAAGCTGCTCTTCAAACAGAGTGTGTAAGGATATTCCACACTGCGGTTTGCAACTGAATTTTCTGCCAATTTAATAATATCCTAAACAGATTTTTTTGCAATCTTGATTGAACATACATAGATCAGCTACTGTTTTATATGTCACAGGAAAATAACCCTGCAAGTTAGCCACAAGAAAAGTACAGAAGGAGCCCTCAGAGATCATACATTACACTGCATAAAACCTGACTGGCTTTAGGGGGGAAAAAACTTCTTTACGTGACAAAAACGGCTTTTGAAATAAAAATGCATTTCAAACAGAAACTTTCTGCCTTTTCAACAACAACAACAAACGTAGAGTGATTTTTCTGTACTAACTTTGTTTTTTAATCAATAATTGTTCTTCAGTACTATAAAAAGTTTGGCTTTGTCTTCTTCCGAAGCATTGGGAAAATAAACATCCTTTTAAACTTTTAGGGCAAACCCAGTATCTCCCCTCCCACCCCTACCACAGTTTCCAGTACAACACATTTTTTAAATGGGAAAAAAAGCATCAGCATACTTCAGTGATGTGTATTTCTAGTAATGCTCGCTTTGTAGTTAACCTTAGTAGCCTCCAACTGCAGCTTGGGCAAGCCTGGATTGCAGAGGTACAACTCGGTAAAGACAGAGGAAAAAGACTCCTAATAGATCTGAAAAAGAACAGATGATCTCTCAAGGAAGATGAGGCAGAGTATGGGCAGGGCTCCCTGACTCATGAAGCTCCTGGCTCTCCTGACGCTTGCTCCACAAGCTCCCGCTCAGTGTTGCTTTAAGGTGGAATTACCCAGGAGTTTTTCCACCCTCAGAGGTGTTTTTAATACAGTGGGGTTTGCAGAAACCCATATTGCGGAAAAGGAGTTGAATTGTCTATTTTTAAGGGTTATTATGATAAAACTTGAGCAACTGGATAGGTTTGATGAGCAGAGTGCTTGTAAGGCATTTGGAGACCTGAGCTTTGCATCTGACCGCACTCCCTATGTGGGGGATCCCAGCCAACTGCACACACTATCTCTGTATCTCACTTTCTGCAGCAGTAAAACAAGGCTGTTTCTCAAGAGCTTTAAGTGGCTAAATTCATAAATATTTGAGATTTGCTTCGAGATCTCTGAGGGACAGGAACGTGGTGTGCCAAACCATGGTGGTGGGGCACACCTTGGAGGCACGGTGAATGTTAGCCAATTAACTGCACATTATTATGTTTAGAGGAATCAAAATAAACTCCCTCATCCTTACTCAGTGCAGCCAAGAGAGTGTAACAGTCCCTCCGCTGTGTAAATGTCATCCCTAGGCCCATTAGTGAGGGGTCCTTGCGGCCCGGAGAAGCCAAGTCACACACCACCACCATTCAACAATTGGTTATCACATTTTTTTTTTTTGTGATAACCCATCAGAAGCTCTTTGAGGAGGACAGGGGGGAATTTGCCTTTTATCCAACCTTGTTTTGAGGCTCTCACTTCTCCTTACCCACAGCACTCCCCTTCAATACCCTGTATTGGGGGAGAGGGGGAATATGTCAAACAGCACGACTGATTAAGGACTCCAGTGCCCCTGAACATTTGCTTTCCAGCCTGACTAGCTGTAATGGGAGCAGTGGTCAGTTTCTGAAGGACTGGATATCTCCGACTCTGGGAGTGGGAATCAGAGCCATGCAGATAAGGCTGTCATCAGAGATAACAGCAGTCAACAACCCTCAGCTTCATTATCTCAGCAAAGGGAAAAAGCAGGCAGCTCTCCCTTAATATACAAAGTGGAGCGGTTATATATGTCTCCTTTACAATGATAGATGGCAAGGGATAAAGGGGGAAATCTAACAGAAAGCCTTCAAAGCCAGCCTGCTTCACATGCCCGCTCCCAAATTGCAAATATGTTTTCAGAAAGGCAGTAAACAGGCTCCCCCCAGCCCGCACCCAAACTCACTGAGCAAGGTTGGCTTCGCAAAACAATTTCACTGACATGGATCTCAGAGAGGTCTCTTTTTTTCCCTTCCCTCCTCCTTTGGTTAATGGAATTTCTTAAGATGGAATAATGAAGTAGTGATTGTCAAACACGCCTAACTGGAAGGCAAACAAATTGGCCGGATCAGGCCTTTTTAATTTGAAAAAATAAATAGAATAAACCTGAATTTATTTGCAATGGTTTGATTGCTCTCTGAAACCATTACACTGTTAAGCCCCTTTTTACCTTATAATCAAACTCCAGGAGCATAACACACTCCAGCATGTCACTGCGCTGTGTGAGCTGCCCCAGGATTTAACGGGCTGCATCCTCCCCATCACACGCACACACACACACACACACTGTACACAACCCAGCGCTTCCCTGCCACAGTCCGCTGCTTCCAAACAGGGACCCGTGTGTCAGCACCACAGCACCGAAACACCAACGTGACGTGCTGTAATTGCCCTTTTCAAACATACAGGCTACTTTATGAAGCCCCAGATGAGCCAACCCCCAGAAGAAACACCTTAATCAGAGCCCGGGGTGCAAGCAGGGCAAATAAATAAGTAAAGACACAAGGAAAGTGGCAAAATCTTAAATAAAATGTCTGGGTCTGACTTCTTTATGTGCATTTCTGAAGTGAGAAGAAGCACAGAGAAGGGCATTTAATTAAATCAAAGGGTAGAGGAGGGGCTGCCATGCAGCTTGCTATTATGTTACAGTTCACTAAAATGAAAACTTATTTTTAAACCTCTGGTATTAATTTGAGATTATTCAGATACTTAATTAAAAGTGCAGCATGTGTTAAATATTATTTCAACAAAGATTATCATCAAAACCCTATGTAATAAGATCCTTCAATGCTTAGAGCGATATTTTATGCAAATTTTCTATGCCACCAAATGAAGGTCTCTTCAAATATTTTTTCCCCTTTCTTCATATGCTGCAGCAAAATGTTCCAGGCAGGGGAAAAAAAAAAAGTTCCTAGAATAACAAGGATACTACAGATAATGCAGTGCAACAAATAGCAGCTCAGTGGTAGTCACGTTTCTGTGCTCAGCTCCCTTCCTGATACCACTTGGCAATAAAGGACTAGATCAAACAGGCTCTCATTAGAGCTAAAGGGCTGAATTTTTCTCCCACTGAGGTTACAGACGGTGTAAGCCAGGAGTAAATTTGCCCTGGCAAAACCCTGCCAGAGTAAGAAAGGTAGGAGTTCACACTTTTCTTCATCAGGAATGAAGCAACTGTTTATACCTGGATCATATATGATAACAAGGTTTCCAGGGCAAAGAATATGTTTTTCCTGTGTGGGATTTCTCTTGTGGCCTTTACTCTGGTGAATGGAGTCAGGGAAGTTGTTGGGAACTAATCCTGTGAGACCAGGGTTCAGTGCTAAGTTTTCAGTGTCATTTGCAGAGTCCTTTTTTTGTTGTTGTTTTAAAAAAAAAAAGTAGAAGAAAATGAATTAGTTGGTGTAAGTGACACGATTTTGCCTGAAAACAAGCAAATAAGAAACCCAGAAAAATCATCAAATACTTCCACGGAGTCTCTGCTTATACGATGGCTTTGTCTGTCCTGCCACAAACAAACTTCATTTATGATGCGGGTCAGTGCTGCACTTAGTCTGTAACGAGCACAGGACTGTTCCCGAGCAAAGACTTCATTGTTTAGAACAACCGTAACGGTCGCGAGGAATCGCACGTACTGTTTATAATGTATAAAACATTGATACTCCACAATACAGAAGAACTTCAAAAAGAATCGTGGCTTGCTACTCAGCATGTATTCAATACACTGATTTTTTCTAAACACCGGGAAAGGCTTCCATTTATTAGAAGCTGCTGTCAAAATATAGGAGAAGCAACTACTTTCAGTTTGGGAAGTTGTTCAAACCATCATTGAAAAATAGCACAAAAAGCTTCCAGAGCACCAACAATCAAAGATAATGTTTTTTCAGTGTATTAAAGAATCTGCCCATACCTCCCTCCCCAGCACCACACATGCGTGCAGCCTCTCTCATGGATCCTTCACTTTGAATTCACGGCTGTCATGCAGTTCGAGAGCCCCCGCTGAAATCACAAGCTATATATTCTGCCGAAATCACAGGTCCTGAAAATAGAGCGATGCAAACCGCTTAAGCTAGGTTATAGCAACTGTTACTCAGTCTCAGACTGTGGTCAGAGGGAAGCTGCACCAGCAACTCGACCAGGAGCTAATATGGAATAATAATTAAAAAAATATCAAAGTCAACAAATCGAAGCAGCAGAATGCTTGCTGTGGCTTCAAGCTGAGAGCCAGGAGGGGGATTCCTCTGTGTCGGATAAGGATTATTGGTGTGGCTGTTCCTGGAACGAACTGCAGAAAAGGTGCAATAAAGTGCATTTAAGACGAACAGAAAACTGTGGAAGTGAGGAACGGCGCTCGTTTGTAACCATTTGCTCCGTGCTTGCTGCTGCTCGCCTCGGTGTGCCTGGGCAGCAGTGAGTTTGACTGCAACCTTGCCAGGGCAAGCAGCTTGCCCTTGTACTTGCCTGTGAAGTTCAGAGCTGGGCATTGATGCTACAGATGCTGGGATAACAAACGCACATGAGTTTACTTGTTTTTTTCAGAGTTCTTATTAGTTGTCAAAAAGAGAGTAGAAAGAAGTAATAATCACGGGCTTTTCGTAAGGAACGTGCATGTACTGAAAATACGAGAGTAACAAGTGCTGAAATAACAACTAAAAGACAACCCGTCATGTAATCTACCCAGAGCTATATCTTGAAACAAAGATCTAAGCACTACACGATATATCATCTTGGGTTTCATATGTACCCACACGCAAATAAAAGCTACTTTCGTAGGAACTTACATGTTCTATACACATGTTCGGTCAGATGGTTGTCAGGAGGTGTTTTTACACAAGCAATACAATGTTGTTTCAAGGTGTTTGAGGTGTGTTTTTTAAAAAAATTAAAAAGTGATGGGGAAAGTTGTCTAGGACACCACACCAGAAGTCTCCCTGATATAGATGGTCGATTATACATGGGAAAAACAAAACAAAACCTCCACCACTAGCTTATTACAGCTTATTTTTGTTACCGTAAAGATGGCAAGGAAGCGGGACTTGAGTTTGCTGTGAGGAGGGAGATGGGGTGAAAGGCAAAAGGGGGTGAGGTGGGATAACTGTGAGGGGAAAAGGGGATGAGGCAGGAAGAGCATGAAGGGGGAAAAGGGGATGAGATGGGAAGAGTGTGAAGGAAAAAGGGGGTGAGGTGGGGAGAGTGTGAAGGGAAAAGGGGATGAGATGGGAAGAGTGTGAAGGAAAAAGGGGGTGAGGTGGGGAGAGTGTGAAGGGAAAAGGGGATGAGGTGGGAAGAGTGTGAGGGGGAAAAGGGGTGAAGCGGGAAGAGTGCGAGGGGAAAGCTCGTGATGGGGCTGGTGCCCGCGCGCCGCCCGCCAGCGGCAGGAGGCTGCTGCCCCCTGTCGGTCCCGAGGCCCCGGCAGCCACCCGCGAGCTCGGGCAAAGCCGAGTCCTCCGCGCCCGCTCCCGTCCCTCCTGCTCGGAAACCATCGACTCCCTGGAACTTTTCCTGCCAAAGCCTTCCAAGGGATCGCCGAGGCGACTTCTGACGTCGTTTGCAGCCCCCCGACAACACGGCCCAAAGGACAATACAAATACACGGCTCGACGAAGCCTTTAGATACGAAATGCCCGTGTTTTGGCCCACCAGTCTAAACAATGTGATACTGACAATAATAGCTCTATTCACAGCGTAGCTTTCCCAGTACAGCTCTTGTAAACTTTCACTCTCTGAACTGTTAAACAAAACTCCGAGCTTTATCGTGGGCCCTTTGTGTTTTATCTCACTATTTTATGTCCTACAAAATGATCCCCCCCCAAAAAAAAGGATGGAGACAATCCGGGAAAGTAAAAGGGAGCACAAGAGTCTCACAAAAGCAACTGACCAGATATTAAAATAAAGAAAACAAAATATAGATGGAACTTGCAACAATCTGAGGGGGGTGTGGGGGGGAGAGAAAAGGCACAAAAATTGATCTGTAAAAGCATTGTGCTTGTACGTAGTCATTTCCCATGCTGGGGCTCACCCGGTCCCTCACAGCAGCCTGTGTGCAAGGGTGTCTGCACCAACATTCACCTTCGAGGAGCACAACTGTGCCTCTTCATCTTGTCCTTACTTCCACTGGTTATGAAAAATCTGGAGAAAAGCCACAAAATTAAGTTAAACCAGAATGAGTTTAGAATAAGATTTCCAAATATAGTAATTTTTAAAGAAGGAACTGTTGCTCCTTCTAATAATGCATAAAATGTTGGGGTCAGTCCTGTTTCCATTGAAGTCCTCATAAATACACATACACAGATTAGTGTCTAAATAGAAAGAGAATTATATATGTGTGTGTACATCTAGACTGTATTAAAGATAATAAATATGGATGTTTTTCTCTGTTCAAACATGCATATAGGGGTAAGCAGTGAAGTACACAAGAAAATATGTGTATTTTTCAGGCATTCAAAGTAGCTGATGAGGCCAGGCACTGTAAATTTACAGGGAAAAAGTTAAGATTATAATTTAAAGCAACTACAATTGGACTGATCAAGTCAAATATTGTCTTTCAGATGTTAACCTTATCCTATCTCTCAGATAATAGGTGAGAAAAATAAAGCAAATTGTGGGTTTGATATTAATCGGAATGTGTATGTGTTTCTCTGACGGTGGGCACATAACCACCATGGTCTCAGTCTAGATTAATGCTTCAGGATAAACCACGGGGGCTGGTCAGTGCAGTTCAGTCCTCTACCTAACACTATGTGTCATAAAAACCAAACCGATATAATGTCCTCCCAAAGGTCTTTCAGCCTTACCTTCACCCATCTGTTAGCTTCCATCAGCTTTGAGAGCAGTGCTGGTAGTTTCTGGGGCTGGTGTGAGGCAGAGGACAGAGCTGGTTTTAAAAACGAGTTGTGAGAGCACACGGTGTGAGGAAAGCTGAGCAGAGTCAGTAATGCTTTGTGCTACACTTTGCTAACTTTAGCCCATCTTTTTAATCCGTTGCTTTTTGAAACAAATTAGCTTGTAGAGAAAGTAGTCTGTGATGTGAGGCTTGCCTAGGTGAAATTTATTATAAAGTCACACTGGCAAAGATTTCCGTCAGAGGGAGGTTGGTTAGCTTTCAGTGTAAAGACACCATGTGAGCAGTTACCAGGTCCTGCTGATCATGTTTTATCTTCGTAAATGAATGCATCTCTACAGAAACTGTACACTTACTTGCCTGTATGGAGCTCGTTAACAGCTGGGTCACATTTGAAATCCTAGAGTTTATGACATATACAAGGGAAATGATTTTTCAGCTGATTTCTGGTCCTACTTCTCTGCAGACATTCAGAGCCACCCACACAGCCCACACTCCACAGCTGTCCAGGCTGCGTTAATGCCTACCGGTATTTTTAAACTACCCACGTCTATAAGCGGCTTTCCATTAAGCAACAGAACGGGTGCTGGTCTTCAACAACATTAACGGGATGCCAACAACATATATGAAATGCATTTTTTTTTTTTTTTCTGAAAAGAGAGGTGTGTCTCTTCCTCACTTTGTTTCAGAAAAAAAAAAAAAAAGCCAAAAACATATCCCCAACAGCAGAATATTGCTTATTAACTGACTGCACAGTTCAACACCAGTCAGCTGAACCTGCTCTCCAGAAGGCATCATGTCCCCATCGTGTCTATTACATCGAAAACTCCTTCAATTGTTTGGAACCTCAGTTATCCAAAATTCTCCCCTTCTCCCCCATTATGTTCAGATAATTGAGGTTGTACAGAGCACACTCGCAGCCAGTTAGAAGAGCAAGCATTATCTTTCAGCTGATACAACTATCAATAGCAAGTGTACAGCATATACTACAATGGCTTTATTGTGCATATGTAGGGAGATAGAGATGAGATACGGTTCTAGGAGGCAGTTTGTCTAGTGGTTACAGTACAGAGTTGGGTGTCATGAGACTGAAGTTTTAATTACTACCTCTGTTACCGACTCTGTTACTCAGATAAACCACTCGCTGTCTCTGCATACCAGCATCCCACCCAAAAAAGGGCACTGTGAGAATTACCCACCTTTGTCAAGTACTCTGATACCCTTAGATAAACAGCTTTTTGTGCTTAACTGCTAAGTATTACTGTCCATTTTGACTGCATTTTCAAAACTCTTTGGAAAGAAAGAACTGAAAAAAAAATAGCCAAAACCGTTAGAGAGTCAGAACTTTGGTTGGTGGAGACTGGCATGGAGCTCAGCGTAGCTGTGCTGATTTAAATCAAGGCAGACCTGGCCCTTTAAATGTAGGTTGCCAAATGTAATGTGACCAGTATGAACAAGCTGTACCTGTACTAGGTACAAACTACCCGATGCAGATTCATATTCATTGCTGCAAAATCTTTATGCCTTACCACAAACTGATACCAGTACTTGGTATTTGAACAAGAATAATATTGATTTCACTAAAGCAATAATCTGTTTGTGCTCAGTAAGCTCTGACCAAAGCCGTTTTGTTTACAGAGTCCCAAAACTTTCCATGGAGAAGAATCGGCGTTAACGCTCGTCCTGCTCTCAGGTGAAGCCAAGCGATGTACAGCACACCGCATGCCATTGCTGGGAAGGGTGCCAGACTCTAAAAGCACATCTTAAAATGGGATACTGCTAATGCTCGCACCACATAAAGCACAGAAAGGTGATAGGAAATAAGGGTCTTTGAATAATGATAAGCTGCCTGATTGCAGGTGAGGGACTACACAAGTCCACTATACAAATCTGTAACTGCACGTACAGTACACCCAGAAACAGTGCAGACACACTTGTAATCATCATCCACCAAACTCCTTAAGAGCAGGCAGAACACGACCCTGTGAGGTAAGGAGATGGCACCTGCCGCTCTGCTATCTTTCTACTTTGTCTTATAAGCATCTGAAATTCTGTTCTAAGGCTTTTCCATGTGGCGATTTCTGTAAATCACCCTTCTCGGCTGGAGTGCTGAGGTGAGGGGGAAAAAATCCTGCGCTCACTTAAAGCCTTTTATTTCTCTTGTAACACGGACATCTTGGAGAGCAGATTAGCCAAAGGAGAGAAAAAAAAAATAAAAAGCAAATGGTATTACTGGTGACCTAATCCTTCCTCTCAGAAAAAGAAAGGGGAAAGAAAGCCTCTTGTGATCTCCAAGGAGGAACTTGCCTTGTAAACTATTCTCCTGTTTGAAACGGAAACAAGAATGTGAATCCTGATACAGAGAGGCTACCAAAGGCAGGGAACGGCTTAGCAGACCAGAGATTTTTCCCTTTCAGAGCAACACAGGGTATTACACAGGTCCTGCCTACGTTAGAAAAACAGGCAGCAAAAACTTAACAGGTTATAAGATCCTTTGGCCACAAAGGCATCCAAATGCGGTTATTTTTATACACTAGGCAGAAGCAAAATCTGTGTCCAAGTTTATAAACTCTGGGCTTGTAGTTCATTAAAAGGATTCTGTTACTGGCTCGTCTCTCTTAGGTTATTCTATCCAACCCCCATGACATGCATTTACAACCCTTTCAAACCTGCCCCTCTATAAAAACAGGAATGCTGCCCCTGCCCCCTCCTCCCCTTAGGGAATGGGGGCAATTAGTGTTAGATTAACTAAATATTTGAAGAAGAGACCCATTTGTACTGGCAAACATTTGGAATAAAAGTTTGCACTTCCTGAAGTGCTTGGATAAAAGAGCATGAAGGCAGGCATGCTGGCTGCCACTGTCCTCCTCTTTTCAGGTAAGAAAAGTAAGGCTTGGGTTAAGTCCATGGCAAAATTGAGAATGACCCCTCAAAACCCCTCGTATCAGTCCCACCCAGCCCCTTTTGCTGCACCAGAGTAAACAACTGGCCCATTGAACTCAGTCTCCTCTCCAGCTTCAACCAGATAAATCACTCCTAATAGCCAAATTGCTTCCCTTCTTGCATGCAAAAAAATACCCATGGTCAGGCTGCTGCTACCTCCCATTTTGCATTGTCCAGAAATACTCAGAGCGAGTGAGGTTTTTTTGCAGCGTCTTTGAACTTCTAAGTCCGTTCTTGAGGAGCACTGTGGATGTGCTCAGAGCACTTGCAGTGGCATCACTTCTGTTCCCTCCAAGCAGAGGATCCCAGCACTGCTGGCCCTGACACATGAACACAACTGTTGTGGAAAGTGTCCTGGAATACTCACGTGTTTATGTGCTTTTATACTCTCCAGGAACACAACCACCAGTGAAAACCTGAACGGTGAGGAACTCATACAAACAAAATGTCATCGTGGCAACAGCCAATTCAGTTTTTAAAGTCCAAGTAATATCTTCAGACTTCTTTTTTGGCATTATTCTCCAGCTCTTATCCAAGTATCCAGTGTCTATGGCTTCCTAAAACATGGTGGCAGATGCCATTCTGATAGGAAATCAGAAATTCCTTCCTGACCCGGCAGATTACGTCATGCCTCTGAAATGCAAGATCAAATCCAATCCAGTTACTTGTCCATCTCCACACTGCCTATCAATTAGCATTAGACACTAATTTGATTAAATCAGTATGCTGAAACTTTATTTGATTCCACCTAAGGAGTATAATTCCCTCTGTGTGTTCTCTGTAACCCACTAATTTTCCAATGGAATGGGAAACACAGGTTGGGATTTGGAGGCTATTTCTTCTCCTTGTTAACATGTGAGCTTAAAACCACAGTAAAAAAATACATCCATGCAACTTGGTAGAATGAGAATTGCCAGTTTAAGAGAAAATGGTTCTTTACAGAATAACTCAGATGGGAAAAAAAAAAGAAGTATACATTTAACTCTGAAACCTGAAGTGTTCTTTGAGGGAAAACGAATACATTTTAGCCTTAAAGGGATCACAGACTGCAATTATATAATTCTTGTCAACTGATGTTAAAGATAGGCTGGAAAGAATGTATGCTGAGGCCCTGCAATAAAACGAGCTCCTTTACTCCTTTCAAATGTTTGCAAGCCTTGGAGGTTATCCAAAGGTCGAATACAGGAAAAGTCTTGGTGAACAGAAAACATAATCATGAGCTTTTTTAATATGGGCTCTTTTTGTAATAAAATAAAATTATGGTAAGGGAAGGGGAGGGCGGGCTCTGTCTCCTCAGATCTAGGGCCAGGGGGGCTGAGTTTTAATCAGATGCTGCTGTTCTCCCCTCCTCTCTCCTCCCCAGCTTGTCACTACACAGAGAGAGAAGCCAGTGGAGGTACACTGGGTGTTGGGCGTGCTGCAGAGATGCAAAAACCTGAGTCTGGCACCAAAACCCTTCAACTTTGCTGTGATACAAGGACATGTTTCCCTAGAGGAAGATCTTCATTGCTAGCCAGTTTGGTGTGAGCTAGCACCAGAACCCTGATACTCTTCCTTCCAATTATATCAGGAGTCTGTCTCAAAAGACTCCATTTCATGAGAGAGCAGCTCCATATGATGCCATAGTTGTTACCAATGTGCTGCCCCTTCTGGGTTGCACCAGAACAATACCATGTTTCACACAGAGACACCGCTAGAAGCAAGGTACATGGAGAATATCACATCCAGCTGCAACTATGCTGGAGTGTAGAGATGGCTTATCAAAACTCATATGGATTTAGGGGAGACTCCAGGGCTGAAGTGTTTACTCTTTCCAAAAGTGCTACAGTTTTGCTTATGACCATTAAGGAGCTCCCAACAGGGAGATGTTTTCTGTTTCAGCTGGAATATTTGGTAGTATTGCCTAGACACCCCACCTGAATGGGAACAGTTGAGCAGCAACAGATCACACACAGGCACTCGCATTACCACCTGCTTTTGGTTCGTTCAGAGATTTTCTATCCAGCCACAGATTTAACTCCATCTCCCCAGGCCACTAGGCACAAGCCTAGAGCAGCAAACCATGAAGTATTTGTAAGGAATTAATGAAGCAGACATTTGCTTCATGAGGCATCATGCACTTCAAAGCTGTGATCATCCTTCATAGGAAAACACAGGTGACATACACCAAGACTGGCTCTGTTCTCATCCCACACTCTCTGGAACACTTTATCATTATTTACCTTTTATGATGACTGCCCCATCATCCAACTCTTACGACAACACAGACTTACCTATACCTCCTAGGCTGAGAAAACAATCTTAGAACACAATTCTTGTTTTCTCCTCTCAAAAATCAAAATCCTGTTTGAATGATAAGTCTGCCCAGGCTGGGGAATGTCATTCATGCTGACAAGTCCACCACTGTACTGAAGATGTTGTTTCCCATTTCTTCCGTTTCTATTGTCATGCATTTCACCATTATCAATCTGGATGAAGAGACATTTCCCATTTCCTGCTTCAGATGAATGAGCAGAATTAGAGGGAAAAAAAAAAAAAAAGAAAAAGGAAAATAAATCATAACTACTATTCTCATCTAGGCAAGGAACACACCAGAGCTGGAACAAGCTGGACAGACTGGTACATGCACCTGCTCTGAAGCTAACCAACATTAGCTGTGCTCCCAGGGAACATCTCTTGGCCTACAGGCAGGAAAACTTGACCCCATATTTAAAGTATTTCTTTTTTATATAATTTCACACCAGTAGCATGTTTTCCACCCTGAACGGAACATTTTGCACTCCCTCGTCTTTGAGGAAGAGGTGCAGAGCTGTCATTTCACAAAAGCAGGACGCAAGGGTCTTTGGAAGACCACAAATACTACTGTGTGCAGAATGTAGCATGTCTTTATTTTAACGATATGGGCAGAGACAAGAGAGACATAATTGGCATCCCTATTGCATTCCAGGAGTGGTCAACCGAGTCAACAGCTTCCCATTGGATACAGCCCCAAACATTATCTCTCCCCTTCTTTTCATTTCACCTCTTCCTCTTTCCCCCAGTCCTGCTCCTCCTGCTGAATGCTGCTCCTTGGCTTTAGCCATGTGCCACTCATCTTCTCTTTGAGCTGAAAAGTCAAGAGAATAAATACATGAGCACTGGAAAAGTCACTAGAAAGCAAGCTGCTGATATTTAAAAATAAAGGTCCCTATTCACAGGCTGATGTAGAGAACTGTTTTGGCATGTGCCTAAAAGTAAAAATACACCAGAACCTAAACACACAATGAAGAGCTCTTTTTAACTTCAGTTACTTGCCTAAACTGTGGGATCAGTTAGAAGAAGATACCCTACAGAAATGCTGTGTACTCAGGACAACTCTAGAGCCCAGGAAACAGAGACAGCAGCAAGCTGACCCTGCCAACCAAAACGAAATCAGAGCCCAGGGAGATGAGATCCAGTTTTTCCTGCGAGCAGAAGGTGGATGCTTGGTGGTGGTGCTGCAGGCAGGCAGCTTTTCAAACAGGCTCCACACGTGGGAACGAATATGTCCAAGGGCCTCACACCCAACAGGGAGTTGCTGGGTGCTGAACACATCTGCAAATCTGGTGCTCAGAGTGGGCACTGAGCCCTGGCAAATCTGACTCTCAGCCCTGCTGAAAATCTGTCACCACATCGTCAACGTTAAAAGACAGGTTTTTGAAATGGGAAAAGTGCGTTTATCACCTTCAGCAAGCTCACGAACAACACAAGGCATAATTGCTCAGATGTCAAATAAAAATTCTCTTCTGAGTAAACACCACACGTGGACCTTTTTTGATCCCCAAAAATGAATGCTTTAGAACAGGACAAGCATGTGGCCAGGGGGCTCTAATGGAGAGTGCTTTGTAACCTTAACTGTACCAGGCGTGATAAAGTGCCCACTATCATGGAAATAAGCTCATCTGAAAGACAGAGGGAAACCAGATGGGAAAAGAGCCCAAACTCTCAGTAGGATTTTCAGGGATATATTTTTTTTAATGGCTTTCAATTTTTCCAAAAGAAAGATCTCTCCCCGTAACTCAAAGCTAATCAGAAATACAGCCCCATCCACCTGAGGCATTCAGAGGGCAGGGCTCAAAGGCCAAGTCTAGCCTTTGCCCTGGAGCTGCAGCCTCCCATCCCATGGGGTATCTGTGAACCGAGCCGAGGGGATCATGCACCCACAGCCCCTTCATCCTAGCAGGAACCCAAGGTTGCTTTGGTCTTTACCTCGGCTATTGCTGATTGCAACACTTTGGCTACTTCTGATATTGCAATCCTTTCTGCTGCCCGGGCAAATGCTTCAGCAACTCTCTCTGCCTCTGGATTTTCTGGTGCTTCCACCACTACTGCTGCTGCTCCTTTAGGAGTGAACACCTTTCCACCTGGACATGGTCCCTCTGCGCTTTCCACCTTCTCTGCTGCTGCTTTCTCTACTCCTTCCACTTCAGTTTGTGATGTTGTGACAGTCAATGGTTCCACGTTTCCTGCCAGGTCACCAGCAGCCAGTGTAGCCAGAGGACCCTTCCCAGGGAACAGCACAGGTCTGCAGAGCTGGTGAGATGAACTGGATCCTGTTGGTAGAAATGGAGAGTATGAAGCAGCACAACTAGAAACAAGCGCATTTCTTAGCATCATTGCAAGTGGACTGGTGACAAGTGCCAGAGCTGGCAAGGGCTGCTTTTCAACAGCTCATCTTTTCCGTAGAGACACAGAGCAAGAGTCTGGGCCCCAGAGCATCCGTATGGTAGCACAGCTTTGACTCTTGTGTCTCAGCCCCATGGTCTCCCATGGGTGCTAGTCTGAACCGAGGCAACAAAATTGTATACCAAAATGTCTTCAGTGCCTCATATCAGGTGGTTTGTGTAGCACTGCGAGACAAAGTAGAGACTGAAAGAAAGATTGGCTTTTTCCCAAGATCTGTTTGCTTAATAACTCAGGGACAAAACCCAAACATTTTCTCTACAGAAAAAACAGGATGAATTCCAGGGAATATATAAGTCAAAATGTTTTTTCACACTGTCACACCCTGGTGAACCTCCTACAAAAAGAATCCAAGGGACATCCCCACATGCAGAGAATAGTAGGCTTGAGTCAGACAGGCACAGTAAGTCTTCTCCCAGTTTCTGTCAATGCATCTCAGTTCTGCCCTTCAGCATCAGCCTTGCTGGAGTCCATGCTCTCCATACACACTTAAGGCTGTTATGTTTCAAAAGCTCTGCTGCCACACTAAATTTTCAATTGGCATTGTATTGGGAGGACCATCAGCTCACGTGAAATTTTGACAATAAAGTTAGCATTTATGGTAAATGCACAAGACATATTGTTAGAGGAAATTCGTAATTGCCCAATATATTTATTAATCAGCTTCTGTATTGGAAAGATCTCCTGTTAAACATAGATCTGCTGTTAGGAGAGAACATAGGTTGCAATGAAGTAAATAAGTAGTTCACATAATGAACTTTGAAAGGAATCATACTACAGATGCTACTCCTCCTTAGTAATACCTAGTCCTGTCTAGAACTCAGAAAAAGTCTGAGAGGTGATACTGGATGGGCCAATTGTACGAATTCAGAGTACAGGTTTAGGAGTCAGAGAGCCACTGTGTGTGCTCATGTCTACTAACTTGGGGAAAAAAGAAATTGATAAATTTCTCTGTGTTTTTTCCCCATCTCTCCCACAAGAGACCAGCACAGGCATCAGATTAACACTCAACTCACTTTTGGACATATGACTGCACAGCAACACAAAGGGATTCCTGTAGCATAGAGGCATCCTCGCACTTGCCAGCACACCACCAGAGTTTGGCACAACTTACCAACCCCCTGCACACCTCCACGGGCAGTCCCAAGAAAAGGACAAGTAACACTTGTCAGATGTGCTGAGCAACTGTGATCGGCGGGGGAGCCTGATGCAAGCACACGGAGGATACTGGCTGTTCCCAGCACGCACATGCTCCACAAACCGCTAGCACAGAATGGGGCAGGCCTGATGAAATAGTGATGACATGGCTGTTCAATGCCATTTAGCACTAGTAATTGAAAAAGAGGAGGAAAAATAAGGTGGAAAGCTATGAAGGGATGAGATGGAATAAACAAGAAGTGCTGGGTTGGGAAAATGGTAGAGGAGGAAAAAAGGAAAGGAGAGCTGAGAAGGTAAAGAGGGAAAACTGGAGAACAGGGAAGCAGGCTATAGATTACCACTGCTAAGAGAAGGAGACTTGTGCCCAACTACAGTTAGAGAGAAGACTGGGGTCGAAAGCCACCTGAAGCACCCTGCCACACACACCTACATCCTTGTGGACACAAGTCAGTCACTTCTTATGCCATTGAACAAGCTACCTGCATATCTACTTCATTAAATAGTAACCCTGTATGTCTGCTGACAAGAACATACTTCTCTCTCCTTTGGTAATTAGCCCTGAAGGCTGGTCACGCTCACTGGCCATGAAACACTGCAACAAGCAGCCTTTTCATGCCACAAGCTTTACCTTTGTCCCTGTCTGTTCCCATCAGCCTGGCAAAGGCAAACACGATGCCTGCCTGACACTGGTGCTCCTCAGCCACATTCACGCCCTCCCCCTGCCGAGACAGGCGCAGGCGTCTCTCAACAGGGCAGATATGAGCTCGTTGGGACAGTTGGCCGGTGACCACAGAAACTTTCAGCCTTTTCCTCCTGCTTGGGAAAAAAACAAACAAAGGTGGACTCAGGAGTGGCAATTCAGTGCCAGTCAGCTTGAGACACCTGCAATTCCATATGTTGGGAAGAGGAAGAGTCTTACGAGGCTCCAGAGATATGAGAGAGGAAGCACAGGGTTTTGAGTAAGGAGCTGGACAGGAACTGAAGGCTCAATCCTTCTGTAGGAGGTTGGGCACACTGCTCAGCAAACCACGCATCAGGGTAAAGCAGCTTTCTTTCACTTATGCCACTGAGGTCAGGACTTCTCTATGCACTGCACGTGCCAGTCACGATGGGGCTCTGGACCCAGTTAGTGATACAGTCATAAAAGCAATAAAAGACTCCAACCTGTTTTAACAAACATGAAATGCCTCCCTGAGTTTCTGCAATGTGGGCTGAGTTATGCTAAAGCTGACATGAACTTCAGGGGTTCTTTTTTTTTTTTTTTAAGTTACTCTCCTTGTCAAAAACCAAAAGAAGCAGGTTAAGAGATGTCAGGAGCCTGAAAGAAGCATGTATAGCCCAAAGCCCTTGCTTTATGATCACATTTTCCCTCCAAAATACTTTGGAGATAAATTCCAGGCACCTCAGCAAGGAGAACAGTAAAGAGTTTTAAACCAAACGTACTCCCAGTAATTCTGGACAGTTTGTTCCATGGGGCAGTTTGCCCCATGGACCTTGGAATGAACCTTCAGTTGTGCTCTGACTTGAGATAAGACTTTGAGTAAGTTCCCTTTGCCTCTCTGGTCCACAGTCCCTAAACTCTAACTCTCTGCAGCGGCAACATTTGAGAATTACCAGAAGTTATTCCTTATTTTACAGTGTCTGAGGTCTGGTCACTGCAAGTATGATTTTTTTCAAGAAGCTGTCTGGCTGCTCAAAGTTTATATATGTCCATGTTAGAATTGAGACCCACATTTGCATGGGGGCCAATTTAACTTCCTAACCTCCAGTTTAATCTCATACACTGTCTGTAAACTACTAGATTATTACCCTTGCTGTCCCCAAGAGAGCAGGTCGGCAGGCTTTCGGATCAAGCCACCTACTCAGCTGCACCATGCTGTCAAAGTCCACCACCTTCCTGTCCAAATGACTCCAATGCCAGGCCTGCCCACTGAGAACATTCCCAATCTGACCTGCTTCTTCTGAGTGCTCACACACCTTGCTCAAAACCCATGAAATATAGTGCCTCCCATATGCTGTACAAGGCCTGCTTCCCTCTGTCAAAGCCCAGGCTGAGGTCACTCTTCTGCTCTGCAGCATTTTCATTCATTCAGGGAAGCGGTTTGCAGAGCCCCTTGTTAAAATCTCTCCCGCCACTTGGCAATCGTGTAAGTTGCCCCCAGTCTAGTTGTTTATCTGACTAACATTCATGTCTTCAAAATGAGTTTGAAGCTAGTGCAGTGTCTCCCAAATAATGCTTGATGGAATGACATCAAAACCAAAACAGGCCGAAAAAGTTATTTCCCTTTGGTAGGCTGATCACATTGTACAAAACTCGCTATTATAATACTACAATGTCTTAGAATTTTGCCAGACTTTGATCTTTTGAATTAAAGCTCTCCGTGCTGGTTGCCTGCTCTGGTTAGAAGTTGAGGTGAAAATTTCAGCTAACACAGTCCATTCAGTACAGGAAAATTTTTTACATTCCAAAAACACTACCAAACAAATGACATCTCTTGCAAGCATTTAGTTGAACAAGTCTCACTGATACAGTTTGTAGCACTGCTTTAAAACTTGGCTAGCAGTCACAATAATGTCAGGGACTAGTATTTCACAGGGAGAGTAACATATCTTGGCCAAACTAAGAGCCCTTGAAAAACCCATTTGCACATGCTCTGTAGCAGTTTCTGATAGTTTGGCAGTGAAAATATTTTTCAAAGTCCTGGCTTCACAATTTGAATATTCTTTTTGTGCAGGTTTGGTTTTCTTTAATGTAATCTGTAAAAATAGCCAGTGACCTTTAGTGACATCTAAACAGGCTCCCAGTTTCCTTCCATGGTTTGAAGACTTAAACAATAGCCCCAAAGCAGTGACTCAATATCGTACACACATGTGCTCAATGCCTGGGAAATCGCCCGTTGTTGGTCAGCAGAAATAGGGAGGAGATTCACACAGTTCCATCGTGTGGTGGGTTCAGGCAGCTTGGGGGATTCAGGTATGAAAGGCCTGAGATGCATCAAGTCAGTGTTTCCCCAACCACTGCTCCACACACCAAGCAGTGTGAGGACACCTACGAGTTTTGGGTGAAAGACAACTTGGGGAAAAAAACCATTCTTGGTTGCCAGAGGACTTGGTGGCTGCCCTCATCGAGCTACTGGTGCACCGAGGCTCCCAACTTCTTAGCATAGGCTGCTAAAGCCTTTCAGCATGGCAAAGTGAATGATTCGTGCTCCTGAACCAGCATATTCCTAAAGGTAGAGCAGAAGCATTAAATTACACCCTCATTTTTAGAGGAGGAAAATGTCAGGATCCTATTAGGCAAAGTTTGCTTGACACCAGCTTTTAAATGTGTCTGTAACCCTTAGCCAGAAAGAAACTTTCAGCAGCTCAGCTGGTGGAACTGTTGTCTTTAGACCACAAGCAAAATGTTTGAAACCTATGCAGGATTCTGAATAAAAATCAGGATTCTGGAAGTGGGGTCAACCTCCTGGCTGATGGTCACAATGGTTGGATGGCAACATGGTCACAATATGAGAACCTGCAGTGTTCAGGGAAAGCACAGATTTTGCAGGAGAGTTATATTGTTGCTTTGAAATCCCTGTCTCCTAAGAACTTCTTTTCTATTTACCTGCCAAAGCTGCTATTTACCCAACATAGCCATAGCACTTGGGTCGTTAAACAATACTCATAGCAATGCCCAGAGTACTCCAAGCACCTATTGTAGTATCACTGAATTCCTCCTTTGATCACCATGGTCAGAAATATCTGATTTTATCACTCTTTAATAGCTCCCAATCAACTTTAAGAAGTTACCACAATGCTCATGGTAGAACCTTTGTCAGGCCACGGTAATCATTGACAAAACCAGAACAGCAGATCTCTCTAGCTCAGAGTTGTCAATCATACGTGACCTTCTCCATGGACTCCCTAACCCAGGGACAGGGGTTCAGCTTCCACACTGAAGACTATTCTGCCTGTGTCAGAGCAGAAAAAGCTCTAAACATAAAAGCCATTTTCCAAGCTTCTTGCAAAAGCCTGAGGAGATTAAAAGCAAAGAAAATTTGGAGCACATTGAAGTCATTTCTGGAAGACACACATTCCTAAGCATAAAATAGGAACTTCATGTTGCTACTACATGATTCAAGAGAAACTTATCTGTCCCACACCAAAGACACAGAAAGACTCTTGTAAAATGTTACCACCCCTTATCTGTATCCCAGGCTATGCTTACAAATAATCTAGCAACATTTTGCAGTTGCTGTTATGACCTAGAGACACCTGTACTCACTGTCTTCCACTTTGCTGAGATGGTCTAATTGACACTTATCAAACTAAACCCCAAGCAGTTGCTTATTCAGCATGTGCTTAGCATTGAAAGCTTCTGTTTCAGACTTGAAGGGCTCATATGCCGCACTAGTTGGTCTAATAAAAGACATTATCTCTACCTAGAAGCCTTGTCCAGCAGCAGAGAGATGTATCTTGTCTGATTCCAAATTTTGTCAGTTGAAAGGAAATGAAAAACCAGTTCTCTGATGAATGCTTCTGAAAAGAAAATAGTGAAAAGAAAACGATCTGAAATTAAGTTTATAAAACATAAGAAGTTACAGAAGTTCATATTATTTTACAAATTCCTGTTTTCTGTATGCTGATGTGTTGCTCTCAAGAGGCTTTCTTATTCTTGAAAACTCAAAGAAACTCTCAAGAACCAAAAGCATGGGAAGTGAGTTGCAGGACCAAGACATCTCTAGGTGCAGGAGACACACATCAACACCTATGACAGCTTGTTTCAGTGGAAACCAAAATGGTTGTCCTTGGTTTTGGACACATTCTGTAAAAATAGTGATGATTATAACTCAGTTGCAACATATTTAATGAATCACAATGAGCAGCTGACAGGTCACTTCAGCAGAGGAAAGATCAGATCTGCAACAGCTATTTGAAGAGAGAGCATTTTTAGGTAATCATAAATTACATAATTATATGTCCTAGTTTGTAGGTAGTCAAAACCTAGTAATATTACATATAATAACCCATCTAATCCAGCTCTTTAATGTGTAGTTATAACCCCGTGTTCAGATAAGAATTTCTCTATTACCTAACTGCTGATGTACACTTTGGGAATTTTTGCATGGCACCAGGCATTATCTAGAGGAAATACAGCGGATTTGAGGGGAAGCTGAAGGGTGTATCATCTAATTTGGGTGACTTCCTAAAGGGTTAAACAATAGTTGGAATTTACAAGTCTTGCATATTCCTAAGGAGTGAGAAAAAAGGGACAAATCACATACTTCTAAATGAAGAACTTCAAGTCGGCAGTTTTGTATAAGCAGCCTAGGAAAGATAGAGCAAAATCCAGAGTATATTCACTTCACCTAAGAAAGCATCTGTATATTCTAGTGGAAATGTTGATTTCCTACCTCTAACACATGCACACATTCATGTCCCTCAGTTGTAGATCACAAATCTCTTAGTCCAGTTACTTTCTCTTGTGTAGTTTATGAAATCATAAGGACTTTCATCCTCTGGTGCATTTGGGGAATTTTGCAGACTTTCAGTGCTCCTACTTCAGTGAGCCATGCAACCAGATGATTAAGCTGAATTCCCTTAAAAGAAAAACTGTATTTAATACTTAAACAAAAACATTGAGCTCTAAAACATTAAAGTGGTTTTTAATGACCGTTATGGCAGTATGAGAGCCAGATGCAATGTGCTATGTGCTGCCCAAGCTCAGCTTCCCAGGAGTGATGCTCTGCATGACATAAACCCTCCTCCCCCCAGCAGCAAGTCTGACAGCACAGGGTAGCTCCACAGCATTTGTCTGTTCACTGGAGGTCAAGTTCTTGACCCAACGTACAGCCAGAGAGAACATCCATCTCCTCTTGCTCTGGGTGGGACAGAAGGTCCAAAACTTCTTTATGTTAACTCCTTAACAGCAGCAGCCTTATGTTACATCAGCCACTAAACTGCATTAGCCACACACTGTGTCAAATTGCAGTGGCTCTCAGAGCTGCTCTTGGGCTCTCTCTCTTTCCTTTGAAGCCACTGGGCATCTTGCTAAGTAGCAAATGGGAAAAGGCCTTGGAACATACGCATGCTGTATGGCAGCAAAGTCTGTATAGAGTATGCATACAGAAAGAATGATTGAACCTTTTCCAGAAAGCAGCTGCCTTGGGCTTAGAGAGTGATGTTTGTTTACTAGTTAGCCAATAAAATAATTTAGGAGTAATAAAGAATGAATCCCCATTCTCTCAGGAAAACCTTTATGAATCAATAATATATGGCTGTACCAAGCTTTTCATTCAGTGAGCTCTAATTACTGAAAAGCCCACAGAAGCAAGTAGCCAGACCACTCTCATAGGGACACCTGAAAAGCTCTCCTCTAATCACCACGCTGCATCAGAGAAGCAGAGTTAGAAAAATCCAAGCAAATCCCTACAGGATTCGTAAAGGAAACTCTAATCCTGTCCCGCTGTCTACTGAGAAATTACGTTTTTGAAGGAAAAGGATCTGTCTCCCATCACAGAACTTTCCTCCAGCATTTGAGCTGAGCCAAATGCAAATGAAACCTTGAACCTATGCCCAGCATGATCATCAAGAATTGAAACTTTCGAATTAGGACAATATAAAAGATGCCAATAAAAATTTCTTTACTGCAAGCCCTGTGCTGATGCATAAATCTTGCCCTGCTTCCCTTCCAACCCAGCTAAAACCTGGGCTATGCCAAATCCCTGGGGAGACCCCATTCACAGTATTTCTGACACAAGCCAGGGATCAGTTGAAATTACAAAAGACAGTTCTCACGAGAATCTCGGATCAAAGAAACCCACCTCCATTTGCATGAACTTTAAAATAAACAGCCAAAAAGAGTTGAAAGTTCACTGAGGGACTGACCCTTTTTTGCAGTCACCCTCACACAAATCCTGGATTTGCCATATGTCTTTATGGGTGGTAAGGTCTTTAGGGCAGGCACCAGGACTTCCTATGCATTAGTAAAATGCCACCACTATCAACCTCTGGTTC
Source organism: Urocolius indicus (assembly GCA_013401255.1). Taxonomy (NCBI): domain Eukaryota; kingdom Metazoa; phylum Chordata; class Aves; order Coliiformes; family Coliidae; genus Urocolius; species Urocolius indicus. Next base: position 140,481 of record WBNH01012231.1, read on the forward strand.
TAAATGGAGCCTGTGTGTCCTGTCACTGCATAAATAAAATGTGTAACCCATCTATGACTTCACAATGACCCTCCCCTCATCCATCCTTGCTACTCTAAGTTATTTGAGGTCAAATTTAGTAAGGTTTAACATGTGAATCATACATAGTACATCCAAGTGATCAGAGACTGGCAAACCAAGACATATGGTCAGGTCATATCAGAATAAAACTGAAAAATTAATAACAAAACCCATCTCTCATTCCTCCTTTGCTTTAACCACCACAAGTTCTCCATTCAACTACCTGCTACCTTTTACGAGATTTAAATTAGACCTGAAGCACTCACAGAGACATGATTGCAGCACAGAAAGGTTGCAGGAGAAAGACACTTCGTCCTATGTCCATGGCATCTGATGGCTGGCAAAAGATATAAAAAGAACTAAAAATCCTCAGATGACAAGTTAGGCTTGAGCATCCTAACTAGGAGCTCAAAGTCTCACTCTTTCCCTCGTATTAAAGTGAGCAGCTTCACAAAGACTCAAACCATAGATTATCTTCAGGGTTATTGTGATGTGACTGTGAAGCTTTCTTGTCAGGCTGCCAGTGGGGGAGGAAAAAAAAAAAAGCGCCTTCTGAATCAGGCCCTTATCATTTATAGCACATTACAATCCAAAATGAAAAATGCCTTGCTCCAGATTTGATAGAATAAAGCATCTTGAGATGCCACAGAAGTACCCCATTTTCAATAAAGACATTAAACCTAAGCTTCAAAAAAAAAGGGAATAATTACATCGTTTTTTGCTTTGAGTTCTAATGTTAAAAGTGTCAATTTATAAAACTAGGTGAACATCCACAATTCCTAAGCAGACTGCAGCTAATTAGACCCCTTTTGATCTTTTATTTTGCCTAGAAGCTTATTTAACAACTTTACACAAAACTCAAGGTTTTGACACACTAGTGGACTGGGGGAGGGGGGAAGACCACAGGAAAGACATTTTTTCTCTGCTGTTTGCTAAGGTAGGAGGCTCATCACTTCCCCAAGCACACACACTGTCAGCAATCTCGGGAAACTCTTTCTAGGGATGAGACTGACTGCCTCTTGTTTGAGCTGTCTGAGTGGACACATGACAGAGAACAAAATATTAAAATCAAAGCAGAGTTGTTAGTAAAGCTCCAGCTTTACATGCACCATTTGTGTGTGTCAATTACTGTTTTAGGTTAAGAATGACAACACTGGAGACTAAACAGAGCAATGGGATGGGTTGTCTTCAACTGCTGCTGCAAATAAACTGGGCACTGGCTTCGTACAAGTCTTCAAGATGACAGTATAGTGCAAAGGGAAGAGGGCACTGTGGTCTCCTACCCACACAGCATCTACTTGTACTGTGGAGAGTCATCCAACCAGGTCTGGTGGGAGTTGGACAGGCAGGGCTGGTCAGAGAAGCAGAGCCCACACTGTGCTGTGCCGCACCAAAACAAATCTTTGAGTGAATTCACTTTGTCTTAGGGCAGTAGAAGACACTAGACAGTTTCTCCAGACCCTTTCCAACTCTCCTTCCCATGAAGGACTGTCAAAATAACTTTGAGGGCCAGATGACACAGAAGCTGCCAGGCCTTTGGCACCTGTTAGTTTTGTGAGGGCATCACAACACCTCTCTCCTCTTTGTAACTGAAGAGACAGACCTTTGTGTCCCTCAGAGGCTCACCACAGCAGTGAAGTCAGGATTGTTAAGGGCAAAAAGCTCCTTGCTCTGTGCTGAAATGGAACAATTGTTAATAGACCTGAAGGACCCAGGTTGTTGGGCTCATGCACACAAACCCTGAGGACTAGGGAGCCAGATTGATCCAAGAATGACTAATCACAGCCTGGGAAAGCAGTGATTTATTTCTGGACCTTGAAAACTGCTTCATCCCCTGTAATAAGGCATAAGGGACTTTATCAACCAGCAAAAGGGAATCTGAAAGGGAACACCTTTACCAGCCTTTCGACTTCCTGCAGCTGTGGGTGGGCAGTGACAGCATGGGGTTGCATCCTGCCTCAGACAATGGAAAACAACATGGAAACTTGAAATCCTGTGTAAGCTGGCATTTAGATGGCTTGGGCAAGGAGGTAGTGCTGTTGGACAGGGGTTGTTGCCCCATTACACTAAATAACATCTAGGCTCGAGCATAACTATGTGAAGGTCAGATGTGCACTGCTAGATAGTTGCCTGACACATGTGAAACCTCAGTTTTCTCATGGAGAAGCTCCATATCCTCTCACCGGGAAGCAGCAGGAAGACTGATACATAGGAATTTCTAAAGCCCTTCAACTCCTGGGACAAAGTTGTTCAGAGACAGGAATGATGCTGCACAGGGGTTGAGAAACAGCCAACAGCAGATAGAAACAGCCAAGAGGCAGGACAACACACATCCCCTTCTTTCCTCCAGAGCAAAACTACTGGTAGTAACATCCTCCCCACCCTACAACGCAAGTGGCAAGAGGAGACTGCTCCCTCTGTGGATAATCGCCACCTGAGCATCCCAGTGAGTATCTCTTCAGTCTTTGGCAGAGAATGACAGTTTCACAGCATCCACCTATGTTTCCACATCCCTCCCATTCCCCTGGGGTGATGGACAGCTCTGAAACAGGAAGCCAGCTAGGAAACAGGGCATGGAAGAGAAAGAGTGAGAGGGGGAGGAGGCAGGGGATGAGCTGTTCCAAACAACATAGCTGCATCTGCAGAAACACACTTCTGTCTGCAAGCAGTTCCAATCAGAGAGAGGGCTGGATAGATGTGAAACAACCATAACCATCTGGATGTACTGATTCAGCTGAGTTAGTCTCTCAGAGTAACAAAACTGGGACCTGGTCTAAACCTGAGTTCAATGCCAGTAAGACTCCTGCAATGTCTTCAGTCTCAAGATGGGAAAACCTGAGTTTGCCTAGTAACTGAATTTATCTAGGATTCCTCGTTCAAGCAGGAATAACCATGCTGACGTCAGCTCTCAGCCCTACTGAGGTGTTAGAGCCTACCCATATCCATTCAACACAACCACATATCACCCCTACCCAAGGCCCCCAGCCAAAGCCCTGCACTGTGCTCTGACTCCCCCCACCCCAGACTCACAACCACCATGAAAGCTTAAACCAGTGCCTTCAAGTTCTTGAAAAAAATGGTATTCCTCACCCAGTTCAGAGGTCATCCTGGCTTGCAACTTCAGCTCCTCTTCTCTCGCCCTGTTCCAGGTGCATCGGTTGAACAAGGCTTCAGCAGAGGAAGGAAAGGCAGCAGTGAGCACAGGCAATACCTACACAACAGCAGCAGAGCTATTTCACCCCTCGTGCTGCGCAGCACAATATTAATGATTTCAAAGGAAATCATTTGCAAAGCTAAAAGCTCAATGTAGTACCAAAAATCAATACTTCGCTCAAGAAAATCCCCTGATGCTAGAGACTTTAAAGCATCATTTGAGCAGACAGCACTGGGGCATTCCCTCTAGTAATGACAGCCCAACAGACCATTAGAGAGTGGAGGCCGCTTTAATTTATTCCCATTGTCATTCTAATATAGATCTTCCCTTTTCAGATGGTGTTGGTACCTTTATACTGCAATCTGGATTCAGAAATAGAACAAGCCCTAAAAGCTAGGATCGATACATCCCACTTTGCCTTTCAGATAGGAGGCAGAGAGCAGCAAAAGGAGAAAGCCAAACATCCTGCTGCCATAAACAGCAAATTCCTTGACACTGCAGTTTTACCATGCAAAATAGGAGTCTAAGTATGGAGTGAAATTTAGTTAACTACAACAAAAAAAGGAGAAAAAAAAAAAGGACCAGTCACCCTTGCATCCCCAGAGTAGCTCTCTGCAAATAACTTAAAACCTTTTCCAAATGTTAATAATTTATTATGTACCATTACTAATAACACTGGTAAACAGTCCTGTTGGGATGCAGAAGCTGAGCAGGGAGGCTGAGCTACTCAAAGTGACAAGCCAGAGAGAGGAGTCAGCTCACCTGCTTGCTGCCCATGCTGCCTCAGAAACATCCCTCCTCCTTTCCCAAAGCTCCATGCTTTCCAGGCACCTGAGAACTGCAAGTGATTTACCTGGAACTATCCCCATGGAATAATCATAAAGGCTCGTTTTGCCTTCAAAAGCAAATGATGTTTTAAAGGTATAGAAGCACTTCTGTGAATCCATAGAAATCACGATCTCCGGTTTCAGAAGAAAATGTCAAATGCTGTGTGTCTGGTCTGTCTTTCTTTAAGAAAGGATTATTCCCAAAGTTTGCTTGTTTGTTTTTGTATGCCAGATTCCTGCCTTCCGAGCAGAGGTGGAGCATAGGAAGGCATTTCCCTGCCTTGGCCACAGTGGGCTTGAAAATCCTCCTAAAGGAAACAAGTTTAATAAACAACAGCAAACAGTTCAACAGGCCTCCTCCTTGGCTCCCAATAAACAAGGAGCAGAAGGAAACTGATAGAAAAAAACCCCACCATCACCTCCCAAAAAAATATTGGAAGAAGGATTTTGAGAAAGTGACCTGTTAGTGTTTCATTCTGCCCCTGTGTGTCAATGAAATCTGAAAGCATTTGCATGTTGTGGGGAAATTCCAGAATGAAAACTGGTCCATGTGTGCAAGCCTGCAGCAACTTAAAGAGCTGAAGAAGAATTAGTCATAGACAGTTCATAGGCACGGGAATGATTTTCAAGTTGGGATAATGATCTCCAAAAGTTGCAGGGACAAGTGACAGGTTTGTGCACAGGGTTATGAAGGGCATTGGTCAGCCCTGGGTGCTCTGAGGTGTCCCTGTACCCTAGGATCCTTCATGCATCCTTAAAAGAGAGTGCACAGAAACCTATTTGTAATTCACAAGGAGTTGTTTTGTTTTCTGATCTAATTGATATGGGTTTCTCAATTTGACATTGTCCTAAGGGACAGAGATATTCTCTGCTTCCATTACATACATTTGCCAGATACATGTAGCTCTATTCCACAAGAAAGAAATCCTCAAGAATTCTGATTGTTTTAAATAAAAAGCTTAAGTAAATGAAAACCAAACCCTCTCCTGCCACCTACTCAACAAGCACATGCAATCCTACCAAAACACCCTGCTGCTAATGCTTTGCAGCAACACTTGCTCAACACTAAACAAAAGCATGTATAAGTCACCAATTCAGTTGGCAAAATCAGATCTAATATGTCAAAATATTTCATTTTCACCCAAACACTCTTAGTCAGTTAAATATTCATTCCATTTCTTAATCCTTCTGCCAGGCAAGTCAGATTTCCTGCTAGAAAACAAAGTGAAGTGTCTAAGATCACAGAGGAATGTTGCCTGAACCAAAATAATAACTAACATTTCATCCCTCAGTCTGTCCTCCTCCAAAGAACGAGGCTCTACTCCTTCCACTTCAGTACATTCCACCTTGGCTTTTATCCACTGCTTATTCCTCTTACTTCCTCTCTCCTAGAATTCAAATAAACCTGTATGGTGCTAACTGAGCTCCTACAAGGCAAATGGTGGAAGAAAGGCATCTCATCCTCTTACTCACTGAACATATCAGGAGCTTGAGATGGCATGTGTTCATGTGTCCCCTGGGGCCATGCACAGCTCTTGGGGTGACTCGTTTCTGGGAGCACTCACTCTTTCTCCAGGAAAGCCCCATTCTGCAGCTCACTCCCTCTCCCTGGTAACTTCAGAGAGCAGATGCTTTAGCACTAGGGCTGGAACCTTCAGTTCTGGCTTGCTGCACTCTCTCCCGGATTTCATTCAGTTCCTCAACTCTTCCTTCAGTTCTTTTGGAGCTGAGACACAACAAGGAGCATCAGGACACATTTACAAAGCAAGGGTCGAGAGTTTGTCCAAAAAGCTCTATGAGCATAAATGTTTTTGTTTTCACAAGAGAAATGTCTACAGGACTGCATTTAGGGAAAGGGTGAAGAAACATATGTGCACACACAACAGCAGCACGGGCACAAGCTGCAGCTGCAAAGCCCCTCTAACTCCCTGATGTTGCCTGCTAACTGCTGGCATAAATACAGTAACAGTGTTGCACATATGGCAGGCTGTTTAATTTTAGAAATCAAAACTATCAAGTGATTAAGTTAGTCATCCTTCCTCAATTTGGGACTAATACAACAGTACCAGAGGCAGTGGTCATAACCACTGTGGCTTGCAAGAGAGAAAGAGGGTGCATGTGTGTTTTCCCACGACGGCAGGCAGCACCAAGTACCCTGTCTGCTCTGCCCAGCCTTGCTTTTCAAAGCAGGACTGGACAAAAGGGAAAAAAAACCTTAAACCAGCTTAAAATAACCTTCAAATAAAACATGAGTGCCTGCAGATCTGCACAAGTGCATATACACAGCCTGCAACAAGCTCTGGATGCGATGTGGCAGAACTGCTGCCCTGAGCATGCACTTTCGAAAAGTGAGATGAAAATGATGTTGTGCCAACTGGCCTCTGGAAGTGGGATACATTCAAATCATGGTCAGGGATTTGCATTTTCCAAGGGAAACTAATGACAAGGGAAATGCGAATCCAGTTTGCCCAGCACAGTTGCCACGGTGCAAGTGTGTCTGGGTGAGGAGTTAAGAGCGAGTTGCGTGCTTGGACACTGCAGATCCTTATCACCAGTTGATCGAGTCCTACCATGCCCAGCAGCCCAGTCTGTGCCAATGCTCACGCACACTCCCCTGGACAGCAGAGGCCTTGAGTCATGGCAGAAGCAGCAGCTTCCTTTGCAGAGCCCCACAGTTTATCCTCAGATGCAGCACCAGTCACATCAAGAGGATGCAACTTCGCAAAATCCATTGATATCTTTCCTTTCCAGTGAGAACCAAGGAACGAAGAAAGTAAACAAGTCATGGACGGATTTTCTGTTTCTCTAGACAAACACACTAAGAGCAGTTCAAAAGAGGCTAATTAAATTCCAAAAATCCCTGTGCAAATACATTAATAATGATTTTGAAATGAGGAGTTATCCAAGGAAGTTTCCAAGGTGGGAAGTGTTTGATACAGAAGAGTGTGTGAGGAAGAGCTGCCCAGACTGTTAGAGACAATCTCTCTGGCTAGCACATGTAGTTCGGGGGTGTGGGCAAAAGCAAGTAATCCTGGGCCCAGGAACAACTGTGTCCCCAGGCTGCAGGCAGACAGAGAAGGCATTCCCTGTCCTTCCTAATCACCACGAAGCCAAGCAAACACTATACGACACAGTTGTGAGCCTGAATGATCACTGCATCCAGAGCTTCTGGGGAAGGGGCTGTCCCACAGTCACAAAGACCTTTTGCGTTACTTTTCTTGTTTCTGCAGCTTGCATCAATAACTGCACCGATGGAAAACACGTATAAAATGCTATTATTCTAACAGAAACCAGAGTGTGCTCCCCTTGTGCGTGAAGTATAAGAAAAGGATAATTTCTTAGAACTGCTTGTATGACGAGGTGGAAAAAATTGATTTTGTAACATGGTCTCTGCTCCCATGGTTTTTGGAACCTCTCAATTTTAAATGCCATCATTCTCATAAGCAAGAAGGGTCATTCTTCATTTAATGATGGCCAGACAAGATCCACAGAAATGATGTGCCCTTCTGAAGCCTTTGGAAGAGTAAGGAATTAAACCCACTTTCTGAGGCACTGGAAACCAGGCCACCCCATCTTATTCAAATCTTCAACCATGGTCACAAGGTTACCCCTCCTGTTCTCTTTCCCTTATTCTCTGCATGTCCTTGCTCAGTCAAATACAATTACTTTTTTTTTTTTCTTTCAGGCAGGATCTCATGAGATACTGATTCATGTGCTTGTTAAAATCCAGTTCCATTATACCTCTCTTCTTGCTTTCATTCACTAATTTTATTGTCCCATAAACCAAAAGATTCTCTGATGAGATACACTCCCCATGCCGCCAGCGCTGCTGAAGGCACACAGCTGCCATCATCTTCCGGAAACATGTTTGGTTAGTTCATAAATCCTCTTTTCAATATTTTGCTAAATACAAGAATTACCCATACAAGACAATAAATTCCAGGATCATTCTTCCTTTAGATTTGACAAATAGAACTGCAGTTATTTCCCCAGCCCTGGAGTACCTCTCTTAAATAGCAGTCAGCAGTCTTATAACTTTAGAGAAACCATTTAATTTCCAGAAGGAGCCTTGTCTGTATACACATACAAGTTATAGTTTGATGGGTGTTCTCCTGTTCTCCCTGATTGCTCCCTGTTGGGAAGCAGAGGTTTTGGGTGACTGTGTAACTGGCAGCCTCTGCTGTCTGCGTCACAAAGTTGTCTCATTACTTTCAGGAGCCATAAGAAAAATTGCTTGTTACTTACCTCAGCATCAAGCCAAGTATGCTGTTCTGCAGCTTCAACAACTAGGAGAAGAGGCCCAATTGTTTTACCACTGCATTATTTGTAGGAAACTAGGAGACAAAGTGGGGAATAGGTAAAATAAAATAAAAAGGATCAATAACTGCAAGGAACAGATTTAGGAGGGAAAACAGTGAGAGAGTTGAAAAGCTATGCAGTTTTGACTCATGTTTAAACACTCCAAGAATGGAGAATTATTTAGCAGTATATACAATTGGTAGGATCAGAAAAGAAGGAGGTTAACTGCAAAATTCAACTAGAACACCAGGAAAAGCCTCCAAGCAGTTCAACTTGTTATGTCATGGTGAATCCTGCCTAGGAAATAGATGAAGTTCACATTTAAAAGCAGCTCAGATAAAATAAATCAGAGGTGTGCTTCCCATACATGAGTGCACAAAAGTTACCTTTAATCTAGCTAAAACTTACACACTGATAGCAGCGAAGATACAGACAGAGTATGTCAGTGCATGCTGCTCATCTACATCTCCATAACCTCAGACAGAGGCAGCCCTTGCTAATACACACATTTCTGAGAGAGCTCTGTGTATTGAAACACATGAAAGAGCCAAGATGTCCAGAGGTGGCAGTGCTCCAGGACATTTATCTCCTTGTAACTATCTAATTCACTTCCAAGGTTGACCTAGGGCAGAGGCAGCAGAACTCCCCACAGCACATAGGACAGTCATTCCCACTCAGACCACTCCTAATCTCCTGTGAAATTTCACATGGGTAGATGAGCCTTTTCACACAAGTGCTGCAGCACAAGTGTGCCCTGCTGCTGTGGAGCTGCTGACCAGGACACCCAAAGGCCTTGCAGCATTTGGGTTTGCACTCAGGCCCTTTGCAGGGCACACAATTGGCCCCTTGCCCTGCCAGCACAGGGTGTAGATGTCCTCCACAGACAGGAGCCCTGGCTGATGAGCACAGCAGCACAATTCCTGAGTGTGTGAACCTGTTGTAATGGTAAAGGATGTTTTGCCAATGCTCATGCTTCCTTTCATTCACCTAAAGCTCTCTAGAAACAGCCAGTATTAACTGCAGAGTAAGACTCCATAAATCTCCTATCTGGAATCTAGAGACTGCTCATCAAGAAGGTAAGCTCTCTTGGGCAAAAGTATTAGGGTTTTCAATGTATCTCAGGGTCAGGAATTCTCCACACTGTTCTCATTGTAACCAACAGCACTGAGCGCACAACAATGAATGCTCACAGACTGAAGATCCTGACTGCAGAAATTTTGGAGTCGTTTTCAAATCAATGGATATAGACATGCTGGGCTAATCCTGACTAGGAACAAACACCTTCACTGTGATAATATCGATTATAACCATTTATGGGTTTTTATGTCAGGTGGATCTCATTTCATTCCCACAGCTGTGTCTGACGTTTTAGCTACTTCTCCACCTTTTTTTCTCTCTTGTCCACTTCTCCACATACTGGTACAATCAAGAAAAAAAAAAGAATTAAAAAAAGCAAGTAGCTATTATCAGAATTGTTGACTTCAACCATCACTATTTCTCCCTCAGCTGAGGATTGCATTCCTGTTGGATTTCTCTTTTTCTAGCTGAGCTTGGAAGTGCTAAGACACCTTTAAAATCCTCCTTGTTAGCACAGATCTATCACTTTGTCTGGAATATGATGGGGAAAAAAAAAAGCCAAGGCTGGGTTGCTTGGAGAAAGGTACATAAACATTTCAGGTACTTGCACTGCACAGGTATTTGGACTCCTTATAAGCTGCTCTTAGAGACAACACCACCTGGATAAATGACCTTATACAAGTGATGAAATGATAGTCTGTCAGGATGATCAAGCAATATGGTGAGTATGCAAGTACTCAACTAAACATTATGAGACAGCAGTGGAAAGATTTGGCACACGCAGAGCAGCAGTTATCTGGGAGCAGAGACACCTCCTGGGATGTGCTAAAGCAGGCTGTACCTCACTAAGCCTATTTCCAAGGTAGCTTTCGTCATAGGCAATACAGCAATGCCAAATCCCAAGAAACATCTCATTTGTCTGCAACATACTCTAATGTGAAAGAACACAGAGGTTACTTGCATCAGACACCATGCATAAACAAGTATCTGCTTTAACCAGCTGTCCTTTTTGTCAGAAGAGGTATGAAGTCAGAGCTTGGATGCTTGAAGGTCAGCCAAGTTGGTCAGTGAGCCAGAGCAGGGCATCCTGGCTCCTAGTCCCTGCTCAGAATGGTGGTGTCTGCAAATCAAAAGCAGGTGAACTAGGATCAACATTTTGTTCCTTGTTCCGCGCTGACTCACTGCATAACCTTGAAGAAGATGCCATGCCACACCTTCTTCACCTGGCAATGGTAGCATGTACCCATCTCCCTCTGCTTGTACCTATGGTACAATTGGTGCCCGTAATGTACTTTCAGGTCATTGACTCAAGGGTGCCAGACAAGAGCAGAGCCTGACTATTGTAACACATCCTGGGCTTATTCTACACAGTGTTAAGGGTCTAGGTCAATGTTGGTGAATTTTTTTCCAGCACTCCACCAGTTCTTCTGTACAGCAAAGTTAAAGCAAGCGAGAGAGAGAGAGAGAGAGAGAGAGACATTCCCATTTGATTGGCTGTGACTAGCTGCAATTAAAAACTATAATTTATTACCCTGGATTACGAGTATAATTTCAATGCAGAGAATTAAGGTTTTCTTCTGAGATGGAAATAAAGATTAATTTTTAATTTCCTTTCTCACTGCACATTTAAGAGCAATGGACTCCATAGAAAACTACAGGTCAAAATAGTTTTATGGAGGAATGACAATGTTCCATTGCAGAATAATTTAATGCTCTTGCTGCCTTTTTAATATTTGACTGCAGCTCCCTCATGCGAAACAGCAGCAGCAGACACTACCCACGGTTGCTGCAGCACTTAGGTCAATGTGACTTTGAAACAACAAAGTTTCACTGCTCAGGACTTGGGCAGCTCTTGGAGCTCCCTGACGCAGGCAGCTGCCTTCCATGAGAAGAGCACAGGCATTGGGTCTGGGGATAGGGAGGGAAAGATGGAAATGAAAGCTTGGGGGAATCAGAGGATACCAGGATGGATTGGCACCTGGGGGAATAGGTGCAAAGTAGGTGCATCCTACCTGAGACAAGGGTGAGTATATTTAAATAAAGAAGGAGAAGCATCTCCATCCAGAACCTCTGCAGGAGGACAGTGGGACTCTGTGGTTGTGCCTGCAGGCAGAAATCCAGTTTCCACAGACCATCATCAGAACACACAGGAAAAACTGTGAGCCACAATGTCATGAATTCACTTGCTCCCTGGCACCACAAATATATCACCACTTGCTAAAACTGCTCTCAACCTATGGAGAAGGAGAAAGCAGTGTGGGAAAAGTTGGGAAATCCCCAACCGTGACACAGCACTTCTGAGTGACCTGTTAAAAGAGAATCCAACGCAGCATAAGAAAGGAAAAGGGGTCCGTGTGCATCCCATCCTCTCAGAGAAAGCATCTCTCAGGGCAGGATTTTTGTTGTTCACAGCAGGACATTGTCACATGCCCCAGGCCCAATATTTGACCCTGGGCAACTAGCAGTCAACGGAAATGTCACTGAAATTCAGAAATGCTTTAAATCATTGCTCCGGTAGTACCAATTAACAAAGTCCCTGCCTCACTAATGACTTGAATCTCGGTTAATTGAATAACCCTGTGCTGACAGAACTACATCCTAGATGGCCTAATAACAGGCCTTTCCATTGTAGACTTTGTAAAATTTATTGGCATGTTATAATTGGTATATTGGGGTATAAATGGATTAGATGCCTAAGTAATGCAACTGCTGCTCACATGAGGGTTAAGCTGAGCACTTGTGCAGGGGTACAAGGAGGAACATCCCCCAGGGACATAGTAGCGACAGCACTTCCAATGGGGACCAAACCCTTTGAGTGCTGAAGATCCCCAGCTCTCTTGGTGGCTTTTAATTGAAATCTATTTGAGGAGGGGAAAAAGGTTTTTCTGTTACATCTCTTCACATCAGGATCTCCAAGGAGGTTCACACAGAGTAAGGAAGCCCGTTCTAAAAGTTTCAGCACATCTCTCCCCTCAGGACTCCTAGGAGGCAGCTCAAGTACATCCTTTTTCAGAGTAGAACATCAGCAAAGTTAGGCACTTGGTTAGGACAAGCCAACATCAGTCTGCTACTGGCATCCTGGTGTACAAACTAGGTGAGTTTGGCAGTGAGAAACTGGCAGTCTCATGAGGGATCTCCTTAGAAGTGAAACACGCTTCTTTTTGGTCCTTAGGCTGCCACTAAGGTTGACTGTGCCCAGGCCTCAGGAGGTTACAAAGGGCTACTCCTGGGTTAGGAGGCAGGAATGTACTCCACTGTGTATCAAATTTTAACCATGTTATTCTCTGAAACAAAAAACCACCAGGAAGCTACTCTCACAAAAGTCAAACGATGCCATTTCCTTCCTGCAGTCCCTCCCTTCCAATATTGACATATTTTCTCATCTTTTCCAAGGCTAACTGGATCAACCTCCAGTTAGGCTGAGCAGAGAGATGCAGACTAGTTATGGCAATTAGAAAATAGAGGTTTCATGCGGATAAGGGACTCCAGAAGGTCACTTGTGGTGGGCAGCATACAGAGAAGACCTGCTTCCTTTCAGGCCAGGAGAGCAAGACAAACATTTTTCAGGCTGCTGTTGTTCAATATAAGGGATCATTCCCTTGCTGAGGAATTGAGTCTTTTCTGGGGTGTGAAGGTTTGTGAGATGCATTTACATCCCTAGCTGGCCAGGAAAAGGCAAAAGCTTGATTGCTTCTTGCCAGACTGGGAGATGCCAGAAATCATACAAGCAAAATGCATTCAGGCATATTACAGTGCCTCTGAAACCCAGTTGTCTCTACACAGACTTTTTGTCTTCAGTCTCAAAACGGAAAATGCAACACCCACAGGCATAGCTCCCCATAACTCCTACTGCCCAGACAGCATGACCAGTCTGTTTCTCCTACTGAAGAAGGGACAGTTCTACCTATCTGATATATATCTGCCCATATCAAGTCAGGCAAAGACTTCTCAGAGCTCACAGGTAAAACCAAGATGAGTAGTTACGTGGGAGCCCTCTACAGAGAGCACAGAATCTATCAACATTAGGGCAACTGAACAGTGAGTGCTCCTTCCTTCTAGTCAAGACTGGTCTCCAAAGCAAACCTCTTACCTTGTGTGAGATTTTAGACAGAATCTCTAGCCAACTATAGTTATAAGAGCTGCCCCAAATCCTCTTGCAGCAGAGGTGCTAAGTAACCCTTGGACCAATTTCTACCTCAGACATTCATCATGTCCTGTCACCTTACGCAATTCTCTGCAGATTTCCAGTTCCCTATGTTATTTTCCTGCACAGTTTGTCCTAAACAATTGTGTCCAGACGTTGGTCGCTTTCATCAATCATGTTTCTATTCCCTTGAGGCTGCCTTTCAGCAGTGACTGAAGCACTTGCTAACTACAATAACTTTTCTTCTGATGGCTGAGGGAGGACTCACAAACCCTGCAACAGAGATACATAGTAGTCTAAATACAATTGGACTTTGGGAGGGCCCAGCTTTGTTCAGCCCAAAGCATCCAGGATTTTGGTGAGTTTTTCAGAAGTACTTCTCCCTCTGCAGCTGGGATGCTTGTGGCAACCTTTGCCAAGCACCCCTGATCTTTGGACTGCTTGGAAAGTCTGGACTCTAGTTTTGAGCTCCGGGGAAGCAAAGGACACACAGAACCACCAGCTACAATGGAGCATCCTTCTCACAAGCATCCAACATCAGTCCCATCTCTGGTAGCCCACCCCAGTACAACCATTGCCTGAGTGCAAAGACTGGTATGTGTCTCCGGAAATGGAGTTTAGATGTTTGTCTTATCTGAACGAGTTCAGTGACTGAACACACTGCACAAAAGAGCGTGAGCAACTCTGACAAAGCAACTGCCATCTCCTTATCACAGTCTCCAAAAGGACTGAAAAGAATCAAGCGTCAGAGACTTATCTTTTGAAAGATGTTCAGTGCCCATGCCTGGCTTACCGATCAGTAATAACTCCCTTTTGCACTAGAGATTTTCAGACTTGTTTTTGGCCACATAGTACAGCCTTGCCACTTCCTGAGTGTGGAGGAGTTGTGAGGGGAAGGGAGGTGTGGAGGATGGGCCCTCTGCCCATGCTATTGTCTTGTATTTCTGGACAATGGGATGTTTTTACCCATGACAAGTTTACTGTTGTGATAACCATAACGAATGGCCATGCCAGTATCATAGACTGGCTTGGGCTGGAAGGGACCTTAAACATTACCTAATTTCAACCCCTCTACCATAGGCAGGGACACCTTCCACTAGACCAGGTTGCTCAAAGCTTCAGCACAGGAAGATTCTGAAGTTTTGTGTGATGACAATGAAATGGAGGCTAAGGGCAAGATTCCTTGAACTCATGTTAACCTGGGTTCCTTGTGTAGCCTTCTTATGCACTCAAAAGCACAATCTGGGGTCCTGTTGGCATCTCTCTGAGATGGGCTCTTGGTTGGGGCCTACTGCCAGTTCCAGAAAATGCAGGCTTGGCACATACCCTGAGCCTAGCAATGATTGTTCCAGTCCCTGCAGGGCTGATGCAGCTTTAAGAGTTGTGGGAATGAGTATGCAAGAAAAGGGATGTTGCGGCATAAGGAGAAGACTCAATGAAGTTTGGAGGGTTAAAAAAGTCAAATGGAGGAAAAATGGAGGACCAGGCAGAAGGAAACATGTAAGCTCCTTTCAGAAACACTTGCTCCCCCCGACTCTGCTTCTTCCAGCTGCACTAGGCTGTGTCCTATCCCTGCTACAAGACCCCTAAGCAAGGTAACTTACCACATCACATAAAAATTGCCTTCTGTGACAGTTTTCTCAAAAAGAGAACATTTTCTCAAAATTTCCTCCAAAATACAGCTTCTGCCACGAAACACGTCAGATCCTTTGAGCCCTTTCCCCAGCTGCTCAGTCAGCTGGCATGGGATTTCCAAGAGTACGAAAGCCCTGGTCTAACAGTTGCCAACAAAAAGCAGTGGAAAACCACCTTTTGGTTTGTTTCAGTAGGAGCAGAGTTTGGCCAGTGCTGAATGCTGTTGAAAAGCCTTCACTAAAGGATGAAAAGAACACACAGATTGATACCTGATTCAGAGGTCAGGCACAAGTGAGTGAGAGGAATGACGATAATAGCTTAGACAGGACAAGGCATGCAAAGGAAAACACACTTTACTGAAAAAATAGCCTCTGGAAAGTGGTATGAGCTTTTTGGGTTATGGTGTTACTCATCAAGAGCAGAGGCATTATGAATGTCACTCCGTGATAGTGAGACACATGTGCCAGCCGACAGTTCTACATTTTTGGTGTCTGCAAATGACAACATAGCCCTCTAAGGTTTGAGCCTGCCTGCAAGAAATAGGTTGGGGTTGGTCCCACACCAGCCCTGTTAGGAATGCAGGTATGATTAGCTGATCTTCTGAGGTTCCCCATGTTCAAGATGGTATAAACTGAAATGCTCAAAACATCAGCTACAGCAAAGGAGGACTCCAGTTCTTGCTCACACCCAAATCCTGAACCAGGTGACCTAAAACAGTTCAGAATAGCTTGTGTCTCCACTTACAAGTGTATTTGCTTTCCTGTCACTGCCTCTCAAACTTAGACAACAAAGTATATTGATTTATACAGAATTTGAAATTAATATGCAGGCTCTTTAGTCCACTCTTTGTATTTTTGATATTACTTAAAAAACAAGACCTTTTTTCTTATCATCTCTGGCACATCAAACGCAGGGGGAAAAGAGCAAAGTTAGCATCATGGCTTATTCTCAAGAAAACCAGCACTCTCCCCTCAAAAGCTCAGGGCCTAAGGCCAGACATACGAGTAAAAACACGGCAGAGAGAGTTACAGCACTATCACTACTTGCTTACATGGCTATTCTTGTTTGTCGTTTGCCCACATCAGCTTGCAGGGACAGCAGCGTTTAAGGACTAGGCAGAATCAGAAGACCTGCAGCCTGGTCCAGCTTTGTTCCTACCTTCCTGCACACAGCCCTGAGCAGGTCACCTTACCCCTTGTGCTTGCCCTCCTTCTGTCCCAGCTAGTTCTGTCTCAAGCAATTTGTAGCAAGGCGTATCTCCCCTAGGCATATTCTGTACCTTGTTCAGTGAAGCCCTACTATAATCTAAGGTCTCTAGGCATTTCCCTCATACCTATATTCAATAGTAATACGAAATGGATGCTAACTAGTTGTGCAAATACCTCCATTCATTTCCATATTTAACATCTCCTCTCCAGAAAACACACACAACCAACACAAAGGTCTGTCTGTAAGCATGCAAGGCTGAATTAACAGATGACGTTTATGGAGAAGTCTCACCAATGGAGCTTTGCACAGCTAAAGTTCTTTTATCAGACATTCCTGAAACAGCCTCAAATCTTCTCATTTTGTGCTCAGCTTAACAGATACTATGGGGGTTGAAGGGGAGGTTTCAGCTGCCAGATAACTATACTTGATTCCCTTTTCCCATGCTGCAGAATTTAGAGATTTGGCACACTGGTCATCACAAGCTCCACTTCAGGTCATGGCTTCATCTCAAGTGAAGCTCCACAACAGCTGCTCAAACCCCTCCGGTAACAGTACCAGAATCTGAGCTATAACAGAGTCTTCTCAACTATTTCTCATTGGGATTCTTCTGTAGGAGGATATGGACAAGGTTTCACAGGGTGACACAGCTCCTCTCCATCGCTGCCCATTAGGACTGCCAGCTTAAAATCACAGTCTGCTGTTTCTTGTGCTCGCCTGAAACAGGGAGCCTTAAGGAAAGGCCCCAACACCCTCACCCACAGAAGCCATGTCATAGGGCATGCTTTTAACAAAAATGACTATAGACAGCCTTTGCTGCATGGCCTTGAAGTACTGCTTTGACATGGGACTGGCTGAGCACTCCTACCAAAAAAGGAAGCATTTAGCAGAGGCTGTATGTAGCCTTAGCTGGCACAAGGGCACCCATGTTCTCTGGCAATTACCATGAGAAGGAACTTTGTGACAGCTCAGGCCTGCTGAACAGAGCTCTGAAGAAAAAGAACATTTTGTTTGTAAATGTTTTCCTCTTACAGGCACTGAATTAAGAGAAAGAAGAAAACAACAGAAAACCCAAGCTCTGATGAGAAAGATAATTTCTGACAAACAGTGACAGACGCCCAGAGCAGATACCAGAGGGAAAACGCCACCAAGATCCGATTAGCCCCGTGAATCAGCGCTGTGGACAGTATCTCTAAACCAAGCTACTCTTCTCTTTTCCCCTCCCACACTCTTCTTCCCATCATTGCAAAGCTCTCCCAGCCCACAGCTCCTCTGCCCACCGCTCGCACACATGAACCCTGAACAGGGGCCTGATGCTGTCAATGTCAGCTCACGCAATGGCCTCCATTGACGCTGATGAAGTCAGTGTTGGTGTATCCCTTGGCCTTGGATAGCTTCCCTCACCATAAGCACAGTTGCTGACTCCTGCTTCCAATATTACTGTTATCCTTTCACCACTTGTGCATTCAGGACAGTTTCTGGGCTCATGCAATTGGAAGAGCTTAAGTTGGCAGGTAGGGGGGGAAAAAATCTGTGAAAGAGGAGAAATGTCCCTTTTTTATGAAAGGAGGACACACAATTGTCAGATGGGTGACACTCCTGCATTTGCAGCTCTAATGCACTGCCTATCCAACACAACTGGTTTATCCCAGGGCCTCTTTGAAGTGCCTTAAGAAGGAGATAAACCTTCTAGAAGGTGTCTAGGCTTCAGAATCTGAAGCATTAAGTGAATGAGTGTCCCATTCCCCACTCCACTGATCTGGCCCTGTGCACCCACCAGTGACTGCAACTCAAGACATATCCAAGGTATCTCCATAGCATCCAGTCTGGCACGAGCTATGCACAGATGCATTGGTTGTTGGCTGGATGAGGAACCTGCAGTGAGCTCCATGCAGCCAGAATTATGCAGGTAGACTAGCTCAGGAAAAAATGATGTGATTCAGTCACAGCAAGGCCAGTGTACCCCAAGTGCCTTCCATCACTCCAAGCAAGAGAGGACAGCAACATCTGAGCCAAGCAGTGCTGGACACGCTGCCTTTGCTCTCGGTCAATATCCCTGAGAACTTATCCTGGGAAAGGTAAAAAGTACAAAGGATGTGAAAGGGAGTGAGGGGATACTGCTCTGCAACAGCACTGAGCTACTCTGACTATAGGAAAGGGAGCAACAGCCACAGTACATTTCACAGCAGACTGGCACAGCAGCTGTGAGGGGAAAAATTATCTCCAGAATAATCAATTGTTGTAAAACAGCAAAGAGACAGGAAGAGGAGTGGCAGAAGGATCCTGTCCTGAGTTGACAGAGGAATTCAGTCAGGTTTTAGCTATTTACAATCCCCCTGCTAATTAACTAGCAGCCTTTTCAGTGACTCTTCCCAGCAGTGAGACTATTCCCCTATGACTAATTGTAAGCAGCATCATATCACTCCCGTGCCAGTCTGATCGAGTCATAATTTCCAGACCAAAGGGGTACCATTTTGGTCTCTCCAAACTCAAGAGGCAAACCCAGGAACAAAGCCTGGAGCAGATGAATACCGTGGCCTTGCCAAACCACTGGCAACAGCTTTACCATGTAAGCATAAAGCCAGCCTCTATTTGCCAAGCTGTGAGGGGGCTGCGCGAGCCTCCAGCCGCAGAGTGAGCCGAGTGCCACTGAGCACAGCGGCTCTTCCAGGCCTTTTCTCTGTTCTGGGGCCAGGATCAGCAATATCTTGATGGAAATAAGCTTTAATAGTTGCTCTGGATCCAGCAGGAGGAGCTGGCTAAACACACATTTTTGTCTTAATGTAGGGCCTAAATAAACACTCAAGTAAGAACTCAATTTAAAAAAATCCTGTAGTTTAAAGGATTCCCTCAATTCTCTGTATTCCTTTTATTCCCATGGCAACTGATATGAGTCGGATCTCCAGCCCAAGTATTTTCTTCTGCCTACTTTTCTATTAGAACTGCTAACAGATACAAGTATAGAGACAAATTTGACATTGATTTGTCCAATTTTTGCAAATACTCTTAACACCTTTATCCCAAGCAATTGGTGAAAACATGCTACACTCTTTAAATACATAGCTGAGGGATCCAGACCTTGCTGTCCACACAGCAAAGTGATGCCCACAGTGCAGGGCTCAGTTAACCCTCAGCTTCCAGCGGTGACAGTATATTCATGAAGACATCCCTACAGGCCAACAGTGTTGCACACACCAGCTTGTTGGTTGCCCATACTGACTCTGCTATGGCCCAGCTACTTCTATACTCTGACTGCAAAGCCAGCAGAGTTCAGGCAAAAGCCATTGAAACCAGCTTTCCTAATAATCTACAGCCTTGCCATTTGGTGGGAACATTAAATTGAGTTCTGGTCCTGTGACTAATGGAGGCCAGGTTCAAACACAATCGCTTGCCTCTTAGGAGCTGGAAGCCAACCACTTGAATTATTTGGTTTAAACAAAGATGTATAAAACCATCGTCTCAGTCTTTGGGTCCCCACTTATCATTTGCTCATCTGCTGGCTGAACTGCCATGCTGAGCCCTCTTGAATTCTTACCTCATAGCAATAAGCATCTTGCAAGACCAGCTTTTTATTTGACACACCTTCTGACTTATTCAGCAGAGGTTGGATCAATTTTCAAAGGACTTATAGCCCTGGCACTTAAAATATACATTTCCTGAGACACTTCAAAAACTTTGCATAATATTTTGCACCTCAGCATCTCCAGCCCTTGTTCAAGTTCCACTTCTATTAACCAACAACAAAAACCAGTTTGCTCCCGAGTTGTGAGCATGCTTTTCCAGAGACTAGGAGGCAAGCAGTGAGGACTGCAAAATTGTCAGATATATGCACCTGCTTATGAGTGGATATTTTGTCCCATATTTTTGTAGTAGGAAAAGAAACCTGAGGTTTTACATGACAGCTTCTTACAATCCGGCCAGTGTAAGGTATAATACAGTCTTTTTTTTTCCCCCCTTGCTTCTCAGATCTCAGGAGCGTGTGCCAAAAGACTGTCAACTTGTTAAAAGTACATTAATGCAAATTCCAGAGCTTTCAGTTATGTTTATGCTAATAGAAAGCCTCCCGCTCTGTGACAGGCCCAAGTGAAGAGTCAGTAACAGGAAAATTAATTCCAGCTGTTGAAATTGATTTAAAACTAGCTTATTCATAATAATAATAATATGGGGAGGGGAAAAGAGAGAATTCCTGAAATAAAAACTAAAAAAAAGAGGAAATACAGAAAGCACAAAATCATGTTTACTGCATGAAAGCAGAAAGGGTTCTCCTGTTGGGAAGAAACCTTCCAAATTTAATCAAGCCCCGTTAGAAGAAAGCTCTAGCTTGTTATTGGGTTGTAAGTGTAGATTAACATGAAAATAATTAGCTATATGCACAGTCTGACTTTGCAAATGAAACACAAGGGTTTCATGCATGTATTTTGTTTTGCGTTCCTCATGTCTAATCCACAGGCAAGGAGACCAAATCCAGGCTGCAATGGGACAGGTAGTATTTTAGATGATAATGGTTTTGTACTGAGAACAGCAGAGCTCCTGCGTGGGGAGATTAACTACCCACGGCCGCTGCATTGATTCAGTGCCTTTACGGTCATTTCTGCTGACTTGAGTTCCGAGTAATTTCCATGTTTAGACAACTCCAGTCTTGGGATCATATACCCCAACTTTGCTGGGGTTTCAGAGTTCAAATTGAGATCTAGCTGTGAACTTGTTGCTTGGCCTGTCATTATTAAACTGATCTCAAGTGTTCATATTCTTGACCTAAATATCCAAATATCTTTTCTTTTCTTTTTAAAAAATTTCCCAACAGTGATCCCCTTAAACTCCTTGACTTTGTATATGTGAAGCCTTAAAGGCTGAAGGAACCTTGCAAAATTCAGTTTTGAAATGGAAAGGATGCAGTCTTTAAAAATTTGTTCAGAAATGGACTTTTAAGCATTCAACACCTACAATTGGACCTAAATTTGAAAACAGACAGTTTTCTTAATCAAGCAAGGTAGCCAAGATTCCAAAACAACACCCACTGGTCTCTGTTGTGATACTCCTAGAGTATGGGATCTGTCCTTTTCCTAATGAGCATTTCTGAAAGACTTGAGGTCTAATTTAGGGTCCTGCACAGATGCTAAGCCCTATCTTTCACCACAAGTATATTATCTGATTAGGATCATAGTCCTGCTGCTTTTGAAGGGATCGATCCAGGATTCACCGAAATCAACACAAATCTCCACCGACTTCAGCAAACTTCACATCCAGCTTTAAGGGCCTGTCTTGCATTTCATTATTGAAAAGCCCTATGAGCCTTCCACAGACTATGTCTTTGCTGCCCTTCATCTCTTAGTTCCACATCAGTAAGGTTCCTCACCTTGTACATATTTGCATTTGCCTCCCTTTACAATGCTGCACATTTTTCACAGGGGTGGACGAGGGGGCAAAGACGGGGAGAGATGCCATGACTTACGTGGATCTTAACCAACTTGTGACACTGAGGAATTCATGTGTGTGGGTGGATGTGAGGATAAAGCGTTGGCCCAATTTCAGCAAGAACCTTGAGAGAAGCCAAGTCAAACCCATGGTTACACAGGAAGCTAATAAAGGATGCCAGCTCTAACCCTGTAAGAAAACTGGGCTGGTGAGTTTGCAGAAGGTTGTTTCCTTTTGAGGGGAAAAAAGGGGGAAGGAAGTTTCGTTAGAAATCTCACTAGAATTTCAGAAATTTGCCCCTTTATTGTCAACTACCCTGAATCAAGATAAACCTTATAACTTGTAACATGCCACAGCTCAGTCAAACAATGAAATGAGCAGACTAACTGCTGAAATGGAGACACTGTCAGTTCAGAGACTGACAGCACCCCTGACTCATGCCATCAGAGGAAGGAAAGAACAACAATAAAGAAAGCAGAGGCTATTCCTCAGAGTGCACCCCATGACTTTTGCTAGCACATGCCAGGAAAGAAGGACACTGCACTTTTTTACTGAAGAATGTGCAGCTAGAACCATCAGCTTAACTTAAAAGGGCCATTCACAGCTTTATCTACCAACTATAGTCAATTCATGTGGGGAAACGAAGCATCACAAATTAAATGAAAACCTGATTAGTAAAGGAGGAGAAGGGGATATCACCTTTTACAGGACTGATACTTGTCTCCAGAAAAATGAGGTTTTACGGGTAGAAGCAGGAAGGATTTTAAGGGCTGATATTGTCCCTCACTCTGTCCTTGCTCAATCCATTCTGGAGGCATTTGTTCACCAGGCTTAACAGGCTCAGGCCATTTGCAAGCAAACTGCTAAGTTCCTGCATTTGATCTAATGCAAGTCAGGCTTCTACCTTTCTTCAGTTCCCTTGGCCCAAAATCAGTGATGCAAACCCAGGAATTCAAATACCATCAGTTTAGGCGGGGGTGAGGTGTGTGGGGAGGTGTTTGTTTTTAATAACAATCAGCTTTGTGTTATTTTTCTCTGCCTTCTGGATCCTGAGTCTTTCAGGCATAACCAAGTCACTCTTCCAAATGACATGGGGGGGTGGAGTTCACACAAACATGAGGACTAGACACATGCCTTTGAAATGAAGTTAAAATTCTCAAGCAGCTATATAATTCCCAAAGAACAGGCACTAAACAAACAGAAAATATCACTCTTCTCCCCAGAAAATGCCAGTGCTGCAAATCCCCTCCTCCCACATATTTCTTATTCATATAAAGGAAGTTTGACTTGAGTGCTGAAGGCAATCGGGATTTAAACCCTATGACTTCACAAACTGATATTAATTCAAAATCTGTAAGACAGTAAAATCACGAGTCTCTGTTCTTCAAACAAATGGGGTTTTCTAGAAGCAGGCAGAAATCACATGCATATTGTGTCTTGCTATGGCTCTCCTCTATCCTATTGGAGTCATGTTTGGTTGCAGAGAAACCAGGTTTGCGTTAGCAAAGGATATCTTGCTTCCTGGGATGAGCTGCAGAAGGTTTAACTTCACTCAGTAGGCTTTACTCTGGGGTACATTTGAGGGTTGTTGCCGCTGCTGTGAAGGAGTGTCTTGGGCAATGTCAGGAAAAAGCCCGGACCAAAGCCCTGAACGAATATGCAAGGCTCAAAGAACTAACTCCTCTGCCTTGCTTTTGCAGACCTTTTGAGCCCAACACTCTAGTCAGAATGATGCTGAAACACAGGAATTTGAAAACAGAGGGGAAAAAAGTAATCATCACCTCAACAGCTTCCTGGTTGAACTGGTCTGAAGTGATTCCTGCGCCTGCAGGGAAGACCAGAACATGCAGGATCCCACATGCAAAGGGTTGAGGCCAAATTCGCCATGTGCTACCCTGTTTCACATCCTCCTGCATAAGGTTGGACTGGTCGGAAAAAAGAAAGCCAGAATGTTTCAAACAACCTTAGCACCGTCCACAGCTAATCAGAGATTTCCTGAAGCACTCCTCGGGCTGTGCAGCACACACACCCCTCCTGCTGGAGCTGCAGCTATGGTAGAAAGGAGCTGAACCCTTTTACAAGGCATTAAGTTTCATTTGCAATTACTTCGGATTTTATTGCACTACTGAATATAACAGGTTCATTAACTGGGCCAGCAACATTGTATCCATATGCCTTTTTAATAGAGCTACTCTGTTATTGTTTCCTTATTGGTCTTTTCCCTTTTGCTACATGCAACTGGATTTTACTGGCGTCCAGCTTTTGCAATAGTTCCCAAGTGGCTCCTCCAATAACCTTATTTGTTAATTTGATGGTTGAACTGATGTACAAGGAATTAAAAATACTTTATGAAATGCCCAAGACACTCCTTCACAGCAGCAGCAACAACCCTCAAATGTTCCCCAGAGTAAAGCTTACTGAGTGAAGTTAAACCTTCTGCAGCTCATCCCAGGAAGCAAGATATCCTTTGCTAAAGCAAACTTGGTTTCTCTGCAACCAAACGTGACTCCAATAGGATAGAGGAGAGCCATAGCAAGTCACAGTATGCTGCAGAAGGATGGAGCCACAGGGACAGAAGGTAGGGCTTTTGTTCCTGCAAATGTAAGCTTTAGAGCACCGGCAAGATTTCAGTGTGCCTAGAAGACAGTCAGCAAGAATTGGGCCTTATATTTGACAAGCCTCAGAGCTTCCATACACAACATCATTTTTTCAGGGCAAAGCCTCAAAGGAAAAAATTTGTTTCAGTCCAACAGTTTCCATTAGGAATGTGACCACCAGGTTTTCGAAAGAACTGAGCATCCATTCTGCTAAGTGCTTTCAAGAACTTCAGTTCCTCTGAAAATCTGGCTCCTCAAGCAAGATATCAGCAGCTGATGGTTAAATGTGAAGGACATAGACTCTCACCTTGCTCTTGCTTTGTCAAATAATGCATTTCTTTCTACAGTTCTGCAAAAACCTCAGAAATAGATCTCAAAGAGATGGTGTAATACAGAGATAAGCTGATGGTGGAGAAGTGAATTCCACTTGCAGAATTCTATGTCAAGATTTTTTTTTCCATTAAAAATACCCCACCCCATCCCTCATCAGAAATGCCAAATCATCACCAGGAACACATCATGTGTAAGAAAGAACTGACTCTGGTGGATTTTCCTGACTTAGAGGAAAATGGGGAAAAGGTTACAGGTGTTTGCCATGACTCTTCATTTCAGTGTTCTGTTTAATTCATACTTGGACAAGACCTGAAAGCAAAACTATTAAAAATTGAAATAAGATGTTTCAGTTGTTCAGATCACATGTCATTTAGGGCTTTAGGTTGTGGGCTGGGGAGAGCTATCTGGTTTTAAGGGTGGTTTTTTTTTTTTGTGAAGAGACATCACTATCCTGTTTTAGGAGATCACTCAACTTTTGCTATTTTTCTTGTCCTAAGAAATCCTCCTGAGATGGGAAATCATGGTGAGCTCTGTTCTAGACCCCAGTGCAAGGAACAATGTCAAAAGGCATCACCATGTGAAAGTGCTTCCTTTTGCTGAAATAGAATCCCAAAACATTCGCTTTGCCAAGAATAAGAGAAATAATAGAAACAGGATGCTCTTACTGGGGTCACAAGCCACCATTAATAAATGCAACATCCTCATCTCCCAAAAGAGAGCATCTCATGCAGGGTTACTGACTCAGGAGTGCTCAAGTTGAACAGAAGATGCAATCCATAGCACAGGTGAGAAATCTTTACTTCTTTTCAGCACTTCCCTTCTCTTGCTTCCTCAATTTTCCTCTTATGTCACAGATAACCATGGAACACAGATTTGATCCAAGAAGCCCTGTTCTGATATATCCCTTTAGCCCTCCCCACAAAACCCCTTCACATAACTCCTCAACTCTCTCCCTTCTCAAAGCCCAGTGGAGCCCTGTCAGCATCTTCTCCACTGGTACCCCAGACACTTGAAGCATTGCAGGTATCTCCACATACAATTCAGCACCAAACCTGAACTCTTCAGCGCTTTCTGGAACACCCGGAGCTATCTTCAGAATCCCAAACAAATACATTAATTGCTTTCAATTTATCAGCCTCCAATCATTCTGTCTAATTACCATTCATCTAGAGTTTGTGTTTTTAATGGTTTATGGGTATTGTTGGTAATCTTTTAATTTCTCATTAAAAACAATATCTTCTCCGCACTATGTGTGAAAAGCCCTAATCCGATAAATCAAGCAAGAGTAACACAGTTAAAAGGAAATCAGTGGAACAATATTTGGGTTTATATATTTCTGCCAGTCAATTTGTAATTAAAAGTTGCTACTTTAAAAAACACAGTTGTTGCTGTGAAAGCCATTATCAGTCGGCATTTTCATATGAATACTGCTTTAATTAATTAGCAAAAGTAAATACATTATATATCAAAAACCGCTTTCCCACTGAACCCATGCGTTCCAGAACAAAAGGCTTAATAAACCACACAAAAGAAGGACAAATTAGCTGATCCCACCCTCCCTTTTCAGGTTTAGAGCCTTTTAAAGTTCTCCAAGGTTTTTTTTTTCCCCCCACACACTTGCTTTTTTTTTTAATACATTGTTTGTTTTTCTTTAGAAGTGTGTATGAGGGAGAAGATGCTACACAAACACAAAACATGCCATTCAAACTAAATGATTTGGAAATCAGTTTTGCTTGTTCTTAGAAAACAGGAGTGTTTATGATTATTAAAACCCAAATGTAATTATGATCACATGCGACACAGTCCCTTTGGAACAAATTATTTGCTGAACATTAAGGGGTTAGAGTTTGATTCACAAAGGGAAACGATGTGTCTGAAAAATTCTTTTGTCTAGAGGCTTTCCAGAGACTGGAGGCAGCAGGAGAAAATTCTGTTTTCATCAATAAGGTGGAGACAAAGTGTGGATGCACTGTCATTTCAGACTAAGGCCTGTGATAAGAACACCTGGAATCATCACTGGCACCTCTTATCTCATGTGCCTTTAACAAGAAACAAAGGTCCCATCACCTCACTAGCAAGCAAACCTCTCACCTCCTCTTGGCCTTCCAAATTGCCGAAGTGCTGCAAGAAGAGTGCATCTGTGGCTAAGGAGCAGAGAGAAGAGCAGGCACCTTGACTGCCTGATGTCTGTGGCCAGGACTGGGCTCCCCCAGGATGATGGCTTAGTGAAAGGCAATCCAACAGTGGAACCACACTCAGAGGTGTAGAACCTCACCTACACAAAGAAACCCAAGTGAATCTAGCTCTGTGCATCGGATAAGGCAGACTAATCCCCCCAACTTCCTTAGACTTACCTAGAGATCTGGAATTCACTGCACAGTGATGAACAGCAATCTCAGCAGGCTGAGCCTCACCACCTTTTCAACAGCGTAAACACATATTGGTCAACAGGCAAGGCCAAGGAGTACAAATACCAGACTGAAAAAAGTATAAGAGAACTCAGCAGAAAAAAGGAATTGTCCAATGGACAATTTTTTGCATATCCTTTCCATGACAGTACTGGAGGTTTCCCAGCAAAGAATACCTCCAAAAATAAAGACCAGCACTAGGAAAAAGATGATATTGGAGTGGTTAATTGCATGGCTATTAGCAAGCAATGCAAGCATCCAAAACTGCACTTGAGGGTGCACTCAGCTGAAGGCAATTTGCAGCCATCAACTGCAACTCTTTCCAGCAAATTTCTTTCTCAACAGGTATTTCACCTCTCCCACTCAGTCCTGACTCTTTGCAATCTTCCCACTTGCACCAGATACTTAGCATGCTTCCTCACAAAGTGGATGGCAAGCAAGCTTCCTTCTTGAAGGAATTATTGAATCCTCCTCCTCTATATTCTTGGATGCATATACAGATCTAATGATCACTCCCAATCTCATATGTTCTGCCTTTCCTATTCTTTCTCTTCCCTTGTACACCTAGACTGCAATACCTTTGGAGAAGGGACAGAATTTTTTGCTGTGTCTCACCACACACCAACAGGGCTCTAAGTGAGCAGAATTAATACCTCACAGTGACTAAGAATCCAAATACTTTTGAAGGCTGTGCCCCTTTGCACCATCACATTGCACCAGAAAATTCCTTCAGAATTTTCAGACAGAAAATTTTCCTCGTTACACCTCACCTTCATCCAAGGGACTTTGTGCAACCTGTTTCATACCCTGTGTCCCAACCTCAGTCCCTCATTCACAAATTCTGCCTGAGCCACAATTTGACAGCATATCTGTTTCTTTGGAGTTCCAGCATGACATCAGAACCCTGCAGCCTTTCTGGGTTGACAAAAGTCATGCTGCTAATCAGTTGTTGCCTCCTCGCATGGGATGGGAGACCAGTCCTGCTATAATCTCACTGAGGTGGGATGACATCTCATTGCATTTAGGTGACAATTCTCCTGCCCATGTTTTGAGTAGAATAAGGTATTTACAGTTCACTAACTCCTCAATCAGTGCAGATTCCATTAAACCCAGGCAGGATCTCCCCAGTAAAGGGTACATTTCAGCAGACACAGCTGTCTCTGCACTGCATGGGGATGACACGGCACAGGACAAGATGCTGTGAGCAGCACCATGCTGAGGGATGTTTCAGCAGAGAGAAGCGTACGCCTCATGCAGCCCTTCAGTACAGGCATTCTTTTCCTTTCACATAACTACATTGATTTTTATCATTGTTATATTTGGTTCAGCCGCCCATCTGGAAAGTTCTTGCCTCCCCTGGCCCCCATAAATAACCAAATCCAGCTCTAACCAAAGGCAGTTGACAGAATCAGCCCCATTGCCCTTTGGCAGTTCTTCCAGGAATTTTTAGGGTTTTTACCAGTCAGGAAAAGGCTTTGATGCTTTGGAATCAGGATTTTATGAAGATCATTTTGTAGGGTTCAGCCAACTCATGAAGTGTCAAATGGGGGGCACTCTTTCATCTCATCGCTGGATGGGGAAAAGATCCTCCCTCTTACCAGAATGAGGACTGGAGAGAGGGGAACAGAGAGATGAAGGTTCATCCATGAAGGGGAGGGCTTCTTTCCTCTTGGTAGAGTCCACCCACCACATTCCCATCATACTGACTGCTTCAGTCCTATCTGTCTGCTCTCCAGGCTACATCAGATAAGAAGAGAACTGCCTGTTCACTCCGGTTCTGATCCTATGCTGCAGGGCCTCCCACTGCAGAGCTGGGCTCCTCTTCACTCTCCTTTTCCAGCTGCCTTCTTCAATGACTGCTGTGTTGGTAGGGATGCTGTCAGGAAACCTGCCATGTGCAAAGAATGAGACTGTAATTAAGACCAGCCTAAGAAAATTTCCACTTTGCCCTTATAAACACCTGCTACAAGAGAGAGCAAGGCAATCCCTGGGATTTCTCAAAATTTATGTGCAAATTCTTATCCAACCACGTCTGGGCTGTTAAAGGTTTGGTTGCTGTATCCTCTGGAGCTTGTCCCGCTGTGGATAACATTCACACACACTGAGGAGCTGTTACAGGAATTTGCACCTCCACTGCCTCAATAATTGCAGGTATCGCTTGCTCAGAACCCGCATACTTCAACTGATGTCTCTTTGGCAGAACTCAGAAAGGCCTCTGCAGGGCTGTGAGCTACATAGCCCATCTTCATCTAGGAGGTGATATTATTCCACCTGTTTCAGTGCAGCTGAGTTACACAACAATTCCTTTTGTGTCCCTCTCATAGGTGGGCATGGCTGCATTGTCCCAGTTTACCTTGGTGCAAATACCACCTTCTTTGCCTGGGTACTTGGCTAGGTCAGACTGCTCACAAACTCTTCTTCTACTGACTGTCCTGTTTGCTATGGCCTGTCACTCATAGTCTTTATGCACAGCAGGTCCACAGTCACACACATGAGATTTGCAACCACTCCTTTCTCTGCCACCAAACCCACTGAAAAGCATTCAAGAGCAGTGAAAACATTGAGATGCTCCATCATTGAATTCAGATTCAGTTTACAAGATGGTTACTCCAACACAGACACCCAGATATAATCTGGAGTATCTAAAACCCCAGCAGCCAAGAAAGGTGTTTGTAGAAGAAAGTCTGAGCAAGACAAAACCCCAGCTATCTGGCTAGCATACCCATTGGTTTAAGCTATTATGTTAGTACGTACAGACACCTCTTCCTGTAGCCATGGAGATTATGATGATATATTGAAGAAACTACTGAAGTTGCTTTTGATTTCTTACAGGAGGAGAGCAAGCAGTAACACCACAGTGCTGTGGCAGATGTGCAGACATTAGACACATACCCTACAAGAGTGCAAACAGCGGGCAGGATGTATCCAGAGCTTCTACTCTTCTGCCAAGTAGAAGCCAAAGGCAATGTCAGCAACAATCCCAAGGGAAATTACAGAAAAAAGGCTGACCCTGACAGTACCCTTTAACTTGCTTCATTCATTCTACAGCTAAACAGAAATGGAGGCCAGTCCAGGGTGCAGCAAAACCATGATCCAACACAGGGCACACAGACAGGATAAACACACACTGCTGGTACTGGGGGCTTCTGCTGTACCTGCACAGTGTTGCTGTGGCTTAAGTGTCTTAAGATGCCTCCAACAGATTGCTTCCCAGTGGCACAGCCTCTACCATACTCAGGAACATGAAACACCTACTGAAAACAGGCAGTTTCACAGCTGTTTCCCAGCTAACCAAATGTCTGTTAGTTTCACTGGCAAACTGCCCTTTGGTGCTGCTGCATCAAGTAGGTTTCTACATAATACGTGGTTTGTATCTACTGCTAAAGGTGGGAAACTCGGTGCTGGAGCAGGGTTGCCTCCAATTTCCAGCTTTGTATGTATGACCTTGAGAAAGTCATTCAACTCTTCAATGGCTGAGCTGTTTAACTGCAAAACAGGGCTCTTTCAGCTTTTGGCTGTCTTGTCTGTTTAGACTGTAAGCTCTTCAGGGCAGGGACTGTCTCCTATTAAATGATCATAACTCTCACTTAATTAGGGTCTTCTACACATCCAGGGCCCTCACAAAAATGTCATAAAACAAAAGCTTTCTAATAAATTCTGGGGAATTCCAGATTCTGATCCAAAACTCCTCCTCAGTGGTTTTCCCTGCTGAATATGGTGCCGAATCCCTTGCTAGAGCATGTGTGTGCAGGGGGAGGAGGGAGACTCCTTATAATTTAAAGAGATTGCATAAAAGACAGTTTAAGTCCTTGTGGCTGTATATTTCTTTTAATTAGTTTATGCACAGTACATTTGCATGGGAAGATGCACAGCGTGTGGATGGACTTAATTAGGAGAACAATACGTTCCCTCTTAAGATAATGACTTGAGGATTATGAAAATTATTATTCCAGATCCATCCATGGGTCATTCGAGGTTCAGTATCCAGCGAACTTTTAAAATGCATTGAGGTCAGCAGTTTGGATACTGTCAGTGAAGTCACTTGATTTTACTGTTGCTTAAATGATTAATTATGAACAGCGGCTGCAGGCATCCCCCAAGTCACACAATAGCCTGAGGACTTGCTGCATTTTGCATATGCCATCAGCTACTCTGGAGAGACAGATCCACTAAATGGGGCTGTAAGTTTCACTGAAGTTACCTGCCATCCTTTTGAGCTCTCCTCCCTCCCTTTCATGAGTCCTTTGCCTTTTTCTTCCTGGCTGGGGAGGCAGGAAATTTCTGTCTCTGCTAATGAATCTTTGTAGCTAGAGAACCAAGATGATTAGGTGAGTGTTTTAGGACAGAGCTCAGTAACCCCTGTGAAATGGGATACAACATGTCCCATTTTAGAGCAAAGCACCCGCAGGCAATTGAGCTGGACACATCACCTAAGTGTACCTCAGCTTCAACTCACAGTCTGGTGGGTCTCAAGAAAGGCATGTTTTCTGCCTCTCTCCAGACCCCAGTCCACTCTTAGGAAAGCATGATCATTTAAAAAATGTTCCCCTACCTCATCATGACAGATAGAAAAACAGCCCTCTTTGAAACAGTTTCCCCAAGGAATAAATTTCACAGCCAGCTCAGTTCAAATAATCTGAGGGCCCCTCCTGCCCCCCACATCTTGAAAAAATAGTTTCCATTAGGGCAAGAAGCTTCCTCATCACAACAGGGCATCCTGCAGCAGGGCAGCCCTCTACCCTAGAGCTGTACAATTCCCACTGTCAAGACTATGGAAGACTATCCTCAAATCTGAAACACTGGGTGCAGAACAGATAGAAACTCCAGCTCTCACCTTAAAAAGCAGAGACATGCACACAGTTTAGGAGAACATGGACAGAGCTGTCAACATCAAAAACCATAACAGCAATTGCACCTTGAGTATTCTTCCCTTCCTCTTGCCCTACAGCGATAAGGGAAGTTTTTCATTCAAATGCAATGACTGTGAATTAAACCACTACTTTTTAGTGTAGCAAAAGCTTAGTGAAATCATTATGCATGGTGTTGCTTTTAGAGCTGAGGAAACAGCAGCTCTGGAGGGATGCTGACAGGACATCTTCATCTGTGCCTCTCCCATGGAAAACCTTTGCTTTAGTGGAGATGATTAACAAGTAAAAAAATAATCCACGAACATGACAAAATGTTCACATCTGGGAGGTGAGGATGGGCAGGGCAGTTTGAAGGGAAAAAGACAGGAAGACAGTGGAAAAAGGGAAATTTTAGAGGATTATTTTGTGAACTTAGCACAACTCAGTCTAGTGAGTGAATCTCTCATTCTTTGTGTACATTCTCCAAAACTTCAGATGGAGAGAAAGAAAAGTCTGTCACTTACAGGTGAACGGCACCTCTGCATGCACACTGGCAAAGAGAAAAATCTGTGATTGGTTCCCAGCAGCTCCCTGCATGTGGCCATCCCACTGCAGGGCTCTCCCTGGGATTCCCATCAGGGCCAGCTTTCCAAAAGGGAAAATGCATACTTCCATCCTAAATTGCTACATATTTGCCAAACAAAGCCACAGATTCCAGCAGAGTCATGACACTTAAAAGGGAAGAGTAACAGAGGGGCTCTCAGGAGCTTAGGAGAATCTTTCTTTGTAAGAACACATCTAACCCAACCAATGTTCAGCTCCCTTTCTGCACTACTGTTCCTTTATGGTAAAGCAGAAGCAGCAGCATGCCTAGGAACAGAATTCTCGGTGAGGAACTGAAAGGCCCTCTCCCCCCTTCTCGGAAGCAAACCTACTCCATGCTTTTCCTTGCTATCTTTGCCATTCTAAGGCTTGCTGAGGCCAAACCATGGATGGTATCACAGCTTAGCTACATGCAGTAGGAGTGGAGGCTGCGCAGAGCTGAGGGACAGGCCTGGCCAACAACCCACAGCACAACAGCCCAGGCATCCCATCAGAGTGCCCAGCAAAGACCACTTCCTGAAGAGATGAGGAGCAAGGGAAAGAAATCAAGACACACTATTAATTACAAGATGAAGAGAAAATGGCCCCTCAATTCTGCAGGGTCAATAGATACAGTTTGTGAGCATCACTCATTACTCAGCCTCTGTTGCTGATAAAATGGCACCCAAAATATGATAGACACTGTACAGGGCAAACAAAGATGTCCTTGCCCCAAAGAGATTACAATCTAATTCTGATTTTACAGTCATATTTCAAAAGTACAGCAAGATCAAAGCCCTCCTCTCCTCCCCCAGGCACTCATTCTCTCTGGTGGAATATATCTCGATTCATAAATCAGAGAAGCAGCGTGTCTCAGTGAATATTGCCATTCAGGACACAAAAGAGAACACAGAGATGCCAAAGGTAGTCCTATCATCATGTCAGTGCTCAGAAGAGTAATCCTGGATGCAAGAGAAGGAGAAACACACAGTAATTACTATTTTTGCCTTACCAAAGCAGAGTTTTGTTCAGCTGCAGTACCAGCCAGCAGTAACAGTATGTAACAATGATCCATGACACTCTAGAACAGAAAATTTAACAAAAGAGCTTATTATAGAAACTAAATGAAATTTCAGGAGACATTAGGTGAGATAGTCTGAAAACACCTTAAAAATCAGCTCAAACATCACAACAGAGTAACAAATGTTTGAGAAAGGGCACTCTGAATTAGATTTGCGATCCAGAAGGCAAATTCCAACATTCACTGTTATTTGATTCATTCACTGATAGTACTAGGAGCATCAGGGCACATTTAAGCACACAAGAATTATACAGTTGTCTCCCAAGCACTATCCCCACTGCAACATGTAAAGGGTTTCCACCCCAGAAAAATCTGCAATTCAAACACTAAATTTACCCCTGAACTGCTTAATCTGCAAGCTCCAGCAATCTCCCTGCAACGGGATGCACAGGCAACAGATGTTCAGAAACAGAGCTGGCAATTTGCTCCACCTGAATGTGTGACTGGGAGCAAGACAGAAAGGATGCACCTTGCCTGGGAACATCTGATAATGCCGTGCCCTTCAGAGTCTGCACGTCGGTGAAGGGGCAGGAGCGAGGCTTAGAAATAACCAGAAGCTTTCTTCTTCTTCCATGAGTCACTCCTGCTTCAAGGAGCTGCAGCTTTGATTATTAACTGGGCTAGGCAGCTAGATATTTAAATGATTCCCAAAAGTCATTAAGAGCCCAATCAGATATGCAGTGCTTGACTCTAGCACAGGAATGCAGAGAGGGAATTATTTGCATAAACTATGCTTTAGAGAAAACCTCCATGTATTCTGTATTTCAGGGTACAGGGGAATCTGATTTAACTGAGTTAAAGAGAAGAAAAAGAAGCTCAAGCAATTTAAGAGCCCACATTAAATATGGAAGAGAGTAAAAAAAAAAAAAAACACCCAAACAAAAAACCATCAGCTACCATAGAGATTAGCAGTAACAAAATATGTCAAATCACTGCTCCTCTCTATGCTCTAAGCAACAGGCAGCTCCTTTACATTTCTCCTGACTTTTCAGAGAGAAAATTCCACTGTAAAGTCAAAGCACTACCTGTTCAGAAGGTCTCATAGCCCTCTGCCCCAGGTTGAGACCACAGAGTTGAGTTATCACAAGAAGAAGGGGTGAGTAGACACAGAAAACCTACTTTTACCTAGAAGTAATTTTACCTTCATGTGGCCTCCAGTCCTGAGCTATGACACAGAATCTCTCCCATCAAAAACTTACAGCAAGTCTTCTGTGGGATTGTTTTTTATTGGAAATACAGGGTGGCAAAAAACCTGCAGGGCTTGGTACGTCTGAAAACAGTACCAAACCAGAAAGTGATACCAGACTAGGGGCCATCTTCAGCGACCACCTAACTGGTCAGAAGCTTTTCTGGTGGTTTGTAACCCATATGCCATATCTGTGTTACACCCAACCTGTCAGGTAGCTCCTGCACCATCCTGCACAGCCTGAGCTAGAAGCCACCCCTTTGGGGTTCACCTGGGGATAGGGAAGCAGGGCAGTATCCAGCACAAGGACTCATTCAGAGGAATAATAATCAATACATTGCATCTTCAAGGATAAAATCAGAGCCACAGCAAGCAAATCTCTCACATGTCTGAAAAAATCCCCAACAATAAACAACCCCAAAACAGATTCAGAGTAACTGGAAAGCTGAGCTAAATCTGGAATTTGTAACAAAACGAGAAGAGAAGCGAGAGTGGCCCTTACAAGGATCCATGGGAGACCATGTCTTTAGAAGCAAAGAGCCATCAGCAACTCAAAATAACTTCTCAGCCCTTCTCTTTAGGCACAAAACTGAATGCTCTCATAAGGAGCCAGTAACCAGGGTAACCTGGGGCTGGTCACTGAAACTCTTCACCAGCCAGTCCCTGGCTGTACCTGGACAACACGGGTTGAAATATTTTGCTTTCTTTTTTCCATCAAATGATGAAAGCTGACAGATTAAATGCACTCATGTCTACAAAGAAACCGCCATAAGGAGGGCAAAGCCACTATTGTCATTGTGATTAGAAACCAAAGTCCTCCCGTGCAGTTATTTAATTAAACCACACATATAAATGGATAAGTGTCTAATGAGCCAGCTCTACACAGTTTATTTATATTCCACTGAAAAAAAACCCAATGCTTAAACTAGTTGCAAATAATAGTCTTCTCTCCCAGCCTGGTTTTCTCTGCAATCAGGAATCAGGCTGCACAGTAGTTTGCTGACAAATTGGTTCATGTTATGAAGATAATGAAGGCATCAAATTACTTTGCGCTCCTTCCCCCTGGAAGCAGAGAGGCTCTTGCAGAAAGAGATTGCCAGGGTTTTATTTGTGCATGCATGTGTGTGTCATTTGTGAAAAGACAAGCCCCAGAGGCCTGTCAGCCAAGGCAGGATGGCTCCAACCGC
The DNA here is from genome assembly GCA_013401255.1 of Urocolius indicus. NCBI lineage: Eukaryota > Metazoa > Chordata > Aves > Coliiformes > Coliidae > Urocolius > Urocolius indicus. The sequence goes on from WBNH01012231.1 coordinate 176,519, forward strand.
TACTCCCTGGCAAACTCAGGCTGCTGTGCTGACCTTCTGGCTCTGCACTTGTCAGTGCTGTAAGGGAGGTGAATACAGCAAAGATCCACAGCCCCTGGAAGGTCTTTTCTTCCTCCATTACCTACAGAGATGCCCTGGGTTGTTCTGTGAGAGTTTGCAGGGGGTACCAGAAACTGTTTAGCCACGTTAGGGCGGCTTCTCTCTATATCTAACATACTCTGCTTTCCAGGAATGAAGCCTAAAGCAGTAGGTCCAGTAAAGCATTTAACCAAGGAGCTGAGTGAGGTCATCTTCAGAAGAACTTAAATACTTGGCTAGATCACAGCCTTTCTAGGTGGTGGCTGTGGGCTTTCTTCTACCTATCTTTCCCTTTCTGCCTAGTAAAAGGAGGTTTAGCTCCTCCTTTGGAGGTGGTTCCTGAACCTCAGGGGTAGAAGGATAGCAGAGAGGAAAAAAAAAATATTCCCACCCTCAGCTGCTATTAATAAATAATGTATTCTTAACAGGTAAGATTCCAGTAAACTAGATCCAAACAGCTTTTTAAAGCCCCTCCAGCCACTATGAGCATCAACAAGCCCAGCAAAGCTCTTTAGTGATCATAACAAATGTGTCAGGCTTTACCCTGTGATTGATTCGCTTTTGGGAACATAAGTTAAGCTTTAAATCTATATTTCATATATAATCAAGCAGCCAAATCGGCCTTTTGATATAGAACCCAGACCAGCCGCTGTATCTTTATCTCAGAAAGCAGGAGGGCCAACAAAGCTACAGCCAGGGAAGTGACAGTTCTTCTTTATTATCCTCCCTGATCGTGCCCATCTTCTCATCTTCCCTATCAAATTTCTGGGCCTTTTTGATAAAAAAAATAATTGAAGAGCATGCTGTGCAAGAAGCACACGGGGTTCCTACTGAGCAAGGCCTGGGAACCCCTCTGTGAGAGGTGCAACCATCAGCAGGGCCTGAGAAGGGGACCAGCATGGTAGCCCTGCACACAGCCCCTTCAGTGGCACAGAAGGGGATGCCAGGGTCAGATGCTATGAGAAGGCTCTGCTCCCTTCATTGGCACTGGTATCTCCTGCTGGTGCTAAACCCAGATGGGGGAAGATTTTTAAGCTTCACTGACTGTACACTTGTTGATGTTGGTTGTTTTCTTTCCTCCCTCTTCTGCATTGCAAGTTTCCTGAGACAGCCTTTCTCTCCACTGTAGTGGTCAGGCAGAAAACAGGCTGAGAGGGTTTGGGTTTTTGTTTGTTTTTTAAGGTACTGTCCACCAAAGGACAATATCTTCTTTTTTTCCCTTAAACTGTTCACACCCTTGTTCCCTCCTCCTTTGCAAGGGTGACAGGTTCACGTTACAAATTCAGCAGCAATACTAGTTTCAGGGATTCCCTTTCCACTGCCTCTTTGCCCTACAGCCTGTGGCCCTCGCTGGGTGCTGCTACTGGGGCATGACATCAGCCTGACAGGGGAACTGATCCACTGTAACAAGAAACACATGGAACATTAAAGCAGGACTTTTCCTTTTCTTCTGCATCTGGATCAGTTTGAGATGCTTCACAGCACAGCCTTACACAACTGCATGATCAGCATCAAGGGGATGGCTGATGCAGAGCTGGAATGCCTCTAGACCATGATGCCAATGAGCAGTTTTGTAGATGAAACTATGTCTTGTCTTGACTGGTTCATGCCTTCATTCTCCTGCAAGTGAGCTAGAACACAGTGTCTTGGGTGTTAGCAAATACACCTAAATATGAAGAGCTTATAAAACACAGCTATTATGATGAATCTAGGTTTCTACTTTAATACCTTGTGGGGCATCTCAGATTTAAGCTTCCCACAAGGACTACGGAAATTTGAGGTTTTGGTTTAGATGCATTTCACTGCCAGCTACAGAAGTGACTGAAAAAATTCCACTCATCTATGAAAGCTAAAATGGATTTATGTTCAAATTCCCTGTATAGCCCTCTGTGAATGCTCCACAAATCAATGTGCTTTTCACTAGCACGAATATCCCACAAATCAACATACAACAGGAAATTTGAAGTTGAGGCTGGCACCTCCATATCCATAATTCTTGCTGTCATGGAGGAAGAATAGGAGGAAAAGACCTAAAGGGCATATTTTGTGTATCTGGAAAAAACTGGACAGAAGGCTCTGCCAGTCATCCACAACCTTATCCCACATAGGCCACATCTCTGTTACAGACCAACATGCTACAGCACTCATATTCAATGGGCTGCATTCACAAGTGCCAGTCCCTGAAAGCTAGATTGGCAGGAAGACATGGATTTCTGAGCTTATCTGTCACTTCTCATGCCAATTTCTCACCACTAATTTGTTTCCAGGCCAGCACTTGAAATGGTGTTACTTTACAAACTTTTTACCTTAGACTCACAATGCAGCACACTGGTGTTGATGCTTTGCCTTCAGATACCAGGTGGCAACACCACAACACCCTCCCCTGAGTTGCAGTGGCCCACCACAAAGATATGAGGAAAAAAAAGGATTTAATTCCAGATAATTATGTTGCAAAAGAACTGTAGTTTGAGTTTTACCCAATTCAGCTTGGATTCTTTAGTTACAGTTTCACAAGATGTGACAATTTCAGCACTTCCTATGCCCTGAGCAAAAACTTCCTAACCCAATATTCCTAAGAGTGGAGTTTGCTTGGCTGATGGAGGTTTCAATATGGTTTTTTTTTAAGCACATTTTGAAGCTTTGCCTTGAAGTGCCTTGGAAATGGGTAACCTGTCTGATGGTTAACACCTGCAAGATGGGATTGTTCTCGTGAGACTTCTTTTTCCAGTTCAGTCACAATGGGTGCCTAAGAGATCTAAGCCATGGTCATCACACACGTGTGAAGCCGATAAGCAATGTACAATTTTCAGAAGTGAGTTGGGATTTGGGGAGCGTCCATCTCTAGGTGAATAATTTCAGACATGTAGAAAGAACCAAATTGCTTAGAAAGAGCTGTTTTATACCACCCTGAGAAATGCAAGGCAGGGTGAGGACCTAAAGAACAGGTACCTCACATCCTCTGCCATTGCTTAGACTCCTAGTCCATACAGATGGAGCAATTACTGCTTTCCTTTTAAAATAGTAGTACCTATTGCCCATATAATTCTATTCGCTATGGTTCTACACATTCACCCACTGCACCTCCATCCTGCTGTGTAAGATATTAGAAGAATATGATTCTATGATTTTCTATTATGAATATGGTCCTATATTTCACTTTCCCAGTCCCAGCAGCCTCCCCTTCCTACACTGTTTCAGGTCAGGTACATGCACTCAGAAGGCTGCCAAGTTCTTGGGAGTGATGAACTGAATTTTAAATTTTTTTTTGCCATGTGCCCAGTAGGGTCTATTAGCCTACAACACTATGAAATGCACTGCAGCTGAAACGAAACAAGAAAAGTTTAACTCTGAGGCTTCTGACAGTGAAAAAAAGCAGGAAAAAAAAAAAACCACAAGACTAAAAGCAAGAAAGATTTGCCTTGGACTTGTTGTTTATACAGCAGCACAGAAATGCTCTGTTCATGCTTTATCTGAGACTTTCTGAAAGAGCTGAGCACTCAGAATTGGTACACATTCCATTTGGTCCAGCATTAATTCCTCTCCTATGCAGATGATTAAAAGGTACAAAGGCTGTTTGATTAGCACCTCATGTCACACCTTATAACTTGCAGTCATCATCTAGTAGCAATCAGACAGACACACAGAGGCACATATACCCAGAGAGGCACACCATCACCCCTCACAGCAACAGAAGTTCCTCCTATGCAATTATAGCTGGGTGCCCCCTAATTCTGATCTCTTGAGCATTTAATGCATTTGCTCTGGGGTCTACACAATCCTGCTCTAATTTTGCCAGGGGCCTTTGTATCAAAGGCCTGAGCTGTGTGAAAGGTGATTTAGCAGAGATGGTGTCGGTGATTATTTTCAAAGGAACTGCTGCAGCCCCACCACGAGGGACACTGCAGCCTCCAGATAGGGGGCCCTTATCATATTTTCTATTCTCAGATAAGATTATGTTTCCTTTTTTCATCCTCCTTCCTGAATCTTCTTGATAACAATTGGGGGCCAGTTTAATCACGGAGGGTTGAAATAACCAAAAGGGTTCCTCGGGTAGTGGTGGGGAGGGCAGGGAACAGAGCCAGGTGGGTGGAGGGAAAAGCCTTACTGGTCAGAAAAGTTGGGTAAGAGCAACTAAGAAATAAAGCCGGCAGAAAGGGGGTTATTGCAAAGGGAACAGCTGTTAAACTGCAACCCAACGAAAAGCACACGCAGCCAATGTTCTTGTGGTCACCCGTCAAAAACAAAAACAAAACCAGTTGTTCACGCGCCCATTCTGTGGTCTAAACAAATTAGAGTGAAAATGGGACCAGGACAGGGAGATGGATGACCTCAGAACAATAGAGACAGGCTCTTTGTGAAACAGCCCTTTCTGCTGCTGGTAGGGGGGTTTCTAAACACTAATAATATCTTTGGGATAAGAGGAATCACTTAGGCATGATGTGAATAGGTTCCATGGAGCCCACCTCGACCTCTGGGATTTGAATCTACTTGGACTAAGAATAGAACAGAGGGAGCAGCAAGTGCCCTGTGTTACTGCCCTCCTCCTCCCCCCCAAAAAAACCACCCGAAGTGGTGGATTCAGACCTGGAGTTGGAGAGGTGCAGGGGACTCTGTAGGTCTGGCAAAGATTGCTCATTTCAGGACAACGTAGTGCTGTTACAGCATGGCAAATTCCCTGACACACACCCAGAATGGAGGTAAAAGCCCAGTTAGTACTTGAATGAGATTTTCTAAGAAACATCAGTCTGAGCTAGTCCACAATGACACCATGTCCTGTCTGAGACCTTTCTGAATCAGCACCCTAAATGTTGCATCAGAAGGTGCCAGGCTTAGAGTGGCAGTTAAGAGGCAGGAGGTGGGGTGAGGAGATAACACATTTCAGATGGGTTGTAAATCAGAACCGTTCATCGTCTGTTGTTAAGTACCCCCTTCCCATCTTTGTGCTAATAAAACTCTGAAAAAATCCCATTTTGCTTTGGCAGCATTACCTCCAAACAACCCCTCCCACCAGGGTTCCTGTTGTCTGAGTGCTAAGGGTCCCACATACCAAATCACAGGGGGCTGTGGATCCCTACCAAGATGCTGAAGGGACTGGAACATCTTTCTTAAGAGGAAAGGCTGCAGGACCTGGGGCTGTTTAGCTTGGAGAACAGAAGAATAAGTGGGGGTACCTCATTAGCACTTACAAATACTAAAAGACAGGATGTCAGGAGGATGGGGTGACACTTTTTTTCTGTAGTCTCCAATGACAGGACAAAGGCTAATGGAAAGAAGCTGGAACACAGCAACTTCCACTTAAACACAAAGAAAAACTTCTTTGCTGTACGGGGGAGGGAGCCCTGGCCCAGGCTGTACAGGGAGGGTGTGGAGGCTCCTTCTCTGGAGACTTTCAAACCCTACCTGGATGCATTCCTGAGTGACCTGATCCAGGGGAAACTGCTTTAGCAGGGAGTTGGGTTGGATAATCTCCTGAGGTCACTTCCAACCCTGACCATTCCATGATCCTATGAACATTTGGTGACCCCTAGGCCTGCCTAGTGATCAAGTCACACATGAGGCCTCCAAACACTGCTATTACTTCACAACAACCCTTCTGGAATCATGCATGGCCAGGCTGCAGGTGTCCATGGCCAAAGCTCTCTTTTCTCCCAAGTCTGGTCTTTGAGCTTGGAATCAAACCAAGGACCTACCTCCTTCCAGGGACAGCCAGTCCCAACCAAGCTGCTGGAGCAAAGCATTTGTCCTGGAAGACACTGGCATGTGGAGTTCAAAGCCAGGCCTGCCTGACTATAAGGCAACGGATGGCAGCTTACCACAGAGTTCTTGGTAATAAAGTCTATTTGAAGACTCTCAGTGAAAAGTGTGTTCCTAATAAAGGATAACATTTCATGGTCATTATGCGATACACTTAACTTTAAAAGGAACAAAAATGCTGAGAAAGTCATTTTCTGAAAAGGGCTCTCGGATTTCATTACTATGGGTCAAGTGCCTGGGGAGAAGAATTAAAGAAAAACACGAACTTGTGCACAAATTAATTAAAGATATTTCCACTAATAAATTGTCCCCGTATCCCAAGGCAGAGCCTTCCGTTCGCACAATGTGGTAATATTCAAGTTGCGGTTTTTCTTCACCAGGCAAGCGGTTCAGCAACATTTAAAATCAAATGGCCAGTGTGGGGATGTGGAGCTCAGGAATGGGAGGGGGTCGCTTCCTTCTCCAGCCCAGAGGAAATTTCTGGTATTTTAGCACATTTCTAAGTAAACGAAAAAATGCCTTTTGCTACCCTGAGAGACCAAAACGGTGATGACCTTTTAACTTCTTATTTTTCCCTGATGCAGCCAGTTTCTCCAAACAAGGTTCCCCCTCCCGCCCTCCACATTCTTCCACCAAAATCGTGAAGGACTCTGCTCTGTTTGATGCAAAGACGATGCCAGTTGCTGTAATATGAGGAAACTGCACCACAAGAGGAAAGAAAACAAAACAAAAATCCCAGAAGGAAAGACAGAACTCACTGTCAGCAGCTTTCTGAGTAGTGGGCCTGACACAACCCAATGTTAACGATCCCCTTCCAACCACGGGAGTTGCTACCATGAAGGAGGCTATATTTAAGTGGCTGAGAGCAACAGTGGGACAGTAGCTGAGAGTCCTGGGTCTAAGCTATTTTCAGTACATGGCCAATGATTTTTGGTCTTCTTGAGAGGGTTTATAGTCTACAGTGCAAGGCACCTTCAGCCCTTAGATCGTGGATTGTGTTGAAGCTGGCTGCAATTGCAAGAAGTAAACCCTTGCCTGGTAAGGTGGTTTGCACACAAGATAACGGCTGTATGCTCAAGCCTGTCTTCTCACTACTCTCTGTTCCACCAAACTCAAGCTGAACTTAATTTTCTTCCACTGCTTTGATACTCTCCTGTTTTACTGCTTGTGGGCACTGGAAAAGCACTCATGGTGTTTTTCATTTGAGGGAAAGGGAGATGGGAAGATCTGCAGTCTTTTTGCAGCTCATCTTCTGCAAAGACCACCACTGTCTCAGGTCACACTGTTGGTCTACTCACAGATGGGAAGAATTCCCTCTCCAAAGGAGAGTAACCAACGAATCAAAAGAATGAACCTCCTAGATACATAAATACAGCTAAATAGTCTTGTCCTAAGATCTGAGATAATTTGTTTGGTTTGTACTGACCTGATCCCATTTGAACGTCCCTGTTCTCACACTGATCAGGGGCTGAAACGGAAGGAAACTGCTTCAAGCTTCTCTTTTCCTTTATTTTTTTTCCCCCCTTCTCCTCCCCACCACTTAAGTTTCACAGGCACCTGAATCTGATCACAACTTCCTCTGTCCAGTGTAAAGTTTAGTCTGAGAGAGCGCACATACCACAATACGTTGGGATAATATTAATGTATAGTATTTGAAGCCCCAGGGCCTGTATGTTTCATTAATTTCCTCCCCATTAAAGTAAAATGAGGATATCCTGTAGAGAATTGCAGTGAACCGTTCGGACTGCGAAACTTGTCCTGACCCTGCTAAGAAAAACAGACAGAAGAGGAAAGAGCAGCTGATCGCAATATACAGCCACCCAAATGAAACAAGGGGTTCCTTGCTCAGCCCTCTTTGCACTACTACCGTGCAAATATTTAGCTTAACAGGATGTGAAGAGCTGGTCAGCAAGCGTTAAAAAAATACGCACTGATTTGTATTTGTTTAAAATGCAAAACATTTCCCGTGCATTCTTTGCAGAGCATTAACCTCAGGCGCAATTTCCACTCTGGGATTGAGCAAGCCAAGGACCTGGCTTGCACACGGAATAACTCAGATCTCTGCAGCTGTTTGCGTGTGGCTGAGACACACATACCGATCCCTGGCTGTTAACCCAGCGCACCCAAACTCTGCCAACCCCTCGAGGGCTGGCATCAAAAAGAAACCATCTCTTCCAAAACAAATGGCTGACGTGGTGGCGGATGCCAGATTGTGAATGGTTCTGTAAAGGTTTAGGACAGATCTGGCGGAGCCCAAGGCCTTTGAAAACACAACGACATATCACATAGAATCACCGAATGGCTGGAAGGAACCTTGAAAGATCATCCAGTCCAACCCCCCTGCCAGAGCAGGACCACCTAGAGCAGGTCACACAGAAACTCATCCAGGTGGGTTTTGAATATCCCCTCTCTCTGTCCTAGCGTCTTGTCTTTGGTTTTGCTCCTCACTTGAACCTCTCTGACCTTTTCCATCCAGTAACCTTGACACACCCCATCACAGCTCACTTTAACCTTGACTCACTCAGGAATGATTATAGAAAGAAATTCTCCACTTTGGACTTGAAAGCGCAGGTGTAAGCACACAGATTTAACAAGCAGGAAGAGTTTCTTTGTGAGGGGCAAGGGCAAGCCATTCAGCCAAGGTTCAAGTCCTACCGGTTCCCTTGTTTCTTGGCTGTTTCCACCAGCTCTACTCAAATGTCTGAGCTCCACTGCTCTACGGCAGCTGGCGTGACGAGCAAGGTGGGAGGCAGAGGTGGAACACCTCTGAATATCGCTGAACAAGTGAAGAGACTCAAACAGAGCCTGCTTCCTTCATTTTTTTGGCAGGCACTTACCTTGCTCTACAGGTTTTCCTATTTGTCCACCAATCTTGAAGTCATGCCAGAAGTGATCCCCAGGAAGGCAGGCATTAGGGAGCCTGGGGATCAGTCCTGCTTGAGAAACCTGCCACAGACTTCACAGCTAAGGTACCTGCACATAAACTTGCAGTTGTTTTGAGAAATCAAGTACCCAGATTGGTCTAAATTACCTTCCACTGACACAAGGCATGCTTCAAAAACACAGCTGGGAAACAAATTTCCTCTTCTGTAGCCCTCCCTCCTACAACAGCAACCCTTTGAAGACCTAATTTCAATCCCATGTAATAGCTCTGCCCCGGTCCCAAGACTGCAGGTTAAAAAGCCTATTTTGGAGCAGTGCGTTGCCTGCCCTGGGGGGAAGAGGCAGTTTGAATTACCCTGCACCAGCCTCTCTGGATTGTTAACAGACCTGCTGTGGCCAGGCTGCAGAGGATGCCCAGGGGTTTTGTGATGCAAGGTATGGGGTGAAATCAGATCTAGAAAAATCTCTGTAGGTCTTGGAAGTTGTCCCATGCCCTCCCTACAAAGAATGAGGAAAAACTCCCATCCATTCCCCTGACTGCTGCCCTTGCATCGTGGTACTGTCCCAGTGAACTTGACCTCTGTATAACCGCTGCAAAGGGTGGTGGGACTCAGTAGCAGCGAGATGACAGGAGAGAACTGCAGGGTAACATTTCTCTCCAAGACAACAGCCAGTTAAAATTATTCCCAACATGCAGACCCCTGACACAACAAAATCAAAAGACTCACCCGGACTGGATGACTAGAGCATCTGTTTAACTGCCCCCAAAAGCACTTTATATGCTCCCTACAAAGCCCTAACTCTAATTCATGGTCTTTACTTTCAAAACTCATTGCCAATGCACTGCCTATGCCAGAGGTTCATAAAAAATTATCCATTTGCATTTGCTTGAACCTTAAAAGTAAAGCTCATCCCAGATAAAGCCTCGTTCCCTTCTTTTCCAGGCTCCATGACAGTAGCTGCCATTTACTTCTCAGCTTACCACCAGCTCCTTCCAACAAACCCTAACACATTCTTCCATTTCACTTCACATTTCCCCTTTGCTAGCACCTTTCTTCCTCCTTCTGCCTCAGCAGGACCTCCTCTTACCCATCTCCCAGCATACAGTTCAAATGATTCCTTAAATTAGAGGTGGGTCTGAAGAACAGAGGTTAAATCCAGATTTTGCAATGTTTCTGTGGCATTTGGCACCTAGACAGTCATTTAGGCCTGTCTTTGCTTCCAATGTCTTAAATTGCATGAAGAATTTGGCCTCTGGGCATTACAGGAATGCATATAATAATTAATCACAAAAGGCTCCAAGCATCATATATACGCCAGTGATCGCATTTGCACCATTTAGATTTGAAACAAGGGCTTTTATGTTCATATTTGCTTGTCAAGGGCCAAGCCCCCATTGGAGACCACGTACATATTATTTTCCCATTCTGCACCAACCCGTGCCTTCTGCCAGCTCTCAGCAGGGTGAGAGCAGGGAGGGGAAGACATCCTCATAATATGCTATAGCCTGATGATTACTAATATTTCTTAATAAAAAAAATCGTATTTATTAAAAAAAAAAAAACCTCACACTAAAAAAAACAACTCCACAGCCCCCAGCTCATGATTTGAATAAGGGGGAGGGAAGAAGGTGGTGGGGGGGAAATTGTCTTAATTAAAATTCTTCCTTTCATCCTGGTAATTACATTCAAACAGGCGACAGCAGCAGCATCGTTGCTTGTCACCGTGCCAAAAAAAGAAATTGATTTGATCACCAGGACATCGTGTTGCATTAAAGGAAATTCTTTAAAAAATCTGCCAGCTTGTTTTTTTATCCAAACTGTAATTACTTCTAGAACACTGCAAGGAAGGGCAAAAACAGAGAGAAGAGAAGGAGGAGGAGGAAGGGGAGCCAGTGGCAGATAATACGGCAGTAATGATGGAAACACCTGTAAGCCAGCGGAGATCTAGCAGCTATCAGCTCTGGCTGCATTCCATATCCATTAGCTACAAGAGGCTGCTTGGGCTCCAGGAAAGGAGGGTGTTAGCTCTGACAACTGCTGAAAAGCTGATGAAAACGTACCAAAGGGGCAGTCACGGCACTGCCATTTGATAAAGAGGGAAAAAAAAGAGAGAGAGAGAGAGAGAGGAAAGGGAGAAGGAAAAAAAAAAAGCCAGGAGTAAATCAGTCTAATTAATGGCTTTGCTCATTTATCGGGGGCAAATGCTAATTATTCTTTTTAATCACTTTTCTGCCGCAGTTGCTCATTCTCTCTTTTTTTTTTTTTTTTCCCCTGCCAGCTTTGCTTAGTGAGAGAGGCTGGTAGAAAAGCAATCCAAACCTCAGGCTTATAAATAAGGAAAGCAAAAAAGAAAATGAAAGAATGGATGAAATTGTTCCATGAAATCCTACCAGGCTTCTCTCCATATAGAAACTCCCAGCACCCTTCCTGGTCTCATATCTCTCCTCATGACCTGCAATCTAAAAGCCAAAATGAAGAGCTGCCCTTAGCAGAGAGGCTGAAAGATCCCACAAGACAGCTTCTAAAGCCATCTCTTCAAACTCAAATCTGCTGCTGTTCCTGTCCCTTATTATTCACCAACATCTACATGGATGGCTTTTGTTCATGCCAGTCTATAGGAAACAACTCTCTATTGGCAAACACAAGAGATTCTGTGTGTGAATGTCAGTGTTTAACTTTCCCATCTGTTGTTTTATCTACAACATTCAGGGCAGGTCTGTCAAACACAGAGAGCAATACTGGTTGCACATCTCCAGACACTTCAAGAGCTTGGTTTTGAGAAGGCAGTGAACACTCCCCCTTTCTTAAGCCTCTTCAAGCTGGTTACCCAAAAAAGCTGCTAATTACCACTATAAATCTTGTTCTTATTCATCAAGTGGTAAGCAGAAACTTGGGTTTTGGTGACCAAAGAGACCATAAGCACAGGGACTAAATCTGCAAACAAACCCACAGACTTAAAACAATTCAACAAAACCACTCAACAAATTGTCAAGAAAGCAGAAACAAAAGCCAGTCTGCAGACAAACCTCAATAGAGAAAGAAAAGACTCTACTCCTGGCAGTCTATTTGTTGTAGGGCATCTGATGAGCATCAGTGAAGAGATCAAGATGAAGCACAACTGTCAGACAGAAATTGGGAGTGTTTATGAGCAGAGCTGCTCTACCAAGGCCTGAGACCCTGTTTTTCCTTACCTTTAATTTGCCCCAGTGAGCCTGGAGAATCCACATTACCTTCCCCCTTAGGAGCAACACTGCCCATGGCAGCAGATCCAGAAGCACTCAGGTGAGCTGTTAAGAAGAAACTCCAGCTGCTGAGCAGCTTTCTTTGATCACAGTTTAAAGGTCTCCAATAAGAATTTAATTCAACAATCCAGTTACTGCATAGTAAATCCCGAGTACTAGATGTGTGTCTTGATAGCTGCTAAACCTCAGTAAACAAGTCTTTAATCATCCATTGGTAATTAATTAGCAAACAAGAACTAATTGCAACTAGATAGCTTCTTAGATTGAAGACAGTTGTTTTACATTAATTAAATATAAAGGTCCATGAGTTACACAAACACGTTCTAACCAACATTCAGTCCAAGTTTCCAAAATGCATTTAGTTCCTAATGGCAGAGCTTTACCAGGGAAAATTGTTCACAGGAAGCTAATTACAGAGTGGTACAAATACTGGCACCTGTGACAGATCCTCACAAGCACCGATAGACTCTCTCCAGGTAAGAGCAGAAACACCACCAGCGTGACCACAACCAGCGATAAGCAAGCTCAGGAAGTCAGAAGCAAGAGCCTAACACTCGGTAAAAGGTTGAAATAACTTTGTACTCTACCACTTTTGCAGTCTGCTACATGAAAAATTGCTCCTTGGAAAGTTATTTGTCTGGCTTTGATGATGTTTGATGCCTAATGGCATTCAGTCAGAATTCTGCCATTAATTCTGAGATGAGACAACACTGTTGTCTCATGAGTCTCATTTTTAGAGCTGACTTTACAACCTCTTAAAAACCAAGAAAACCCCAAACCAAGCTGAAGAGATCATATTACAGTAAGGGAAATCAAACCCCTAATCTGCCATACCCACACTTAGGACTTGGTGCAATCCAATGAAAATTTGTGTCTCTTGCTCTCCCAGGTTGATCTGAAATACAGGTTTTTAGGCCCACTAATCATTCTGTCTGTCTTCAAAGACCCTGGAACCTTCCTCTCCTGGCTGGGCATTTACCAGCAGTTAAACATGATGCTCCAACAGCAATTTACAGTAATGTTTTGTAAGATATGTTAAAATGTTGGGGGCATGCCAGTGCATCCTGAGAGGGAGAAATCATTTTGAGTCCAAGTGGGTTACAGAGAAAACAAACAGCTTGGACACTTGCAAAGTGGTTGCATTTCTCCAAGTATAGGACCAGATCCTGTCTGCCTTCCAGGCTATGTGCATTTGAGCCTGATTACAGCAGTATTAGAGGAGGTTTCCCCTCTGCTTTCTTCCCTAGATTAGCATTGCACCGTGACAAGGCTTCATCTTCTTTCCTCCGCCTCCCTGCCACATCTACTTGCACAGCTCAGACAGTTGGGGCTGCTGCACGGGAGTTCATGTGCGGGGACAGAACAGAAAGGAAAGATGACTCCACACTGAAGAGGTATAAAAAAAGAGAGAGGAGAGCAGGGAGATAAAACTCAACAATTACATATACAACTGAAAAACAGCAACCAGTAACTGCTCCAAGTCACAGACGCTGCAGCTCTCCACTGCAAGGAGACTGCATCCTTTTGGCAGGGCCTTCCCAGACACTGTATGTACTACACACGGTCGCGAGATAATTCCATCCAAATATGCAAATATGCAAAACAGATCATCCAATGGGCTTGAGCTGAGATGCATTAAGGGCTACAGCATCCCAAACTCCTCCTGTGCAGATCAACCAACAAAACTTTGCTGCCCAAACTGCTCCAAGGGGCTGTCATGCAACATCTTCTCCATGGCAGAGGAGGAGGAAGCAAAATCTATGCTGCATCATGACCTTTATTTGTTCCCATTTACCCACCTGACAATAGCTGGACTTGAATGGAAGTGGAAGAAAAGAGGGTGAGATTTTTCATCTCAACTGACAGGCAACAGCAGGTTTCATCTCTCTCAGCTGCTTCTTTCCCCATGTTCCTCCTCAAGCACATGCAGCGGGTATGTGTTTACAAACACACCATTTATGTGTGTGTGTTGAACACTTGCACAGAGCATGTGAGGAGAGAGGTTTAAAAGAAAAATATGTCTTTCTCCACACAGTCTATGTTCCCCTGGTCTTTCCATTTCATTCTGCTTTATCTATCAAAAATATATTAACCCAAAAGCCTGTTTCCATCAAAGTCTCGATTCCATGAACATTTAAAGATAAGCCTTATCTTATTACTGGTGCATTAACAACAGAAATCTAAAGGGCTACTGTCAATCATCTCCTTCTCTCTGTTTCTTTTCCCCCTCCTCTCAAAACAGCTTTGCAGAAAGCATGACTGGGACCTCACAAGGGCTGTCAGACACCAACAAGTACAAAAATGCCACCCCTGCCCCCATGAAAGGTACCATGGAAAGATCTGAGGGTTTCGCCAGAGTCAAGCATGTATCCACAGAAAAGGAAAGAGCAGCAAACAGCACCCACTCCACCCAGGAAGGAGCCCATATGGATTTCTACAAATATAGATCTCCTTCCCCTTCAGTGCAGAGCCTCCAGCATGTGATCTCAAAGCAATTTTCAAGAAGTTTGCTCAGGGGAAATGAACCACTCGAAAAAAATCCAGAGTCACAGAGGTCATCTGCATTTCTATTTCCACTTCATCTACTTTTTACTATAACTTTTCCCTTGCTATCCCTAACTACTACTTTCTCCTAGTACCTCATCCTCCCTACATTGTGTATATCTTAAACAGTTCTTATTAGAACATTTACATCAACTGAGGCAGCATCCAAGTATCTTGACAAAAATGCTTATTTGAGGTTTGAAAACTAATAGGTTCTAGATTACTTATGGAAAGTAGCAATCATTTCTCACACTGATCTTCCAGGACAGAACACACTCCCCAATGCACCCGAGTTCCATACCTCTGGGACAATTAAAATATCCACCTTAATTCTCCAGCACCATGTTTTTCTTCCATGGATTATTTTTTGCTTTCTAATTAGAAGTTTTAATTCTGCAGTGAGTGTCACTAAGGGCCTGAGCCAAAAATAACACAGCCTGTTCCAAAGGCCCTTTGAAAAGCTTTTATTTTTAAAAGCCAGGACAAGATAGATGATCCAAAAGCGATAAATCTAAGGTTTCTAAAAAGAGCTGAAGATAGCAGGAGGGCAAAGAGACAGCTAGGGATGAACAGCACACACAATACAGCTCGTAGTAAAAACAAACTTTGCCTCACAGACAAAACTGTCAACTGCACATGTAAGTCTTTACCAGAGATCCTAGCAAGCCTTTCTACATGCTAAAATGGTTGTCACTGAGGACCCTTGAGGCTCAAAGCCTGATCCCCTGAGCTTTCCCGGATGTAGAAGAAAGCACAAACTTTGAAAGTCTTTGCTGCAAGGTCAGTCCCTTGAGTAATACAGGAGAGTGCATATCCTCCTGTCATGCAGTAGAACACTCTTCTGGAGACACAGCTCTGGGATGCTCTGTCATGTCCCTCCACTAAGATGAGACAAGCACTGTGAAACTACTGCATATGGTCAGCAGTGTTCAGCCATGCATGCTGGATCAGTTTTATCTCCACAGGCCAGCACAGAGAATCAACTGGTCACCCACAGCCAGGACAACACTACAGATGTTCAGGATGGTCCAGCACTGAGCACAGGTGGAACCTGGAAAAAAGACCACAATTATTCCAAACAGCGCCTCTAAAAAAGTTTCACTGCTCCTTCTGGATATCCATTAGTCTTCTCTCAGCTCCTGAAAGCCTCTGGTCTTGAGATTAAAAAATGCTACTGCAAGAGCCTACCACAGAGAAGCTGGCAATGAAAATGACATAAGGATGGTGCTAGAGCACACTTTGGCTTTCCATGTTGTTCCTATGCACACACACCTATCATTTAGGCCCCAAGGACTTCAAGATTGTCTGTTCCAGAGCCTGACAGCTGCACAGTTAGATTTCCATCATGGAATAGTCTTCCAAATACTCTTAAAAAGAAGTGTGATATGAGGTGAAGGTCTGCACAACTCAGCTGTTCTCTGGCAGAACAGAAATCGACTCCAAAACGGAAGAGTTCTCAGGGGACAAAGTGACAGATGCTGATGGTTTTCTTTTAAGCTACAGGAATTTCGGCAGGAGTACACCTGATCTCAACTATGGCTACACAGATCCACAGAATCACTCAGACTTGAAAAGATATTGGAAGATCATCTGGGAGATCCCCAGCTCCTACTGAAAGCAAAGTTAGCTCACATCAGGTTGCTTTATCCAGTTGAGTCTTAGAAAAATTGCAATCATTTGCAAGAAGAAACTCAAAAATTTGAAACGACAGCCTGGTCCTACCCACATGACTTCCTAGATGGAAACACTGTCCTTCCTCTCAAGTTTATGGAGGTGGAGAGAGCAGGTTAAATTAAAATATAAAAAGGGTTTAATGCATCACCACTGGAAAGATAAAAGAATTTAAATATTTCCCTGAAGTACTGTTTATTGTAGCACAAACTTCCATTCAGGTAAACCTGTCTACATCAGGAATCAAGTCACAGCCAGCAGCTCAAAGCAGAATTAAGAGCAGGTTGTATCTGTATGAATGATGGGAAAATGGAAGAATGAACTGTGGGTCTTTAAAAACAACACAGCACAGGGACAGAAAATTTTAACCAGGAAAACACATCAGATGTTTATGCATGTTAGGTGTTTATTTTTGAATCAAGTACATGTGCCCAGATCATGACAGGATGTTTGAACTGTGCACATCAGGTCTTTTACTGACTGTTTATATGAATGTCATTCACTATCAGGCCTCTGCGGAAGATAAACAGATTGGAGAGAGATGGGGACATATCAGAGCTTTGCATTGCTTCCGCCTCTAACTCTGCTCTTAGTGCTATAAGAAACAAAACCTCTTGACCAGAAAAATGTCGGGGGAAAAAAAAAATATAAAAGAGAAAGAAAGAAAAGAACTGGTCACAAACCAGGAGGCAGAAAACAGAGCAAACCAAAGGCATCTACCAAATTGCTTAGATATGGGCACTCCTGAGACCATGAGACACCCAGGGCAACTTTTCTGCAGTCTGAATATAACAGGCATAAAGTAACTGAAACTAAAACTAAAAAGACACATGATCCACTTACCTAGCAGATAATATTCAATATGCATGCCAGAGAGAATTGTTAATGGGAGTACAGGACTGCCAAATTCTTGCTGCTGTTTAGATCATTGGGCTTCTTCCCTATTTCAACACCTCTGAAGTCTCAGAAGCCACAAAGCCAAGCAGTAGGCTTGGACCCACAAGTGGTGCAAGGAGAGAGGCTTAGAAGTTGAAGTTAAATCACAAATCAACTAAAAATACCTGTATAATTTCGCTGGCCTCTATTCCTACCACCTTCCTCACCACAAACCTTCACATTGATTTGAGAAACAGTTACAAAAGGAAAGACCATAAGCATCCACTAGTATCTCAGGCTAGCCAGAGAGCACAGGGACTACTCTGAAATCTTCAAGACCCCTGCATTATGAGAGACATATCAGTAAAGCACATTCACAAATCCTTTCTAGCAAGATATTGTACTGCTTCAGTCAAATGTGCAAGTGCTCCAGATTATTCTTTGACACAGCACACCACCATGGTCAAACTGGCATAAAACATGGGCACAAGCTCCAAGATAGAATGATGTTTTTGTGGAGCCATCCCTGCTCTGTTTTTACAGTGGGTTATCCTTAGGTTTAACACACTGCTGTAACAAAAAGAAAACATCCAAATGCATTCAGTGGTCTGGGCTCATGCACCACCCTTCCCAGACTTTTTCCTCTTCCTTTTTCATTCCTCTGCAGGGATGCCAGAGTTTACTGTGGAAGCAAGGAGAGGTTTGGAGACTACTGTACAGGTACGGGAGTATTTCCTACAAATAAGAAGTTAAATCCCTGTAATTCAGGGGAAAAATGCCTTAATTCTGACCAAGGTCACTCATGCAGCCCTTCAGCATAGCGATTTGTTTCAGGCCCTCATCTGCATGCTGTGGGCCTGCTCCTCCCAGTGAAGTTAGTCATAAAATTCACTTTGACTATTTCTAAGAGTTGGCTTAGGGCTACTGCTTCTGAAATGTCTTTCAAGAGGTACCACCTTTACCTATAAAAGCTAATTAGAATAATGGTTCAAACCTATGTACCCAGCATAGGGTGGAAAGCTAAAAGCAAAAGGGTATTTGCAGCGTTCATTTCTACATCTAAGCTTTTAGAGCCCAAACTGCTATCTTGATTATTATCAAAAGGTCACTCACACTGACTAGAGATTAAGACGAACAAAAGGCAGCTGGTTAGGAAAACTCTCCCTTTACACACTGTATAACACTGTCTGATTCAAATAACAAGTAAAAGGATTGCAGGATTATGCACAAACCCCCAACAACCCCAAAACTGCAGTGTTACTATTGAATAGCTCACATATCCAGACTCCAGGAGAAAATGGCAAGTAACAAAAACAACAGCATTTAGTAACAAAACATGGCCTTTAAGCCTATAAGAAAGAGCAGTTCGCTGGCTGTACCGAAGAGCTCTACTGATGAAAACAGAAGCTAGAACAAAGGGACAGAGGAGCAGTAAGTGTGGGGTAAAGGTATATTCTACTGCATAGGAGAACTGATGAATTTACCAATCAAATTTATCTTCAAACTCAGAGTGGAAAGAGACCACTTCCCTTGTATTTGGAGTATTATCATGCATTTCACTTCAGACTACGATACTATCAAAGCTCAGTGTACTTGCTCTGTGCCACGCTGTCCCTTGGCTGAAGTGCTGTCTTTTAAAAAGACAAAACCATCCAGTTCTATGTATTTTCACATGAATCATCCCTAACCCCATGTGTTTGGGGACAAAGACACACATATGTGTAACTTTCTGCTTTGTGAACAGGCAGAACATTGAGGTATCATTTGAGCAGTTGCATTTACTGCAAGATGGTACAGACCAGCGTAGGTTTGGGCCTCCATGGTGTGGGTGAGAATGTAGTAAGCTGTTTAAAGTGTTAATCCACAGGTATAATTTTAAATGTGGACACTATAATAGATGATTATTGTCATCTTTCAGAGTGGTAATTTATCCATGCAATCCCTGAGGTTTTGGAATGAAGACCTCCAGGTTTGCACACCCCTATCACTATCTGGGGTCCACACTAGCACTGTGTATGACTCCTCATTCCCAGTAGGACCCTCAAAGGAGCCCCAGTCCTCGCTTAATGTGTTACACTCAGTCTGTTTCCCACATGGCCCCTTCAAAGACAACCTTGTGTCACTATTCCTCCTTGGTACAACAGCTGCAGCCTAAAAGCACCAAGCCCCAGTTTTGAGCTTTTTCTTTCTGAGTCTCATCATTTCACAACATGGGCTGGGTGGGGGGAGATAAAGGCCGTCAGTCTGTCTGCAGAACAGGCTGGCTCTGTTTGCCCCGTGCCCCAGCTAACAGAGGTTGTCGACTTTTAATGGGGCACTCAGGTTTCCACCGATGCCAGCTGCAGATAGAACAGCCCAGCAGCAAACAAATTCAAGTCCCCAGGGGCCGCTCAGATTCTCCTCTTATTTGTTAGTTTACCTGTAAAATACAGTTGGGCTAATTTCTGCTTGCATGGTTACAAAGATATGTTTCCCTTCTCTTTTGAATTAGTAGCAGGGAAAAAAATGAGCAAGTGTAGCAAGCCTAATGGAGTAAGAGAGCATTTCCCATGGCTTAGGCAATAGCAAACATTTTCTGCTGGGTATTGTTTGTCTAACATCCTGCACAGAGGTGAAGTTGTGTAGCACTTTATAATAACTAATTAATTGCATAAAAAGGTGCAGAAGGCATCCTAATATCTACATGTTCAGATGGGCTTAAATTCAATAGTTCCTCATAACATCAGCTGTTGAATTTATTATACACTTATTACAAGGCCAAGAAAGGGAAAGGAATTATCAGCAAATGTCTTATTTGATTTTTTAAGTACTATCAAAAACATTTTCATCACACTTGAAAACATTGTGTGACTGAAACAAACCAGAATACTCACCTGCAATTCAAATCTCCATTCATTTCTTACCTGAAAATGAGCTTGAATGTCTCCTCAGATATTAGGACTCATCCTTGTCACCAAATTGTTGTTCAATCCAGCTGCAAAATTTGCTGCTTCTTAGCCCCACAGACTTACATCCTGTGATGTCAACATGAGCCATGAGAGAGAAAGGCTGTAGCACTGCAACTGGATCTGGTCTGAGATTGGCACCTGAATGTTTGACCAGAGCTCTGATTTAGGACTGTGCCTACAGTACACTTAAATGAGAAAGTCAAAGAAATGCATATTGCCTGCATACAGCATATTTTGCACCAAAACAGTCCACGTTTCTGAGCATCCTTCTCACACATGAAATAAACTGACTTTTTTTCTGGAAACTGGATTCTCGTAATAACCAAAAATAAGCACTTGCCTTGTGGACAGCAGGTTCCACACAGGTCCAATTGTGCAGCTGATGCTAAATGAAAACATAGTGAAAAACTCTGTAAAATGGCTTGAAGAAGCGAAAAAAAAACCCAAACTTTTAATGGCTTTCCACAAGACATTCAGCATAGAGAGAAATCACCTGGAGGAATTCATCATAGGCTGAGCATGATACTTTGGAGAAGGTTAAGAGAACAGTTATCAATGGCAGGCTGTTTGGCAGGAAGTATTAAACAAAGCTCAGAGTTTGTCCTCAAGCTAATTCTACTCAATATTTTCATTAATGATCTTGATGGCTGGATAGATCAGGTGGGAATGAGTATACTAGAGGAAAGAATTGGAATGTAAACAATCCAGGCAAATTAGGGAAGCAGTCTGAAAAATACAGGAAGTTATTTATGATGTTATATAGAAATGTGTAAGTACAGAATAGAAAAGGAAAGCCTTTTCAGACCTATAGAGATGCACCATGATACTGAGCTCACATGTTAAACTTAAGGCAACATAATACTCTCAATTCTGAATAAACATCAGCTGGGGAAGCAAAAATAGGAAAATGGCCTGAGAAACACACAAACTCCTGCTTTATTCATGAGGACTCGGCTAGAGAACTGCACTTAAGACATTGATCACTTGGAGAAATTCAGGAAGAGAGAAACAACTCCAGATCTAGGAAACAGTCCTCACGAGGAGAGACTATACAAAGAACATTTAGTCTAAAGGAAAGAAAACTGAGCATGCATGTCATTAGTCTTCAAGTGCATGAGACTGTTGCAAAGAGAAGAGGAATAGTCTGTTCTCTAGAGCTGAGTGGATAGAGACGTAGTAAAAGATACCCCAAGCTTACAACCCTAATGACAGTAAAGTCCTGTAACACTTAGTAACAAAATTTCTAAAATCAAATTATTTGGACACCTGAAAAGAACAATATCCATGCAGGTGATCCTTCTTTTGGTTAGGGAGAGGGACAAGGTGAGCTTAGGATTCCCTTCAACAAGTGATAGTCCCTGTCATTCTGTCTACATCTAACAGATGACAACTCCTAACTGAAAAGGCAGAAAAATACACCAATGACAGATTCAGAAGAGATCTTGCTAACAGATAGAACAAAAAAAAAAAAAGGGTTTGCTTTCTTAATATCTTTATATTGATCCTAAATTGGACACGGTCACTCCAAGACTCACTGAGAAATTTTAAAGCATCTGCTTCCCTTTTGAGCATCACTGTTAAGCCCACACAACAAAGCAAGACATGAGATTCCAGGGGAGAACTGGAGATGTCAGAAACAGACTAGAAGCTCAATAGATGCTACTCTCCATCTGATCTGGTGCAATCTTCGAAAGACACTACCACATCATCCTCCAAATCATGCATGTAACAGAGCTCCTTCTCAACACACAAATGCCACAGGCTGGGATGGATGCAGCACTGCTGCAGTGTAACTTGTGCTGTTGCTGACCATCTCTCCAAGAAAGGCTGCACACCTATGGTTTATCAAAGAGATTCTCCTGCTTCATACAGTGAACAGTCATTTACTCGGACTCCATATTTTCCACTCAGAGCAACAGAAACTCTGGTACTGCAAGCACAAACAGCTACATCAGACACAATGAGAGACACACCTAATTTGCAAGCCAGGAGCCACAGGCTGTTTACACCAGAGTGCTCCAGCCATAAACGTTTAATTAATGAACCTTTTTTTTTTTTCCCCAATCATGGCACATTTTCTACTTCACTGCTCATTTTCAACTTGTTGCAAAGCCTCTCCTGATGTTCTTTTTAAAGACTCTGAAATTACTGCAATGGGCAGAGCCAGAAGGAGCCAAGTGCTGAATGCTGGATTTGCTTAACTGTTCCCTTTGAAGCAGTCTGCCTGGCTCAGGATGCACTATACCTGCAGAAATACCAGGATACCAGTACTTCCAGCAAAATCTATTCCATAGCGTGTTCAGACAGTGCTGGCTTCAAGTCCAGATGAAGAATTAGAACTTTGGCTTTTCTAATTTAAAACAGAAGCTGCTTTCACAATCAGGTGAAGAACACAGGAACTTGTGTTGAGGTCTGAGTCAGTTTAGTGACCAAGATTGGACTAGAACTGCTCAGCAGAAACACTCTTTAACAACCAACCAAAAAAACCATAGCCAGTGTACAATTAACTCACTTCTACTGATTGGCATAAAAAGGCCATGGCCACTGAAATAGTGGACAGTTAACAGAAAATTACTTAAAATGCTTTGCTACATTATTGACACCATTATTAAATGCTTCACACACTAACAGAAGTATCTGTCTTAATTGCAGTCGATTGCCAATCTTATCACTTTCTTTAAAACAGAATTTTCCCTGGGAATTGCAGTGTGAGCTTCCTTCAATGCCAGGTAAAACCAGGAAGCAACAATCAAAGCCAGGCTGGTTAATCATCCTAATTGATGTGATTCATTAAGCACCAAAAAGGAATGGAAACTTGGGCATCTCCACTCTACTGGAATTATGTACACATTCACACACCAAAGACCTTCTGAAAAAAAAAAAGGCAAAGAAAGGACATAAATAAAATAAGAGTCTGGATTTAACCAAATGAGAGATTCATAAAAGTGCTAAAAAACCTTCACACGAACCTCAGCTCTGCTTAACTTTAATAATCTTCCAAAAAGGCAAGAACTATAACTGGGCAAGACTTGCAAACAGCTCAAAATTAATTCAGCTGGCAAGAGGAGGAAGAACTGAAGTACTACCAAGTCAAGGCTGAAATTGAGTGTTGACAAGTGAAAGGTAACCACAAAGAAGATATAAATTGAACTACATGGATACATTAACAGAAGCATCCGAGACATTTGGGCATCACTGTGAATAGCTCAATGCAACACAGATCCCGCACAGCAGGACTCTAGGGGATGGATGCTTAAAAAAAGGAGAAAGATATTACTGAAATTATTAAAATGATGCTGATCAATCTCCAATTTGAAGAGCATATTGATTTAACAAAACCATTAGGAGCATGGATAGTTTTCTACACCAACAGAGGTTGCAAAGGTTTGCACTTCGAAGACAGATGACATCTGATAAATGAAAACAAACTAGCAGCAAGCAGGCAGGAAAATCGTGACGTCTGGTCCACCAGAACATGAAGTCAAATGAAAACAGCAAATTAAAATTGCCATTTCATAATTAGCTTGTGGGTTAGAGTGCTATAAGGTATCTTGGAAAATGCATTTCAGCAATTTTTTAAATGATTGAGTATTTGTCTGGGTAACAGAAAAACCCACACTTACACTATAGACAGAATAAAAATATGAATCTTCAGGCTCAAAGGACACAAGATATCCACCAAGCAAAAGGAGTTTGAGGAAACAGTTCCCTTACAAGTAGGTTATTTCATAATTATCCACAGCAGAAGTGTTTGTACTTTTCAAGAGTGTGGTGCTGGAAACATAATGCTAATGATGTTTTAGAATCTATCCCTATCTTCCCATAAATCTGCTTTAAAGCAAGCGAGTAGAAAAATGAGGTAAGGGAGCCTAAGCAATTCAAAATACATCATCTCACGAAGCTCCCTCACATCCAGCAACATGCTACGCATGAGGTGTTACAGACAGCTGGCATCAGCAGATCCAAGATGGTGAAAACTCTTCAGGCTCTCTTCCACATTCCTAGGCAGGAAAGCAAACTGGAGTTGCCAAAGTGCCAACATTGTAACTGATGTCCAAAGACTGGGAAAGGGACTCCTCCCTGCACTGGCAGCATCACAACTGGAGTAAGCAAAGGGACACAGTTGATTCAATGCTATGGTGAAATAATCCAAATCACATATTTGTCATTCAATTTGGAGACTTTCTTTTCACATTATATTATGATCAACAAATCTGTCGATCTTCTCTAAACTTGTGTCTCTTGGAACAGACACAGTCTGATCAGAAAGATGAATGCCACCTTGAATGATGTTTTCTGCAGGTTTGACTCGGAAACAAAATATCCCTGAAGGCAGAAGGGTGCGAGCTAATCCCTGTTGTACTACAGACCTACAGAGACAGCTGATGCTTCTGCAATTCCCAACTGCCAGTCAAAGCTTTAACATCTTAATACACAGCATGCTCTAATTAAAATTTCTAATTAAGGGGGGAAAAGAACCCCTACTAACCAGCAAAACTAATGTTGATAATTAGCAAGCCTTATGTACAAATCAAAGGTGGTCTTCATTGCTCTTTCATGGATCATTTGTTAGTATTTTAAGCAAATGATTTCAGGCAAAGTTGCTATGAGTTCCCTTGTCTCCCACTACTAAAATGGGCACAAGTAACACGTCCTAGGCAAGCCTCCTTCTTTGGGGTGCACAGCACGCAACAAAAAAATCCATCTTATCATCTGCCTTTGGAAGGTAGCTCAAATGAAGGACCAAGGAACAAACAGACAAATTTTGTCTGTATTGCCTCAACACAAGATGAACTAACCCGACTTTCTCTTACTTTGGTCCCAGGAAAGAAAGGAAATGTTCTGAGGAGTCTGGACTAACTACCCTCAAAGGTCAGTAACAGCAGACTCAGAAGTGGCCTTCAGACGGTTGGAAAAGTGAAACATGGGAAGCCAAGTAGCAGGTACTACAGTCTGAAGGATTCATTTCCACTCCTGCAACAGCAGACAGCTTATTCAACTCATTCTTCCAATTCTGTACCCATTAACTGGACATGGATTTACTGCAACAAATGGGAACGTCAAGAGTGAACTATATATAATACTTTTGGATATAGTAAGGGCAAAGATTATCAAAGACTGTCAGCACTTGGAATTCAAAATGCTTTGCAGCGATCAATACTGATCTTGTAACAACTTCCATTTAAAAAATAATTATGTTAAAAATTTGCAATGCTTAAACATTTACGTACCTGTAATAACAACAGAATGAAGTTACTAAGTAAATGTGTCTTCAGATATTGTTCTTCCAGCAGTTCTAGGCCTCTACAAATACATTTCAACCTAAATCCATGCCTCTCGTCCAGCTGTGGTTCCCCATAGCTCTATTTTTATTCCAAAATGGCTAACATCTTTGCTTTTCCACTGTTCTAAACCCAGATGTCTCCTTCAAACTGCCCAGTCATGCCACACTTTGCCAGATGGCAAATGAGATTTTACAACTCAACTTAGAACTGGACAGAGGCCAAATTGTCCACTTAGTGTGCCTTTAAGCTCAGATAGATCTTCAGAGTTAAAAAACAAAATCAAACCACCACACTGAGATATAAAGTGATTTATATTTCTTAGCAAACAAAATGTTTCTCTTGCCAGAGCTTTCCAACTACATTTTTACAAAGGCAAGAAGCATCACTTCTACACTCTCATTAAAAATTGAAACCTATCTTAGTTCATCTAAAAAATACACGAGGAAGATGTACATGAGAAAACAACTCTCAGATTCTTTCACTACAAAGAACACAGAAGTCACTGTACGTGGTAAGAAATTCCAGAAGAATCAAACAGAACCAAGTAAGAAACAAACAAGCTTCACAGATTAATAAGTACAAATCAATGCATGTAGGCTAAGCTTAGAATTGGCACTTACAACTCAGGAAAGAGATTTTTGAGTATCCATTCAGTAGCTCAGTGTGGTGACAACCAAGTCAATTATCAGAAAGGATACTGTTAGCAATATGCAAATCATTCCCATGGTACAATATAGAAATGGGTATTTCCCATGTTCTGCAGCAATGAGAAAGGGTGGAAAGGTACCAAATACATGTAGGCAATGAAAACATCTCAGATGCTAATTTTCAGGGGTAAGTAGTTTTGGTTACTTCCAACTCCTGCACAGTAACTTTCCTCTTCAACTAACTATCTCTAGATACTGTCTATTACAAATGCAAACAGGGTATGACCCACATGGTACAGAAAAGAAATCACATACACATTAATGTAGGTGGGCAACAATGTAGATAATATTTCATTAACTTGATAGTGTCTACAAGAGCTTCTGAAAGACCTTGATCTTCCCAGGTAATAAAACAGTACTCTCCCAGACGGTCCAGAGTTCAATTCAGCTTTGGTTAAGTGAAGCTTGGAGGAAGAAAACTAGACGATGGATTGCTTACTTTAGCAAAAAGGAAGAACTTCAGGCAAAACCACTGTGTGGGGTCTAAGTTTCAGCATGTCCTTATGGAATGCTGCTTTGGGAATGAATTCACCATGAGAGCATGGATTACTCCTAACTGTCAAGACTGAAGTTATAGGCACTAAAATATCAGTTTTCACAGAAAATAGTGTAAAAGAACTGGTTCCTACACGTCTGAATGAGGGCCATATACGGCCTAATAAAAGCAATTTTGCGGTCCAAGAAGGAATGGAGGCTCTCTGATTGACATGAACGAGGCCCTTGAGAAATCCAAGAATGATTAACCAAAACACAAAAAGACTGCATGACTTCCAATCAAAGGAGAAGAAATTGATCTAAACAGAACTTCTAGAGTTAATGAACGGCCTAGATTTCTTAAAGGATCATAAGTAATCAGATCAGCTCAGCAAAAACGCCAACACAAAAGTGCCAGCAGGCACCTCAATCACTACCAGTGTTGACAGTTCAGCAGTTTTTGATCCAGACCTCAAATTACCTTTTGGTCAAGGAACATAAACTAGAATGGGCAGGACTGGCAAGGACTCAGTCAAAAAGATGGCCATATTTTTAGGAATTATCCTTGTAGTGAAGAATAGGACTGAGATTTACCAAAGATCTCACAGGGTTTTTCTGATTCTATTTGGTGAATTCTTTCCACAGCTGATTCTAAGCATAAAAATAAAATAATTAGATGGGACACCCTCTCCTGTGATTAAGAAAAACACTCAAATGCCTATCAGAAATATCTGAGACAAAAAAAAAAAAGGTCACTTAGAGCACTCACCTTTGACAAGCAACAGCCATTTTCGGGGAGTGGTGGAGGGTGGGAAAGACGATATAAGTCATGCAGATTGATTATACCATCCTGGAAAAGCACTCATATCAGACACACAAATAAAAATAAAGAGCTAATACTTACTCAGGAATGGAAAAAAAATTCTGTCCTAAACTCTTAAGTCCACTAACAACTGGAACCAAACCCAGCATTGTATGCACAGCAGTTGATGTGGGAAAGACTCCATATCCTGGCAACACGAAATAAGCAGACATGCTCTTTTCTCCTTTTATATATACAAGAATAAGACAGTGGAGCTACAACTATACGTGATGGTGTTTTTAACCTACTTCTGCACAAAACAGCATTAGAATTTGTGGGGAATCCCACAAGACTATTCCCCTTTCTCTAACATCTTGTTTAAACATCATCTCCCTAAACTCTTGAATCCCTTCTGGATGTCCCTTGTCTGGCAAGACCAGCCTCAGACTGCAGAGATATAGCTCTTCCCCTTCTCCCAGGCTTGGCAGGTTAGCTCTCTGGGCTAGGCTCTATCTTAAAATTACTCTGTTTATATCCTTAAGTTTGTTTAAAACTCAAGCGTTTGTAAACAAGCTCACTGTGGATATTAAAAGGAAAACACAAAGAGCTTTTGAAACTGCTAGCAAGGTAGAATTCCTCTGCTGCTCTTCATCCTTCATTTCTCAAGATCCCAGAGCAATTTACAGATGTAAGTACAGAGCTGCACTCCCAGCAGGGAGAGGCAGACATTCCTGGGGTGGAACATGGCTGCATCATTACAACTCCTCATCATGCTGGGCTCTCCCTTTTGCTCTGCCACCCTGTGGCTGTTCAACCGCAGAGCTCCAACAAGCAAGTAAAAAGTACCTACTGCCCAGAAAAAGAAGTCTCATGCACGCCAAGAATTCCTCCAGTGCTGATGGCTCACTTTTCCACAGTCAGCTATATGCAACCAATTAACACGATCAGTGGGATTTGATGAAAAGAGCTATTTTCAACTCAGCCACATACCCAGAAAGGACTCTGGTACTCAAGAGTCTGGTCAACAGATCAGATGTAATGGCTCTGTCCCAGTCATTAAGTGCACAGTAGTTTTTAACAGAAACTGTTCTTTAAGAGATAAGTTGCAACCCTGATTCAAAATCTCCATTATCAATGCCAGCACAAGCCCCATTTTAAGGTGGGGAGATTTAGTTTTGATTCCAGGCAAAGGATGCCACCTACTGAATCCTCACTATGAGGAGTGCACGCTTTGACCCTCAAGGCTCAAGACCTCTGGCAGAATTGACAAACCAGACTGCAGTCCCAAAATAAATTCCAAGGAAAAGCAGAAAACAGGCTTGTAAAAACAAACCTTTCCTTACTGCTTCTCTCCCCACAGCCCAAAGATGCATTACTCACTGAACATCTGCACCACCATCATAATTTCTAGTTTTGCAACACTGACAACCTTAGCATTATTAAAAAAAAGAAACCCTCCTTACATCTTTATTCCATTTTGGATTCATTATAATACAGTCTGACAATATATGCTAGTACAGTACATTCTGCAACATTTAACCCCTGTTCCCAGTTGCTGTTCTTAACTTCACGGCTTAATGACACAGAGTCAGTAGATCACAATATGACCCTGTTAATATTTTTTTAATGCCATTTTTACAAATTACAACATAATGCACTGATTACAAGGATGAAAGGAAAGTCTCTGCGTCTGTCTGGAAACCAAATAAAAGAATGTTTGAACATCTGTTCATCCTACAAATGTCTTTAAAAGCTTTGATTTTCCCTTAATCATTTTGTTCCACTATTTCACCCTTTTTCGAATGTGTATCCAACAGCCTCAGGACAGCAGCCAGAGATCTGCAGTAATAGCACATTATAATCAAAGTTCTTGGGCACACTTAAGTTCTCCTTTTGGAATTAAAAATGGGGACAAACACAAACCCAGACCCCAGACTTCAACAGAGAGCTCTCCAGCTGTCTGCCCTACACAAACCCCTGCGAATAGGGCAAAATGAAAGGAAGGTCTTTGAAGAGAGGGGCTTTACATAAAGGATTAGAAAGGACAGGATGTGGTGGTGGGTAAGGGCCTCACAGGAGGCATAGCACACATGTCTCCACTCAGCCTGCTCTACTGGGACAGCAGCAGTTGTCCATAAGCCTCTGTCCAAGTCACAGCCTAAGTGCCTGAACACGGGCAGTTATTTATTGTGCACAGGCTGCAGCACAAGAGCCTTCCCCATCATGCTGGGCTCCAATGGGAGCCCTGCCAGCACCCAGACTTACATCTCCTGCTCCAGAGGCAAGAGCAGAGCCAGAATAAGGAGAAGCAACAAGCAAAGACAGGAAATAGGAGCAGTGAGCAAGGAGGTTTGGTCTTAGACTGAGAGGATGGAAGAAAGATGCTGACATTTCCAGACCAGCATACTGAGATGAAAGATGGGGGAAAGATTTAGAAATAGTATAGTACAGGAGACTGGGTGAGAAAGGGATTGAGGTCCAATTCTGGAAGCCCTTGATCCTTCCTTCCTTGGAGAACCCCACACAAGTAAACTATGGGGCTCTCAGCACTAGAAGACCTTTCAGCCAAGCAGAATGCTGCACAACCGAGTATTTAGGACTAAGGAGATTTCAAATGGATCAAGTTCCATAACAATCGACTCACGGATCTTTCCACGGGCAATCCACAGTGTAGAAGGGAAAACATTAATCAGATAGTGCTTTGTAAAAATACACACCACCATTTACACTGACAGCCTCCCCTCCAGAACTGTTACAACATGCCTGAGAAATGAGAAAGACAAAAACCTGTAAATGTGAGGCTAATGACTCTGGAACAGCCAACAATATCTTACAGCAGGACACCTCTCCTGATGACTGCCCTTTCCTTTCCAAAAGTCAAAAAAATTTGGCAGAATTTAGTGAAACATTTAAAATTTGGGAAGAAAAATAGAACTATACAGAAAAAAAAAAAAAAGGAAGATGCTTAATAATTCTCTTTTTCTTTCTTTTTTTTCCTTTTTTTTCTAATGAGAAGGGGGTTTTATACCAATAACTCTTATACTAACCTGGGATGGTAATACTGGAATTCCTTCTATGTCATCTGTTTCTTTAGCTTCCATCATCACAGTATCTTAAGCAGAGGTTACAGTGCAGGGTACAAAACAGGATTGGATAAAGGCTTAAAAGAAAGATAACACAATAAATATTCTTTCAGAAGACTGCCTTTGGGGGTGTCTGGGAAGAGGAGAGAAATGGGGAAGGAGAGGTGACAGGGGTGTGAAATGTGTGTTTTTCATTATAGAAGGATACATTTTCCAGCAAGGCTGGCAGCACAAGTCACATTAAGCCATAACTGAAGTTGCCTGCCTAATTCCTCTGGGATCACACTGAAAGCATACCCCATAATCTTAAGGGATGTGCTAAAGCTTTGCTGGGACTCACTCAGCAGAAACTGTTTGGGATTATTCCACAAAGCACTAATTCTGTTCTGATTTAAAGGGGCACCATCAACCTAGTTTAGACATCAGACTTGCCCTGTCTCACATCTGTCCAGCTGTAAATATCCTCTCAATAGCTGATATTTTTGCCATTTGCATCCAACTTCGGTTACTTGGAAATTAAAAGGAAAAGGACTGAAACCAACAGACTCATGATAGCACGATGGACCCATGCCCATCAATGGATATTTGACTAACAACACTTTCAGTGTTGATAATAATGCAGTGATATGATTAATGACTTTAGCTATCTAGTACAGTTATTCACTTCCATGTGCAACTAATGCACTTACATTATACATGTGGGTCATCTTCTATGGTTGCCTTCAGCAAACAGGTCACCAGCTGCCATTTAACAAGCAGAAGCATTCTTTTTGTTCAAAAGGCAGGAACTTACATCTCCCGTGCTGCCAACCCTGAGTCCAATTTCTGTTCCAGACTGCAGCTTTCATATCTGTGGAATTATTATTAGTTTTCATGTTAAGGTGTCCTATGCTTTGGTAAATAACTAAGAAGGGGTATTACCAGTGCTCATTTTTTTATAAGCCTAGGACAAGAAATTGAGAGGAAGAACTAAAGCAGCCATGAAATCCTTATTAAACAACTAATGGTTTCTAAAGCATCTTGGAGATACTTCTTTTACAAGGTTTACGCTGCAATCTTCTATCATTATTTTAATGAAATAAAGCCCTTGACTATTTCCAGAGTCAACTTTTCCTTTCAAACACAAAAGACACTTTGGTTACAAAAAAAGAAAACAATTCTAGAGTAGGATTCACCACAGAACAGGCAGGAAATTCAGAAAAGCTCTCTAAAATGTCAACAAATATAGGTTCTGAACCTTTGGAACAACAGACAGAACAATTAAGGCTCTCAGTTACCTGCATCATTATGTTTAATAGGAAAAATATTTTGAGATATAAATCACATTTATAAAAAAGATCCATACCATCTCTCAGCATCTTACATAGTTGCAGCTGAAGGAATATGAAACATCCATTATAGGCTTCACCTATACATATCATGTGCTTTCTGTCCCCAGTAGACCCAGGCTAATCACCTCCACTTTGTGGGTCGCATGAAATTCACATCTCAACTAGATTTAGATTAACAGTAGTTGTAAACTTCTAAATTAAGAGAAACTTCAAAACAATTCTCCAGAAAAACAGCTCTATCAGAACACACACCCGAATGTGCTCATGAGGGAGGTGACATCCTCTGAGGGGCTGTAAAGATTCACGTTGCAGAGATGACAAAATAAGCAGATCCTAACAGAACAAAACCAGAGTGCAGAGATTTTTGAAAGAGGCACATAGTCAGCAGGAGCTTCCAACTTTGTGAGGATGTAACAGGTCTAAACGCTTTCAGACAAGAAACACATTGCACCTGAATTCATTTCAGAGTCTGGTTTTTTAGGTGTGATTAGAGGCCTCTCCTGCCTTCTCATGATTGAATCATTTTCTTCTGTGTGTCAAAGACGTATCTTTTAAAGACAAGAGAGATAGCAACAGGTTGGGCTGAATCAGTCTTGCTGCTTTCATCCTCTTTGGTTGTGTCTCCCTTCCCTGCTTTAGATTTCTTCTTGGAGGCAACAGTAAGAAGCATCTTGGTATCTGGCTTCAGCCCATCTGTAAAAAACAAGAACATGCATGACAAACGCACTCAACATGACATTTCAGTGTAATTGGAAAAAATGAACAAGCCAGCTTCTGAAATCAACCAAAGAGAAAAAGGAAGTAGATCAGATGCATTAGGAAGGTTGTATTTCTGTGTAACACTTCTGGAATATGGTGACTCACACACACACACAAAAAAGAGAAGCCTTCGAATATAATTCAGAAAAGGGATAGCCCAAATCCAGTGCAGTATCCTTGCTGTAGCCTTCTACAGTTCTTGAAGTATTAAATACAGGTAAAAATTTAAACAAGACAGATCAACCTTCCTGATGTAAAGCTTTTTAATCTGCAGACCTTTCCTATTATATGTGTGCAAACACGTTTCCCAAAGTTCCTTCTCATTACTAAGAATATTAATAAAAATAGAAGTTGTGAATTAAAACAACTGTTACAATACTAAAAGTATAGAGTCCTACGTGTCAGAGAGTTTCTGAACATCTTTAGTCTGCTTCCCAGGCCTGCCAGGAGCATACTGCTTGCAGTTCTGTATATTTAGCTAAATCACAGTATTTTAAGGTTTCAACGGTCACCTTTTTAAAGGAACTAGAACTAACCTGTATAAGATTCTGGGCACCTAACTTCAGTACTTCTCAAGACGTTTGTGCCAAGCAAAAATATCTGTCCTTTGCTTCCTAGATGGCCAGAGTTTATTACACTTTTATATTTTCTCTTAACACATTGGTGGCATTTTAGATAAGAAATGCAAGATAGCAAAGTCCAAGGAAATACTGTAAAACAAGAGACGCAGCTCCTAACAGGCCAGTTCTGAAGAATGGCTTTCTTAAAGTAGAAGACAGCAAACTCCTTGGAAGCTTATTCAGCGTCATCTGACTACACTGCAATGTGGTTGTCAGGCATGTGGCCAAACAGTTCAGGTATTTTTAACCTGTGGTGTCACATAACCTTATCTCAAACACTTAATCAGCTTTTCTCCCCTCATACTGAAATTCAGATGTGGATTCTCATATCACAGCCTGACAAAAAGATTGAGATGCTTATGATTTACTGGAGACAGGAGGTCTACAAGCACAGGTGATTTGCTCCAGCACAGACGCATCTAGAGGCACATTCAGCTGATGGCAGAGGGACACAGCACCAGAGCCCACCTTCTCATCTCCCTGTGTGAGGTAGTGAATTGTTGCAGGCACCATCCCCCACTGCACGGCAAAGGGAAGTGGTCAAAAAAAGCCATAGAAACTGCCCATTTGCCAATTTGTAACTATAGGTTGTAAAGCAGCTCTAACGCCCCACGCCACAGCCATGGGAAGGCTTCTGGAGACAGAGGTCTTGCTTTTTTGAAAAATGATAAACACAGAGGATAAAAGTAACATATTTCATATATTTCTAAAGAAATTATAGTCTACATTAAGGCTGCAGAAGTCCAGAATCAACTTTGTGTAGTTTCACAACACTTTATTTCACAGTCAAGGTAGCAGCTGTTTTCTCTTTCCAGATGGCATGATACAAAAAAAGCAATGATTATTTCATTGAGAAAATAATTGAGAAGTCTAATAATGACTATCTTTGCACATGTAAGGTTCAATTACTCAGACTGGCTAATACGGTGTGGCCAGACCATATATAACCATTCTATAGGCTTATTACTTCATATAGTCATGCTTGATGCAGTTGGTTTGAGTTGTTTTAATTGGATGCTTTAATATAAATCCAATTAATATCATTAGCCTTATAATCACCCCATCTTTATTACGAAATTTATTATGATATGAAAAGCAACTTATTTCCTATAAGCCCAGAGAACATCTTGGGTGCTGCTAGGAAAAAAAAAGGAAAACAAAATTCAAAATGCAAAAAGAGTGCCCTCACACAGCCCCCCACTCTCTACCTTTGCAGGACTTTTTTCATATTATATGTTTTCTACTGTTTTGATCAACCCAATTGTAAGTGTCCCTGAACAGGGTTTCCTCCACTCTCCTGGGAAGACCATTTATTTTTTGGACAAAGAAACATTTCATTTTGCTTTCTAGCTCGTTTCCCTTTCTCGGTCTTATCACTATTACTAATGTTGCTGTTACTGGCACATTACTGTTTAAGAAAGATGTTTAACTAAATCCTCTCAGAAAGACACACTTTAAATTAATTAAAGCAAACAAATCCTAAAACACTTCCATTTATGTTAGCAGGCTTCCCAAGACTCTAAAAAAAAAAAAGAGGGGGAAAAAAGTTAATTGGCAGAAAGGAAAGAGGAAGGGAGGAGAAAAAAACTGCAGCCAAAATCTTCCCTTGCGGGTATCTGAAGCGAGGCACAGCAAGCCTGGGTCTGCAGTCCACAGAGGAGTGAGTGGGAGAACTCCCAGCCACAGGGATGAAATAACCACTTAGAAGACATTGAGCTTCAAAAACATCAGCGAGCACTGGGACAGCCCAACATCTGAAACCTGGTACATGGTCTTAGGTGTTAAAACCAAAAGAATCTCATGTTTGAAAAGAAAAATAATAATTTTCAAGAAAAAGATGTGCTGAATGTGGACTGTACTGGGGAAAAGAGATTTACACCTGAGCAATATCACCTCTTCCACCATATCACTAACTTCCCCATATAGAGGAGTAAAGATATACCTCAGCTGCAGCCCTTAACACCTATCTGGGCTCAAATTGGGTATTATGGGTAAGAAGTTTACAGAAGCAATGGGAGAACGTGGCAGTTGCTATCGGCCAAATGACGGGCTGACAGCCAAAGGCAGCTCAGGTATTATTAAATTCACAGGGTATCTAAATTACCTAATCAGATCCCACGGCCCTCATTCTGCAAACAGATTAGGTGGCTGGCATCGTACCCTAACAAATGGCATTTTCTGTTTTTCTGCTCTGGTGCCAGGAGGTCTAAGGGCTGAAGAGGCTCAGTGATAGGGAGCAGCACAAAGGAACAGGCAGGGAGAGACAGGCGGGAGGAGGCACAATCGGGGTTTCATCTACCTCGGCGGATTTCTCGCGTTACACACAATGCATACTTTACATTTCACAAAACCGAGGAAATGAAGGGAAATATATCTGTCACAGAAGAAGACATCAGGCCTTTAATAGCTGAAATGACGGATATTTTTAGATGGAGGTCTAGTTTAACTTACTTACATTAAGGGCCTAATCTCTTCTGAACAATAGCTACGTTAGCTTGAATACATAGTGAGAAATCTGTTCCATTAATTAAGTGCTGCCTGTACTACTTGGATTTGTAGCAAACGTTAATAGATTTTTTTTTCTTCCTCTGTTGGACAATTACTTTATTTTGCCAAGTTGCTAATGGATTAAATTGAAAAGGTCCGTGTGTTAAAAAAAGACTTTAGCTTCAAAGTTCTAAGAAATGCCTTGCATACAACACTGGGAAATACCTATACATTAATATTATTAATGGGTAGTCCTCAGAGGCACGTAAGATATCTGAAAGCTTAGCAAATTCATTCCCACCCATCATAACCATGTCTCTAACAAGAGCAGCTCAGGCAGGTCTTATGTAAAATGTATTGGTAGCATCAACTAGCCTAGGTTAGATACCAAAATGTAGTTTTGAAATAGTTTTAATTCACTTCATTCTTTTAAAGTACTGTTAACAATTAACAAATAAGAACACAGATTCTTAATGTAATATCCTTTGCCTCAGAATGGCCTCACAGTTAAATGCATTGCAGCCTCGAGTTTTACAATTATTCATGCAAGAAATTAGCATAAAACCAAGCAGATTCCAATAATATCCTTTGGGAATTTCACACTATAGGGTTCTGGATCCCTTCTTGGGTATTAATACAGGAAAACAATTTTGCACCCCTCCACAACCCCTCCCTGGGATACCCATATCTACCCAAGTTTTAGGGTCTGTCTAAGCATTTTGTGTTCTCCTCTTTGTGTTAACAGGCATTTTTGTAAGAGGGACCTGCAGAGCCTGGTGATGGACACCGCACTGCTGACCCCAGTGGTCGCTGCATCAGGCTGGGACCAGGCTCCAGGCTAGACTGCTGGGGAGTGATGGTCAGTGCACAAATCACAACAAACACCTAAGGCATATAAATGTTCATAACCAGCACCCTTTACTTTTGCTTTGGTTTTACTATTACAGCTCAAATGAAAAGAACATGAAAGCTGATAGAATATCTCCTCTTCTGCTCCCCTGATCGTCTGTCTCCAAAGGTGATTTCTGCTGTATCTCCTAAAGTTCATCTCCTTCTTCCTTGACCCCAATTCTACTTGCTATTCTGCCCTTTGGCAATTTTAAATCTCTTTCCTTTTCCACCTTTACTTTTCAAATTTCCCATATCCATATTTTTATTTTGTGTTTCAACAGCTCTCTCCAATATTTAGGAATAGTCCTGTCTCCTTCGAAGCTAAAGAAACATTGTGTTTGAACAGAAGAATTTAAAGACTGAATGCTAAACACATTGTAGATGAGAAAAAAGATAACACAGCATCTCCTTGTAGCTCAGCCAAAGATAGGACTAATTTTCAAGCAACTAATAAACATATCATTGAAAACAGGTGTAATAATACAGGTGCAGGACATGATCTCCAGCACAGTCAAGGAGAATAATATATTTTGCTGAACTTCAACAACTCCCTTTTTATATAAGAAGCCTCCTACTAACTATCCCAGCTTGCTCTGAGGAACATGAAGGTATTTAGCATGGATGATTACAGTTTTATGACACCAAAAGTCATAACAAGAAGAAAAGAAAAATCATATTAAAATATTTCAAGTCTCTTGATTCATCAGAACTTGGTTTTCAGCTTAAAATTGAAAGTTCACTGTATCAAAATAGAAGTCAGCAAACTTATTACACCAGCTTTCTGCAATGGTACTTGCCATGGTTTGCTGGGAAAGCACTGGCATGGGCTTCTTATCATCATGTCAGCAAAAAGCACATTGAGGTTATACCAGTAGCTACCATGGGAATAGAAAAATTCCTTTTTGTGCTCAATATTAAGAAAGTCATATAGATTATTCTCAACCTGTTGATATAATCTCCAAACCTTCCATTCCATTCAGGAATTTGTGAGCAGTGTTCTAGGGGGAAACTGAACTTTGTCTTTCTCCCTTCTATAAACAAAATATGATATTTACTTCCTTTGAACACTACAGATAGAAGACTCAATCACCTGCAATTTCTTGTTTACTGTCAACATTCAAATGGTAAAAATTGACTGAGCATCAGAGAATATCTGTTGGAAATAATTTTATCCAAGGCAAATGTAACCTTGTAATATGACAAGCATTCTTTTTTCTTCTTCAAGGAAGGGAAAAAAAAAAAGCAAAACTTGAAAGAGGCAAAGGGTTGGGGGATAATCCTCACTCACAGTGGATTATTTGTAACAGCTGTTTTTCACAATTTCAGGATTTCCTTAAATTGAACCCTCAGAGCCTGAACCCTAATTACACAGTTAAGGAGCGTGTGTCTGCATGAACTCTCTTGCTAACAGAGTACAAAAGCTGGTTGACCTGAAAAATCTGAAAGAATTAAGAGTCCTGGATGGAGACATTCATGCCACAGGTCTGATGAAGAGAGAGTGCACTTAAATTCTGGACAACAACCAGTCTCTGCCCCTGCTTACTGGACTGACAGACCACTCAAAGGAAACAGAAAATTTTGGCCTGTAATGCAGGACTTGAGAATTCAGTATTTCAGCATAAAACAACTAATTACCCTTTCTTTTTGCCTGGCAACAACTATGTAAAATTATCCAAGACTTAAACCCCCCATATTCAGCTACGTTTAAATACATCACTCTTACCTGTTTTGGATTCTGATCAACTTTAAAACAAGAATAAATTTATCAATGATTTTTCAGCAAAATCAAGAGAAATATCAGTGGTACAAGTGTTGTTTCTCAGTTCCACAGTATACTATCAAGCACACATTTGCTCTCCACCAAGTCCCAAAACATGTCATCAGTTCTACAAAAAAAGTTACTACTCAACTGTGCCCTAAAACCATGGAAAAGCTTTTGCAATTATCCCTAAAGTAGCATTCTGGAGTTTTAATTTAGATAAAAAGGCAGAAGCACCCCAAACTCAGAAGACTGTTTGCCCAGCCTCTCTTGTTACAGTTCTCTCTACAGTTAGATAAAAAAGACAAGAAAAACAGAAAATGTAACATCCTGTTGCTTGAACTCTTAACATTAAGTTATCATGCAGCAACTCTGCTGCTCTTCTTCTCTGATAAAGATATCCAAAATCTTACCTCTTCATTTTATTCAAGTTATTTCTCCTTCAATATCCCGTCAAAAAACCCACAAAAACTGAGATGATCAGGAAAAATGACACCTTTGTAAGCCTTCCAAGAAGAGTACTATGGTATTTTGCCAATCACACTGTAATAGGAACATGAGATATGTCACGCTACATCTAGTTAGACTGCCCTACTGGTTGTCTAGAGACTGTTGGTCCTAACTTGGAATCCCATCTGTCTGTCATAAACACATGGTGCTTCAGAAAGAGCAGGGATGTCCTGAGCTAACCAGAGCCCAGGATCAGGAAGGAATGCTCTACCCAACATCAGGGTCAGTATGTCAACAACTAAAAGCCCTTCAAGCTAAAAGACTTAAGTTCAGTGCTCCTCCAGGAGCCAATCTACTCTGCTTCTAGGTCTTCACCATGATAACAAGCATAATATGATTACCTAGACAATTTCCATGTAACAGTTGATTACACTGAATGAATGGATTCACCCAAGAAACAAAGGATACTCCTTTCCTTGCTACACTCAAGAGCTCAGGATTTGAGCTTCAGTTACTTTCACAGATCAGGCAATTAATTTTATTTATGTAAATCCCTTCACAGTTCTCCAGTAATTCTGTTTCGAATTCACACCACCTTTTCCCACATTTCTTGTCAGCTCTCTCAAATATTCTGGTACAGCTTCCAACTCCAGAGTAGACTCATTTTTCTCTTCTAGCTAGTACAAGATCTGCTATTATCACCTTGCCTGGCTTGTGAATATTAATAGGACTACAGCACGAAGTTGGCCAGAGAGAGAAATCAACCTCAAGGAGACTAGAAAGTAGACTCCTTCCTTCTAAATGAGAACCACACTAATGCCTCAGTGTGGTACTTGGGATCTACGCAAAATATCCATAATTCATTGTTTGATGACAGACACAAGAAAAAACCCCACATTTTACAGCCACTTTGAGCAGAAGGAGATTGCCCCATGTCCCGACCAAACCCTCTTGACAGCCAGCCTGCATCAGCAGAGTTATTCCCACAGTCTCAGCTCGGTAGACTGTTTGGAAATCCTTAACTACTAAAACATTTTCCCATAAATTGAAGAACAGCTGCCCCATACCACATCAGAGAAGGCTGCAGTTCAGTGGTGAGCTGAACTGAGTCTTGTGTATCAATTTAAGTTTACACAGGCTTTTGGACTGAAAGAATTTATTATAAGAGGTAGTACTACTGGAAATAACATGGATTTCATTATAGGCTCCTACTTAGCAGGGAAAGAGCTAATCTTCCTTGATGAGGAAGACAGAAGCTGTTTTAATTCAGAGGCTGACCTAGGTGAAGTTCAGGCCAAAGCTGTATTTGGAAAACTCTCACATCAAGCCGGACACAACCCTTTCAAGCTCAGTGCCAATTCTACACAATGGCTTGAACTCCACTCTCCGGCAGTCCTTAAAGGCACATTTTGTATCTTGGCTTTTGCTGCAAGCAATCAAGAAAGAATGCAAGAAAACAAAACTGTTTCCCAAGCACTGTTTGCTGGTGCCATAATTAATATAATCAAACAATTCCACAAATTGCTTCCAATTGCTGGCGTCACTTTCATGTGCAGAGCCAGACTTTCAAAGAAGGGCCCTTCTTGTCCTGCATCCTTACACTGGTAACCCTCGCTTCACACAATAGTAAACAAGATCTCACTAAATAGTATAGGGTAATTTGTACTGTAATAGGTCCCCAAGGCACCATGGACACAATTTGAAATGCCATCTAATTTTTCTTTTTAATTAAAAAAGCAGTTACTATATTTAAACAACAACACAAAAAAAGTTCAGAGGGGACAGATTGGAGTTTCCCACAGCTCTCTGGGAGTTTTCTCAAGGTCAGGAAGAGTTTTATAGGCTCAACTGGTACACATTTTTTTCTTTAATTAGTCTGCCATACCCTCTGCATGAAGTCAGCGTCTTGATTTTTCAGTCTGATATTTTTCATATTGCCAAATGGAGCACTCCGGTTCCACACCATAGCTATAAGGCTGCTGAATGGTTATTGATACTATATTTCTCTATAGATGTCTTGCCTGCCCCTTCCCGTCTCTCTTTGTCCTAACTTTGTCATCTATACTAAGGACACCCAGCACTGGGTGTCACTGCATTGAGTGTGTGCCTTTCATTCACAGTTTTATGCTTCTCAGTTTCCAGACAGATGATGAGGATGTATTATCAGATTTCCCAAATTTACATAACCACATTTTAACAATCAAACACCAAATACAAATGGACCACAGTCATCTGAAGCTATGTAGCAGGACCAATCCCCACCACGTACCATGACATGGCTCTGCAACCCACCTCATTATTTAAGTAAGTGTACACAAGACCACCTGCTTTAGAATATTATCTGCAGTTCCCCCTGTGGTTTTCCAAAATGCTCCCTAATCAAATCCACCCTTCAGCCCTAAATAATAGCTCTGTAATGAAGTGATCTATTTGAGATCTTCACTCCTGGACTAGTTAGGCATTCTTCAGTATAAATAGGTCGAAAGTACCAAACTTGATCTCATCCTATAGGCCAACATATATTTCAGCTGCCTTTACATTGTGTGCCACAACCACCTATGAGCTAAGCCCTCTTAGGGCAATTCTCCTACAGATGATGACTTTATACTCTGCACTCCTGGAATAGAACTTTGACTTGTATGCTGTATACAGTTTTTTTGTTTCAGTATGTCATGGACAAGCTTTATTAGAAGTTACATGGGAGACTTCAGCACACCATGATGACTAGGACTGGGCTATGCAAAGTTATTGTTCTCACAATACGATGGATCAACTTGCAGAGCCACAAGACAATTGCTAAGGTAATCTTTTTGGTCTCAAATCCAACACTGTCCTATTAACCTAAAGGAAAGGATTTTCAAATCAATTCCTTCATGGGCTCTAGATGTGCTTTCAGTACATTAATAAGGCTGAAATTATATCAGCTGATATATCGTATTAGTAGTTATCTGTAAATTCTGTTTTCATTTGATGGGCCATGCAGACACTAAGATTAGATCATGCCCAAGCTCTACACTCATTCTCCCAGCATACCTACAGAGAGACAACTCTCACACTGATGCTGTGCCTTCAGTCTGCACATTCTCCAAGCTCCCTGAAGCAAAAGCTGAGTGCATGGAAAATGCCCAGCACACAACAGGAGCAACTGTGAAAAAATAATAGAACTAAAGTTTACAATAATTTTATTAATTATCAAATTATTAATACAAATATACGCAGTGTAGTTGGAAGCCTGGGAATGTAGTCAGTACTTGTGTTACAACTCAACCATAGAAACGTTACAGGCAGGTCAAGGTGAAATATGCAAGACCATTCAAAATAGAGAATGACAGAATTGTGTCTTAAAATCACAACTATTATCACTGGACCTCTAGGTAAATACTCTCTCAGGAAGGAAGATAAGGAAAGAAACATTTTGACATCAACACAATGACTGTAATTCAGAAGAGCCTGTGACAACTGCTGTACAGGAGAGATTTTCAGAAGTTCTACTGTTGAGGCAGTCCTTTTGCTGATTAAATCCTCAAATCAAGAGAAACAAAAATCACAACCACGTCCCACACAGTACAGGTGGGTGTGCAAAAACAGATCAAGGAACCACTCCGTAGAGGAGCTTTCATAATGTTAAAACCTGCAGAATATCTTATTGGGAGTAAGTTTGTTCTCAGCCCAGAGCCACTCAGCAGTGGGCCAGAGGATACTTTTTGATTGTGTTTTGTCAGCACTCCAGTACCTATAAACAGTAAATATAAAACCAACGGTGTTCATTCTCTATGCACTAATGTGAGCAGAAACAACTGAAAACATATTTTGAATTCAACACAAAGCACTAAAATCTTCATGCCTAGTGAAAGGGCAACAGCAAAAACAGTACCAACACACAATCTCTGCTACAGCAGCCCTTCAAAAATGCACACAATGTGGAAAAGTTCAGGTTAGCAGATCTGACACAGAATCAAAGGCAATTCATTACAAAGCAGCTTCAAATCAAAGTGCTAGATCCACAGGCCTGCCTGTAATCCTCCCATCTTGCCTGCAACTCTTGATGTGGAGTAGGCACCACAGAAGCCAGTTAAGCTGGACCAACTCCGCTGATGTATCCCAGGCATCTGCTGCTCAGCGCTGGTCCAGAGTTTAAGTTAGGCGATATTCATCTTCTCCCTGGGCTGCCTTTATAAAGCAATCCTGAACAATGGGACTTCAGAATAAAGAAGAAAACATTGAAATTATTATTTTTTTTTAAAAACAACTTCCAGGCAAGGGCCTTTAATGCGATTAGAAAGGGGAGGGGGATTGGATAGCAGCTTTTTCTTTTTTATGTTATGTATATTGTGTGTAAACAAATATGCAATTTGCTTTAAAAAGATAAGGTGATTAAATTTTTATCGGGCTTGTACTCTGTTGTCACCACAACAAAGAGAATTAGGAGGAGGAAAGAAAGGCCTTTTTATTTGAATTATGCTCTTACCAGAGGTTCTCTACAGCACAGCTGTAAAGCCACTCAATGTTCTCCAAACAGGCCCTTTGATTGCATTTTATTCAACTTGTTTGCATTTGGAGGAATCGAAAGGAAAAGAACGCTCCACATTTTGATGTCTTAATGTTGCTTAATACCTTCTTTAATTTATATTAAGCTTCTTAACTAGGGTGATGAATTCTTCAAAAACAATAAAGACCTAGTGCAGAAATCTTTCGCACACCATGAAAATTGAAATTATAATGTATTCATGGCTTTTTTTGTTATGAAAAAACATTATTTAGAAGAAAGATTTAAAGCATACAAGAAAATCCTGAAGTTGTATGAAAATTACTTGATCCACAGAAACAGACAAAAGTTCAAACTAATTATTACAAGGGAAATAAAATGTTGTGGATGAGAATAAGCAGTATGAGAAAGTCAGGCTACTATGAAGTTTTCAGTCTTTTAATAAGCTATAAATTTGTCCTCTATGGCATTATACCAACAAAAAAAACAAAAGATGCTGAAAACTTGTATAATTTATTTTTACCAAGACAAATTCAAGTGTTTGCCAGTTCTTCCTCCTCTTTTATTTGCATACTTCCCTAAAACATCTCTTCGGTTTCACGGTTCCAAGTTGTACTTCCCTCCCAATATCTTTCACAGTCTGCCAAGACCAACAGCATGTACTGAAATCAGTGAACATGGTAATGGAGCACACAAACACCTACAGATGCAGCAGCTTCACGGGGCATGTGTTCCTGGGTGAGGTTCCCAGACTGAAACACCATTCACAGTGGATCTTAGTCAAAGGAGAGGCAGGCTGCATGACAAAAAGCAAG
Organism: Urocolius indicus; assembly: GCA_013401255.1. NCBI lineage: Eukaryota > Metazoa > Chordata > Aves > Coliiformes > Coliidae > Urocolius > Urocolius indicus. The sequence continues at coordinate 220,466 of WBNH01012231.1, forward strand.
GGTCATGTAATTAAAAGTACAGAAGAGGCCACCCAAGGGACAAGACTGGATGAGTTTGTTGTTCTAGGCACTGTATGTTTTCTAGTTATAGTTACAGGATGCTGAGTCTGGGTAAGCTTCAAACACTAATTATCTGGCCTATGGAACAAAACTCACTCTCAACAATTCCAGCGTTCTAAAAATCCCTTCAGCAAAAAATCAACACTGCTTCTGGTGAAAGTCTATTATGGTTCAAATTAGTCTTATCAAGGAATACCCAGAAGAACAAGTTCGTGCCTCGTTTACCAGTTTGTCTATTATTTTACCTTTTTTAGACTTAATTTTACATTTCATTACAACTTCTTCAGCTCTCAGCCATACATATGCACACATACGTGTATAGCCACAAGCATCTCACCTTGCTCCTCCTCCTCCACTGTAAAGAAAGGAAAGAGAAGAAACAAGCAGCCCCAGCTTGCACTTCTGTGAATCCCAACACAATGTCTAGAACTGTGCTACAGCAACCGTGTGTATGGAAAAACAGCAGTGGAAAAACAAGCTTCCTAAACAAAATGTTTGAAATAACCTTGAAGTGAAGTGTATGAAAAGGAGCATAGGTTTTCATCTGAGTGATTATTTTCTGTTGACATACACCGACTGCTCACCTACTTACTCCGAGTTACATTTTTAAAACTCCAGGAAAGCTCAAATTAAAGCCTGTCACATTTACAAAATGCTTGTGAAAAAGCTCACTTAGCTGTACCAGCAACCAACTGGCCACAATAACTGAAACAATTTACAAAATTCACATGCTGCATTTACCATAGAGTAAAACAATGCTGATCTTAATCTAATAAGCAGGCAGCGTGGGTGAAATGACACCTCCCTCTCCTGAACAGGGTCACACCATATGAGCGTAGAAGTACCAAAACCTATAAGTTTAAGGGCATATGTGGATTGCTACAGCAAAACTGAAAAATCTCTCTCATCAAACACTAACTAATTGCAGACTGTCTCACAGGCAGGTCAAAACAGCTTTAAACATTGTGTAGTCATCTCCTGCCATAGTATGGTGTTTTCTTCACATCTCTCCTACAAACTAATGGCTGCTTATGCAGGAGAGAGGGACAAAGCAATGCAAAAAAAAAAGAAAAAAAAAAGAGCAGTTAGTTTAGGTTTGTAATTACCTAGTAACAAGCAACACCTACTGAATCCTACCTATGAAAACTTTCATTTGCTTTTTTTTATTTAAAGGGAGCAAGTACTAAATTTACATATTCAAAGCAGTACTTCTGTATGTAACCAGTTAAAAGTCTTAACGATTCTATCTAAGAAAGCTTGTGCCTTTAAGCAGAAATGATTCATGAATTTTAATTTGTTTTAAATGTTGAAAAATTCCATCCAAGTAAATTGAGTCAACAAGCCAGCAAAGGATGAAGACATGTATCTGTTTTTTATTTAATAAAAAACACAAGTCTATACATTTCTTAGTCACCCACAAATTCTCTAGTAGTGAAAAAATACTTTGCAGTAACTACAATTCCTGCTTTTCTTTTAATTAAGACACTATGCTTTTTCCCCCCCATTCAGCACATGCTAGCTGAACGGTATTGAGCCTTAACTGCTTCTCTTTGTATTATTTAAGTGCTACTACCTAAAAATGTTCTCACAGAAATAAATTAACCAATTATTTTGAAAATTGGGAAAGAGGGGAAAGATTTGCAGAATGAGACTCTTCCTGTAAGCTGCTTCAACATCATTAATTTTAAAACTGCAAAGTCATCAGCCCACCCTCCAAATAAAAACATTTAACGTTAATACAAGCATTAATTTTAAAAGCATAACTTAGTTATATCCCCCTCTCAACATCAAGGCTCTCAGTTCAATCTTTCCCTGCTTTTTCTCAGTAATCACAAAGACCAGAAATTCACCTTTGAATCTAAAGTTGTTTTCTAGTAATTACTTTGCAGTACTTGGGCTCCAAATAAACAGCAACCAAGTCACACACAGTCAAACAGGGATATGTTTATAAAGGGGCAGGCATGTCGACTCAGACGTTAAATGAGATAGCACTAGTTGCAGATACAGCAACACAGATCTAGCACATACTAATAATTTAATACCTCTATCCATGCTACAGCAATACTTCCATTTTTCTAGGCAAGCACCCAAGGGCAGGGTTTCCTTCCTCATTACACTCTTCCTGGGGCACAGACTGTTCTCAAACCTAGTCAAGGAAAATATTGGAAAATGCAGGTACAGCCTCTGTCTAAGTCCATGGGAAGCAGACTGTAAGATTAGCCTTCCTGAGGCATTCTCCCCAAAAATTCTTCACCCTTCTGAAATTTCCAGGTGCTGATATTGTTTAGAAATAAGATGCAGGCAATTCATAAGGCTCAGATGCAGAAACCACTAACAAGTGTACTGATGCCAGGTGGCTGGCTGGAAGAGAATGAATTACAGTAACCTAAGCTTATAAGATTTCCACTGCCGATGCCAATCTGTTAGAGCATCTGGGTCCAAGTCCAGCGGTGACAGGGAAAACCTCTGCAACTAGCATTTCAGGGTGCTACAACAGCCAACCCAGTTCTGTGGACTGATGACCTGGATTGAGGAATCACTGCACATTTCCAACACACCAACTCAATTTGACTTGCGCTGCAAAAAATTCAACACCCACAAAGAAATTTGTGTTCCTGGGCAGGGCAGTAAAAAGGCAGCATTGAACAAGAGAAAAATTAGATTACAGAAAATGTAATATGACCAGCCAAAACATACAAACAAGTTAAAAATAAATTAGCCCCATTACCAAGACCACAAAGGCAGCATCTTGTGTGATGACTGTTGACTTCATTAAGTTTGAGTTCTAGTATAGTCCATTTGAGAAGCAGAAGTTCTCACATCTTATATTTGTTTTTCTTGACAAATAATTGTTAAATATTTGCCTTCTACTAACATCAATATTTATGATATCCCAGCTTATTCAAAAACAACACAGGAACACAGTTTAGCCTATCAACTTAAATGACTTGTGAGTGATCTTATGGAATATCTTTTGCCCATCAAGTTTTGCTAGAATACTGTATTTCTGTAACTTGCAAATGAAAGAAAAATTCACACTCAAAATACATTTTTTCTGAAACCTCTTCTACATCTCCCTTCTAGCTCCTATTGCTCCCATTATGATGCTGCTCCAGTCAACTTTGCAATTCAGAGCATCTAAAAAGACATCCAATAAAAGGAAACATAGTGTCCCTTTCAATACCCATCTGTGTCTGTGTTCTCTGTTTAGACCCCTGCCTCGGGGTTTTAATTCCCTCCACCCCTACTCCCTAGTTAGCCTCAGTGGTCCTGATGTCTCCACTTATTGCTCAGGGCAGAGCTGATCAACTGCAGGTTCTGTGATGGCAACCAAGAAGCCATTTACAATTCCAACAGCTGTTACTTATTTTGCAGCAGAGTCATGGCAAATCTGTGGTTCAAACCCTCCCTCCTGACACAGAGGGAGAAAACAACAAGAACAATAAAAAAAACAACCCCAAGAAAAGGGAAGGACTGGGAAAGTGTCATGGATAAAGGCACAGCCCTGGCTGATAACCATTTTGCCTGCACAAAGCTAGCGACGTAGAAACTGTTATACCATGTTAAGTTAACCCTGAGGTTCTATCTTATCCAGGTTCCTTCCTGACCAGTAGATACCAGAGAAAGGGAAAATCTGCAGCACACTACGATATGAAGTCACATTCTCCTTTTAAAGACCCACGTGCCCTGCAGACAGGAGCAGTGTGTGGAACCCTCTCGGGCGATGTGCGAGGAAGCACATCTTGGTACTCATATGCCTACCCCCCCAACCCTTATTTCTGCCTTCACAGATCAAAATAGAAGCAGCAGCAGCAGCATTCCCTCATCGTTCATATTGATGATGAGGGAACTCATAAATATGTTCATAAAAGTTTGTTTTAGAAGCAGTTCATCAAGGCTATGGATCTACACTAAGTTTATGTTATTACTTACACTGCTAAAAGTTGAGGTCTAGTAAAAACTCAGAGGGGGAAGTAAAAAATCTGAGTCTTTACAAAATTTCACAGATTTACTTCCTTCTAAACAGGCTTTAACAATAAGTCTTAACAAGATTTTCCTCAGAACAGTGATCTTCTCACCTTTTGGAAGAAAGGTGGGATAGTATGGAGAAAGTAAGAGTCTAAGTTTTGGGAAGGAAACCAGGTAGTTTGCCTAAGAGACATGCGCGCAGTTAAAATGAAGCAGCATCTTCAACTTCCTCCCTCTCAAACAGAATCTGCCTCCATGTCTTAAATGCACATCCTTAACACAACCCATGAATTACCTGAGTTCTGGTCTCAGTGCAAGAAAAATTCTCAGTTTTCAGCCAGGAATTAACCAATCTTATTTCCCATAGTGGGCAAAAAGACACTGAGCACGGAGTTCACCAAGATTATTTCTGCAGTGTGTCAAAAGTGGGAAGTAGACAGCAATTATTTTCGGACTGTGTTTCATGTTCACATCCATCAGCTTTGACCTAACAACTTATAAAATAAAAAGACAAAAGCCAACCACTCAGAGGAGACCTGTTCAACTTGCAACCCTGAAGTATACTTTTAGTGAATTTCTTTGGAAGAACAGAAAAAAAGATAGCCTTAACATTAGCAGAACCTCTCAGTTGGCTGGGCTGACTTCTAATGAAGGTTAGTTCGTGCTCTGCAATCTAAAATTATAATGGACAGGCCACTCTATTCCCACCTTTTATTCAGTCCTATTTTACCACTCCAAATATATACTACCTAAATTTGTATACTCTTTAACAGTAGTTAATCTTCAATTAAAATACCTAGAGCAGAAACTAAGATAACTGGTTGGGAAAAGTAAAAGCTTATTGACAAAAACGTATTCTTCATATTGCCTTTTTTTAATTCTGCATATTAAAAATGTCATTTTTATGACTTGAAAAAAATCTTCAGGAATAATGAAGGCTAACAAAAGACTGAAGAGCAGTAATTTAAAAAGCTCCATATGTAGCATCCTGATTACTGTATCAGTCCCATTTCCATAACGAAGGGAGAAATCACCAAACTGCTGCCTGTCCTTTTTGGTGACAAGGAAAGGGCAAAGAGGACTGTGTGTTTTCAAGGCATCATCCTTCAGGCTCTGAGGGAAGAACAAGAAATCTCCTGCAGTACAATATGTGGGTGTCAGTGGCCGGCACTTTTCTGGAACATGGTAACCCCAGCTCTGGTGGTCCCTGCACATGTACTTAATTTGGAAGCAGCTGGGTTCAAAAGTTTATCCTCACTTTTTGACCTGCAAAGGTTTAGTGTGTGGGCGTGCACATGAGTGTGTACAACATACCACACAAGCTGAAGATGTGCAGCCACAACACACACAGCATGCAAGTGTTTACGTGTATGGTTTTGCACACAGAACACGTTGCATATTTTTAAACGCCATAACATTATCCAGTATACACCAGAGCTATGTGCACTGCAGGAGCATTCTGCCTTCCCAAGCCAAACGTGGTCAGCCTGCATTTCAAAACTCAGGAAGCTTATGAAATGATGCCACAAATACTCCAAAAAGACATACTCATGAAAGAATTTGTTAATGGCAATACTAGATTCAATATCCTTCATACAAAGTACAACCACTAAATCCACACGCTTGACCCCACTAATGTCACTAACGTGCCTACAGGTACACCTAAGTAAAAGACATAAAGAACTATCTGCAACAAGCTAAAAATGTAAGTGAAGCACAGACAAAGTAAGAGAGACAGAAAGACTAGAAAGCACAAGGAGACTGAGAACCTTCTGAGCACAGTAAGTTTATGAGTACCTGTGACAAAAGTATAGTCACACACTGGTGGAATAGTCAGAACTTGGTAGAATTAATGTATCCTCCAGCTGACATAAGAACGTTTCCTTAAATTGCTCTAAAGCACTCTAACAATTGCAGGCAGAAATCCCTGATCTTGGCACAAAGGATGTAGTTTTTAATTTGTCATTTTACAGCTCAGACACAGAAGCAAGTTAGTGCCTATCAGCAGAGCTTCGATAATTCAAATACATTCCTCGGCGCATCATATGCACAACAGAACATCTTCACTAGGATTTAAAGAGACATCTAAGGTTATGAATTTACAGCACATTTGTGATGAGGTTTGAGCAGTTAGACAGTCACTATCACTGAGATAAACAGCAACTCATTAATCCACAGAAATGTGACAGTATATTTGAGTGCAATAGTTTCCTCAGCACTTGTGTTATTTTGAAATCTTGAATCAATTGTTTACAGAAGCTCTTCATTTGTGTTCACAGCACTAAGTGCTCCATGTACCAGTGAACCTTTAATAATTCCTAATGTATGAAATAGTGGTTTTACTTAAACAATAAAAACCAGCACACATAATGGATAAAAAGTCCATGCTGAGCAGAAAACACCAATTTTCAAACGGAACAAGCACTTGGTTTGTTGATAAAGTTTTAACTTTCAGTCAGTATTACACAACAGTAAGTCTATTACAAACCAGTTCCAAAGGAAACGGGGAAAACACTTTGTATTTAACACAAATCAAGTAAAGTATGTAAGCATAATGGCATAGAAAGTAGAAGTTATTTAACAGAAGAGCCCATACATCAGCAACTGAAAGTGTGAATTTAAACATAAGATGGTGCCTCAGGGGAAGCACTTAACACAAAGACACCACAGACAGCAAGTCTATGAAGACCAGACTATTTGACCAATTCCAAGAAATGCAAGTCTCTCTTCAAGTTAGAGACAAAGTGAAAAGTTAATGTTCAGAGCGCCATTGTACACTTCAAACTTTCCTGTGACCTCAAAACCTATCCAGCTTTCCAGGGAAATTTCCAGTTTTCAACGGAAATGTTTCATACATTGCAACAGCATCAGGTCTGATCCCCCAAAAGGTGAAAAAAAAGGGTAAAAGCCCTCCAAAAAAACAAAAATTTGTACTTAGTTATACAGTAATCATCACACCTGGCACAAAGGAAACACTTCCTATATTTGTTTCAGCACAGTAGTACCCAACTACATTAAAAAAACCCAACAAAATAATCAATAATAATAATACCAGTGCATTACTAAAGCAGACAAATAAAACAAATCTCATTGAGCAATAAAAGAGAGAGAAGAAGGCTTCTGCAATGCCATGCAAGCCTTTGGGCTGACAGCTCTATGCAAAGGATACCAGTCCTTTGTGCTGTCTGAAAAAGGGACAGTACATTTATTCTCTCCTAAGTAAACTGGATTCTACCATTTTGGAAGTATAATTTGAGTAACTCTACACATTCAGTGGTTGAAATGAAAATACAGTTGAATCAGTAACTGTTACTGATATCACAGAAAACAAGGGAAGTAGTACTGCCTTACAGAAGCCCAAAAACTGTAATACAACTTGCATTTAAGTTATTATAGACCTTTCTTTTAATTTCATCTTTAAACAATTCCACTAAGGTCTGAAGGAGTTGATTTATTTCTGATTTTACAGATTTTTAAAGAAGGCTTTTCGCAGAGATGTAATTCATGAGTTTAACATTTCATCAAATATGCTTTTGTTAAGTGCAGTTGAGTAAGCACATTACTCAAGGTCATAAACTTTAAGTCAAATCACAGGCAACTGAGCAGGTCCTGTCTCTTTTTTCTATGGTCTCCATACCTAACACAGAAGGCTAATTACTTTACAACAAAACTTGAGAATGTATTTTTTCCCCCTAAAGCCATATTTGTTCATTGTTTTCACTCCTTCTACTTCCAGAGCATGAATTCATGTCTGCAGTTCATATTTTCCCACCAGAAGCATAGTGCTTCATCCATCTGTACAACAGCAAGAACAGCTATGGTGAAGTTACATGACATCCTTAAGAAGCACTAATTTTTTACGTAAAATTTCAACCACAAAAGAAAACATAGATACAGAGTTCAAAAGTCAAATAAGAATCAGAAATATCTCTCAGTTTGCACCAGCTGGAGGTCTTCCAAGGCTACTGGTTAAAAAAAACCCTAAATTCTTCATATATTCTAGAAAATTAAGAATAATGCCTATTACCAGTTTCTGTACCTGCACACTCGCGATGGCTACTCTTTGGTCTATGGTATATTGATGAAGTAATTAATCACTATATCCATTTCTTCAATATCGAAGACTTAAGAGAGAAAGTTTCTACCTTTTGTCTGGTTTTCTGGGAAAGTCTAAAACAATCTCTGGAATATGTATACTCACTATTCTAATATTTTTCTCTAAAATCTTTCATAAGGAGGATAAAATCTTGCCACTAATTTTTCTTCTTTAAACCTTAACTGAAAAAAGGCTTAATGTAAAAGTGAGCCAACAGCTGCTACTGCCATTGCATTGGAAGTTAGAAAGGAAAGACACAGTCTAGAGAACATCTTCCTTAGTACAGTTCTGCCAGGTATCGTCACCTTACACAGCCAAAGATCAAGTGTTGCTAAGGGCAATGGAGAACCGCTTGTGGAACTTCGCCAGTTAGATTACCTTGCTGTGGCAGGAACACTGATGGGTATCAAGTGCTTTGAAATGGGAACACAATGTCCAGGAAGATACCAGAAAAAGAGAGTGGAAAAAGAAAAGATGTGCTTGCTAAAAACTTGGGTCTTTTTATGTCTTTACAACTGTAAGACACTAGAAATTAAGGAGAACTATTAGATCACAAAGGGAATAATGTAATATGAGATATTCCCTGAAAATATCTTTTCAGTTATCTTTCCAGATTGTTTTACAAGTCTTATAAATAAGGTAACCACCAGCTCTCTTCTGAACATTGCCATTCAAGAACAAATGCAATAGATCAAAACACACCACTATGATAAACAATTTAAAAAATTATATCTATAGTAAATAATGCCAGGCTACTGGCTGAGCTGATAACAGAAATAAAACACCCCAAGTGGCTTAGGAGATGGTCTTACACTGGTGGTAAACAGTCCCCTTCACTGTGCTGCCATAAACATGCCGGCAACATACTTAATCTCTCTAGATCTCTGCTCCCTGTCTTTGGAACACAAGGCATACCTTCCTTCTCTGGGGTAGAAATAGGTAAATTTATCTGCTTGTGAAACATCCAGGCACTACCAAGAGGACTACCACTACAAAATGGCAGGGAAAAAGACTTATGGTAGTTGCTACCCATTATACTCATATAAGAAACATAGCAATAAAATCCAGATTTGAATGTACAAAAATTCAAACTGTCCAGCTTTGCCCAGAATTATGCCAGGCAAGAAACTCTGCATATAATGCATAAACTGCCAGAGCTCAACAGTCTTATGCCAAAAAAAAAGCCTTAAATTCTTATACTGAGAACAGTTGACTGTGGTGAGTTATTTTAGCATCTAAACTGTTTCAATTCATTCTCACATTGAATAATTACTTTTGCCACTCCTATGGTTTGTTTTTTTTTTCATTAGTTATCATTGTAACATTTTCAGAAAAATAGGCCTGCAAAAGGAAATAGTTTCCTCATTTAAGCAACAAATTAGATGGTTACAAGGAGTGAGGATCCACATGTCCAGAAAGCCACGATTACTACTTCAGCTCCATTTTTAGGACAAGTCCCAAGATGTGCTGACATAAAACACAGAAGTCGTGGAAATATAGAAACAAAAGTGTCAGGGTATTGTTTTTCACCAAAATAGATATTTCTATTTCTAGGGGAAAAAAAAAAACCAACAAACTGGCAAATGTATTGCTGAGTTGTGGCTGGTCTGGAAAAGGGTGTTCCCCGACTATATATAAGATTTGTCAACCTCACCCAAAATAAAGCAAGTGGGATTGGTTGCTTTTAAAAACAGTTATGACCAATTGACCCCGTTAAGGGAGTTAAAAGTTTATTGTAGTCACATGTGTTGTCCTGAAGCTCCTATTTTATCTTTGTCACTTCTGCAGCCTAGTCCTTTCATAAGAATGTCTGAATCTAATCTCTACATCATTTCCTACACCATGCACTTTTCTGAATATGTCTGAGAGATGCTGGAAAAGGGGTTGCTGCATTCTGTGGAGCTCCCCACCACCTCATCCCTAAAAAGTGCAGGATGAGACACAGGATGCCATATACAATGTCATGTCAGAAGATTGCTTTTCAGGAAATCAGTGATTGAAAATAAAGTCATACTATAGAGCTAAGAAAATGAAAAAAAGAAATAGTACACTTTCCCTCTAGGTGTTAACAACCATGTCTGGTAAGAGAAGATGGGACATCAGTAACTGCACTGGGATACAAAGAGCCAGTAACATGAAGCAGTGTTCCAGGTGCTAGAAACATTCACTTTTCAGGGCCTGGAACACACAGGGATCATACACAGCACTCCCAAGAGCAGCCAAAATGCAAACATTGTCTTGGATCAGTGTTGAGCAAAAGCCCACGCTGAAATTAATGAAACCTCTTTGGACACACCACAGTGAAATTGAAAGGCATGGATGTTCAAACTACAGCTCCATCTTCCTCTAAGCACTACATACAGCATTCCTTTGTATAGCCTTGGCTGCAAGCCCACTGGTTTCCCACTGAATGCTGAGACACACTGTAAAGCTTTTATATTTGTGGAAACACAGTGAGAAAGTGCCTGGAAAGTGCCAGTACACGTCTGAAATGCCACCAGCCCATACCACCTTAAAAAAAAAAAAAAATCACATGCAGCATTAAGAAAAAGATTGATAATTAAGACATAAACAAACAGGTGTAACAAATCAAATTTAATAAAGGAATTAAATGTATAGCTACTGCAAACTTTCTTCTTTCATGATGACCAAATACGGTACACTGGATCAGCTTTCAGCTCTCAGCAGAGCTGGGGGAAGGGAAAGACTCATTTAACAGTTGGTCCTATTTAGTCATACAAAGCTGGAAGGAGGCAAAAGGGTAATAATTTAGCAATGAAGAAACTCCAAAGAACTAGAAAAGCATGGCAGCCTCCAGAGATGAGACTTGCCAATAGGCTATTTTGGGGACGGATAAGGCTACAGTGCTGCTATAAAGCTTCAATCCTTAAAATAAGCCCATAAACTCAGAAAATATTTATCTGGAAGGGTGGCAGCCCAATAAAAGTTTTATGAATGTTTTAAAATTGCCCTGTCAAGGGGCTAGCCGCTCAGTCACCTTCCTCCCTCCTAAAACACAACACAGGCAAGAAAGCAGGCCCATGTGTCAGGTTCCCAAGTTAGAATGACAGGATAGCAGCCTGAAAAATGGCTTTGCACCTCCTGCACCCCCCTCATGAAGGCAGCAGAGCACACACACCTCCTCGTCTGTCCCATTGGGAACTGGGTCTGCCACAGCCTTCTCTGCACCACAGGAGACACACATCTCTAAGCCATCACCTGCTTTTACCCATTTTCTCCAAGGTCTTTTCCTCCTCCCTCTTGGCTCTCCCCCATTGAGGAAAGAGGAGGGAAGAGGAAATATATATATTATATATAAATAAGGGATATCATATGGAAATACAAACCCCATGTAGTTTTGAGGTTTGTATTTCAAAAAGCATCTTGGAGTCAGAGGTTAGAAGAGCACACAGTTGGGGCTCCTCAAATGAATCAGTCACTGTTAATTTGGCACTGGCTTGTGGAGGTGGACAGCAGGCAGCATAAAGCGACAGGAAAAGTCCACTTTGGACTTCAAAACATCCCATTTTTGTTAACACTTGAGGCTTAAGAGGAAAATTGAGTTGAAGTAATGCAAAGATGGTGAATTGAAGTAAAAGATCATAAAATTAATTTATGAAGCTCTGTGTGAAGCCTAGAAACACCAGACAGAAGAGGGATGTTGTTTCTCCCTCCTGCCACACATTTTTTCCTTTCCTATCTCCCTAGCATCACCAAATCTAAAATCACACACAAAGATCAGCCAAAGGAAGCTTAGTACCTTCCTGAAAATCCAGAAGGGGAATAATCACAAGCAGCAAAATCAAAATGGGATAGAAGATAAGAGCCAGTGACCAACAAAAAATTGCTTGCAGTCACCGAGACTCTCACCACTCACATGTGGAACTGCTTCCACACTAATCAAGGCCAACTATTAGGGAAAGCTTTCAGAAAAATGAACTTCAATTTGTTCACAAGCCCTTCCACTCCTCCTGGGCAGCATCATCCTATGTGGCTCCTTTGCTTTCTTTTTCAAGTAAAACATATAACAGACTTAAAAACCAACACAAATCCTCCCCAAACTACCCCAAGCTTGTGACAGAAGAGAGCCACCCCTTCATACTGCTGAGGGTCTGATGCTGCTTGTGTGATGGAGCACTCCCGACTCCCCAAGGCCGGCGGTGGAGGTGAGAGCCTGCAGCCACACCAGGGATGGTTGGCAAGACAGATGTTTCCTGTCACCAGTGTCATGTTTGCACTGTTAGAGATTTTATTTCTTTTTAAAGTGTATTGTGTTACTCCCTCTATCTTCGTGAATCCTTCATCTTGTAAAATTCTTTTAATTATGTTATTTTCTTCTTATCTGCATTATCTAAAATTATTTATACTATTATAGCCTTGGTTTCAAACACTGGCTGTAAACATTGCTGCAATGACCGTTAGGTTGGGATTCGTATACTTACATACACAGGGATAGATGAATAATTTACTTTACAACTGTTGTGAAATACTGTGACATGACTTTGTTTCCCCAACTCTACTACCAGGACAAGATCCAATCTGACTTCCCCTGGGATCTCAAAGCAGCAATTTTCCTGAAGATGGCACATCACTATCCTGTATTTTGAAGCCTTGTTGGCCACTCCTTTCTGGGGGAGCAGAGCAGTTGCTGAGCCAGAGCTTGGCAGGAGTAAGTGCTCCGTTAGATTAAGTTTCAGCATAATGCTCTCGATAGGAATCGGAGCACCATCCCTAAAGTGCAACGGGAGGGTAAAACGCCAACCATCAAGATGGATGGTTTGTTTTTATTTTTATAGAGATTTTCTAAACCTCAACTTTCACCTCTTAGTCCCCCTCCCCCTCCTGTTCTCAGTCACCTCCAATAGCCCATCTGTCTGCTTCATTTAATAGAAACCTATATTTCCTAGCTAATGGATGCATTTGGCTAAGAAGATAATCTCTTTGTGTTCGCTTCAGTTGTCACATTCCTGTTATCATATTAATACTGATTAAATACAAAACCCAACGTTTAAGTCAGACCCCACACATTATTTAAAAGCGACAAGATGTTCATATTTTGGCACTTTGAAACCTCAGCCAGCTTGGAAATGGCCTCTCTTTCCCACTCTGAACACCTCACCTTTCAGCTGGGATGCCACCCAGATGGATTCTTACAAGACAGGACACTTTAATAGCATCATTCTATTTGAGACTACTAGACAGAGTTCAGATAGGAGTTCAGAGGCCTGAAAAGCTGTAGGACTGGCACAAACCTATTCCAAAAAAATGATGACATTGCAAGTCAAGCAGCATGATGCTGGGGGTTGCAGGACAGGAAGGATCAGTATAGATTTTTGCTCTCAGAAATGTCCAGTAGCAATTCACAGCCCACACTTGTGCCTCAGTTTCCCCCATCAGTATGCAAAGGTATTTCACAAGCCCCGACGTATACGTGCAGCCAGTTAATTAACGTCTGCTCAGGTCCATAAGGCTACAAACTGAAGGTGCTGCAGAAAAATGAAGTATGAATCACCAGACATCAAAAAAAAAAAAAAAAATCAGTGAAAATTACTTCAACAATTCTGGGATTTAAGCCAACTCCATAATATGTCACATTTTAAAAGCAGCCAGTCACAAGCATGATATAGCACACTAACCCTGAGCAAAGTCATCCTCAAATTCCAGAGCAGCTCCACTCATCAGAACTATACTACAATGAGATCAGATGAATTTACACCATTCCTTTCTCACTTCTCAAGACTGTGACATGATAGCCATGGAAATGAACCTCAGGAGATGCAGGCTCCAGTTCACTGCATTGTCCAACATATAACCATCACTAATTTTAAAATAAAAATTAAGAGGTGTACTTATTTATTCAAGGTTTATTCTATTTAATTTAATGGACTACCATTGCCAAGTCAACAGAAGCACAAATTAGTAAGATTTACCCTCAAAGTTCTGGTGAAATTAGTCATGCATGTTGTTGACTTTTCAAAACTGCAATTCAGTAAGAGTCAAACTTACATGTTTCAGTCATCTTTGTGAGCAAATATCAAGCCTGAGGATGGATGCACAGTAGCTACACACACAACACTTGCAAATTATTTATGAGTTACTGAAGACAGACCCAGTGTTCCAACCATTCTGATTACATCCACCTTTCCTAAAGACTAGGTGCAACTGCAGACAATCCACTCAGCCAGTACCTTTCCTAAGAAGGGATGCGACACCTCCTGAACAACTTTGGAGCAGATGAGGTTATACCATGGTCAGGAAAGCTCCCCTGGGATGTCAAGAAGGCTAACCTAACCTTCCAAGATCCGTATAAACAAACAACTGAACATGGAGAGCCTTGAACCGAGGGACTGCTGTTTACCTAACCCCTGAACTGCAAGAGACATCAATCCCTGCCTTATTAAAGAAATGCATACACTAGCCAGGCATGCCTGCTTGATCAGCTCTCTCCTGTTCACAGCTTCTCTGGGGTCGAAGGAAGTTCTAACAGGCCCTGTTCCATAAATAAAATCCTTCTGGCTGGTGATAACTAAATTGTATTAAGACTGGCTCAGACAGCTTCAATTAGAAATAATCGGCAGGGGTAGACTGAAATACCCACCTATCAATTTGCTTACAGATGGTCTTTTCCTCCTTTTCCATCCCAAACCCATTCTAACTACCTGGTTCAATGGAAGTAGCAGAGAATCCATAACATGTTTCCACTTACTGTATGTGCAATCCATGTCAAAACCCCATCTAATAAAAAAGCAAAGGCTTTTAAGTGCAGAATCAACAGGTCTTCAACAGGAGATTCCCAACCACCACCAAACAAAACCAGGAGACTTCAGATACTGAATAACACAGACCCTTCCCCATGTTTCTTCATCCCCTAAAAAGCAATCATTTTAGTACATTACAAACCCATCTCTTCTTTGAGAAAATTAAGAGAGAGAAAGGTTATTCAACTAAACTAATTTGCAAAACTCCACAGTACAGTCCCCTTACAAGTACCAGCATTTTTTTCTGGAAGATTTTGAGCTTTATTAAAGACATTTAAAATCTGTTGCTAATCTACCTTGAATTTTTTCTAAATGCCAAATAAAATTGATTTTTTTTCTCCACTGTACTTGTAAGAAACAAATTCTAAATGAGCATCACTCCTGCTTTTGTTCCAGCCTAATCATATGCTAAGAGTAAAGATATGCTTCGGAGTAAAGACCAGTGAAATATACAATGATCAACTGGACAGAAATAGTCACTCTGTTTTCACAGGTGTGATAAATGAATTTGATTTTTCACAGGAAAAAAATGGCAAATATTAAAATATATCCACGTTTTCGGATTCTGTTTGTAAACTTTCATTTCTAATTGAACTACGTATGGCTTAGTCAATAGAGATACCTTGTTAAAATATTCAATTTCTTTTAAACAGGGAAGCAACTCAACAGAGTCTGGGTCATTAAACTCAAGCTTAAGTTTCACTTAAAGTAAAAAATAAAAATGCTGATGAATTACTGAATAGTCCATCTTGCTCAAATTGCAAGATAGAAAAATTACAGCCACAACTAAAATCAATCACATGATGTCCTCAAACTACTTAAAGCATAACAAGGAAATTATGAAGAAAAAAGAGGAAAAAAGAGATCAGGGAACCAGGCATTTATTTGCACATGGACTCCAGAGGGACTATAATCTTCCTACACCTTCTGAGGAGGTACTTGTGAGAACAGTCAATTGTAATGAGCCATGAAAAGAAAATCCTCAGCTCATGATATACAGCCTGCTCCTGTCAGCAGGAACTTGCATTCTTTTGCGCATTTTCGGTCCTTGAAAATGTCTTCTTTCTCTCCTGCCTGTAGTGTTACCTGGCACACTGCTTCACACAGCCCATGTTACTATTGTGCTATGTTGAAAAGATAATTCATTGAAACCGAAGAAAACAAATGCATATTCTTCATGTTGTATTCATAATACCAATCCTGATGAGCCTGATACTTTAGGAACACGCAGGCAAACAGTCCCTTGCCTATCACATCCATACATTAACTGATCAAATTAGAAACACGGAATGTTGTCTATTCACAGATAGAAAACTGAGAAGGTAAATAAATGCATTCAGAAGTTAATATATATCTGGAAGAAAAAACATGCACTGAATTAAAAGTCCTCAGATCTGCAGCAGAAGGCTGCACAACACAATGTTCCTCATTCATGTACAAAGAGAGTTTAGGATGATACAACAAAGTAACTGAAGGGATGGCACAGGTCCGTTTCCTTGGTTTGGGATTTTGTAGTTAATATATTCACTCTGTAAAAAAGCCAGAAGCAGCTGTGGCTACTCAGGGGTGTGGGCAAGGATAGGAGGCAAAGGAAGGGGCTGTCAGAGTAAGAAAAGGCAAATGGCCCAACAGAGAGGAAAATGAGTGGGGGGAGAGAGATTAAGGTAAGACATCAGAAAAAATGAAATTGGGTAGCTCATCAGCTGTAACAAGAAGAACAGGTTCTCCAAATTACCAAATTGTTTTGATTTTCTGATCCGAAGTAGTTAGAGGGGAGGGGGGCAGAATTGAGGGCTCAGAGGTTTATAAAATCATTATGATGAAGTCCACAACACAAAAATATGCAATATGGAATTTTTGTGATTGAACTTACAGTGTCAGATATTGAACAGAAGACTTCTCTAAAACAAGATGATCTCTACCTACAACTTTTAGTCCAGGAATTAAATACTTCTAAAGTATTTTCTGCAGTTCTTTTTAATTCAATAATAATTACAGGCAGGAAATGCTTTTGTTGCTTATGTATAATATTATATAAAATCATGTTACAGCAGACTCCCTCTATCAAAACAGGTCTATTGAAGCTCCAGTTATTTCCTATTCTTAATTAAACACTGAAATCCCTTTGTGAAAACATAAACCAAAGACTGCTTTACATAGACTTCCTTGAAATCAATGCACACTATTAAGAACAACTATTTTTTTGTCCCCAAACTCAAAACACAGATCAGCCTTTCAAGGTTAACGTCCTTGTCACACAACAGTTCTCATATCCACAAAGCACTGGCCACTGTTGCCAGTCAGTACTTCAAATAGCCTACAATTTGCAAACCACAAAACTCTATGCCTCCAGAAAGCCCCTATGGTGTATGTTTTCACTCAGACTTCAAAAAGATATCAGAACAAACACTGGTGGAAAGGGAAGGTGAAAGGCCCAAGGGATGAATGATCAAAATCAAGTAAATAAGCACAAACAGTTTACACAAAGGGAGAAAAATTTCATTGCAAGAGCTCAATCCGAATGCATGAGCTACCCTTGTGCAGACTTTTCATAAGATCAAAGTTAAATTATGTAAAGGCCTGCAACTTAAGCGTTTTCCACCCAAATACTGCAGAGCCAGGAGTGAGGACCATAACATCCAAAACTGGTAGTATCCCATTTTGCACCCAAGAAAGCAGAAATAAAAGTGAAGGAAATAACTCATTCGTTGCTATTGTATAAATAAAGCACAGACCTAGGAACACTATCTAGATCTCATGGCTTCCACTTCCTTGTTCGACATAAACAAAAGAGCTATTGGAGAAAGGTGCCCATGAGAAGCAAGACAGAGCAAGTTCCTTGTGAACAGCTCATCCTGAAACCCTATGCTCCAACTGGGGACAGAGTACTTCAGCCATCTCTCCCCAAAACATGTAACCTTTCAAAATAAATTCCACTTTAAGCATCGACAGAAGTAAAAAAAAAAAAAAAAAAGTCCAATTGTGTGTTCCAAAATGTGCAAGTCCCCAACACGTTTCTTGGAGCATTTAATGCTCATTTTAAACAGCACCATGTTTTGGCAGTTCAGTCCCATAACTGAAGCCACAGGGATCCTCTGAATCCCTCACATTTAGCTATGCTAACATTAACCAAGTCCTTAGAAGGAAAAAGGCCCTTTCCTTTGCAGAAGAGCAACACTCAAATGAGCAACACTGAACTGATGCAAATTTTTTATCATGCAAAAATATTGTTACCCTTCAGAAAAAAAAACCTGTACTTGGTCCCTTCATTATTTATTTTTTTCAAAGCACACACTGAAGCATCCAAAAATCTGTAGAGGGAAAGTATGAGGCTTCTTAGGTTGAACTAGATAAGCATTATAAGCAGATATTCCCATTTGCTCTAGGAGATATGAGGTATTAACAGGTTTGAGGTTTTTTTTGTGTGCTAAGGTTGCTCAGCCAAACTCTATAGACACGTAACGAAAAACACTGACAGCTTTTTTTTTTAAGGAAAAAAAAAAAGAAATGTTTTCACACTTGAAATTACAACAAGAGCATATTGAATTTGCAAAATGAAACACCTAAAGAGGACAACAAAAAAACTCAAACACAAGGTAGCATAAGCATTCTGCTCCCGTGTGCAGCATGCATAGTGCACTCAACTTCTGCAGTATTTCATGAAAGTTTGAGCAATTGTGGTTTTCCATGCCATATTCTAATCCAAACTGTTTGCAATTTCAGCAGCATAAAGCCAGTGAACTCAAAATTAAATGCAGAATTTGGTCTGTAAGGAACAGGATATTTGGTGTGTAGTGACTGTAGCAAGGTACTTCCACCTCAATTAAAAAAAAATATCCTAAATATCAATGGAGCAAAAATTTTCTATTCTGCAGTTGTATGTTTATGGAACTGTGTAACTATCACATATGTGAAACAGGGCAGAATTACTTTTCTAGGGGAGTTAAGCTTGTTTCTTTCCTTATTTTGTCTGTTTCATTTTGCCGCTCACCAACATGGCTGGGTTTTTTTTTTTCCACTCTTTTTTTCCTTCAAAAAGGTAACCTTCAGCAGGTGTGTTAGGCAAGGCTTATGAGAGCTTGATGGGGCCATTTATGTGGCAGTATGAAGCCAAAAGATATTAGATAACATAGAAAAGGTTATTAGATGAGTCTGTGGTGATGTGATGGCAAATAACAAGCTCAGAACACAGCTGCTTGGCTCAGCTACATCCATTACAGACATGCCCTGCCATTGATCTGGACTGTGCAGTAGGGTCCAAATAGCTTACAACTGCTGTTGTAATTATTCAAAATTCAGCAAAGTAGCAGCCCTAAATACGTAAGATGCTTCTTTCCTCCCAGGGAATGCAACTTTCCACAATAACTACATCCCCTCAAAATAACAAAGCCTGGATTAACTGGAAAGACTTATGACCACAAGAGACCCTACATAGAAGTAAGGTTATAATAGGCAGAAGCATTACCAGCTCTCAAGTTTTACCACAAATCTCAAGATAAGTGCACTTCTTTTGAAATCCCAGATCTTAAAAACATGCAACTGAGTGAATATCTTAGTTTGTTTAATTTATGTATCTAGCTTTTGTGGCTTAGGAGAATCTCCTATAAATGACCCAAGTTTATCTAAGAAAAGAAACAATCTTTACAGATTTTATTTTTTTTAAACAAAAATCATTCTTTGGAGGCTTACCATTGTGAGTACTTTCTACAGCTGACTACCAATGTCACTGCCAACTGAAATAACAACTCTTCACTTTCAAAATACTTGTAAAAACCCATAGTCGTCTCCCAAGCTCTCTTGACACTATCAGATCCATATTTTATCCTCTAATTAGGATAAACAAATTCTAACTAACTACAGCATTTTTTTAATTTGCAACCAGGATTTGAAACTTAACTTTAGGATACTAGTAGAGGGATTGCTGTTCTTGGAGGCAAAAAGAGGAAACTGTTAATTAGCATACATTTTAAAAAGACTATTTTGGCAGCTGAATTCTCAAGACCTCCATCTGCAGAGGGCAATCTCGAGCACAGAGCTAGATTGGATTTTCTTTTCAACTCTTGCTTTCAAGAACTCGCATTACAACAACATTAGAGCATCCACAGGTCAGAAAAAAATCCCCTCTAGCCTGCATACCCCTATAGTAGCCTGAAACTGCCGGCAGACATATTTCAGGGCAAAATAAGTTGTTACTAGTATAAGACTTCAGAGAACAAGAAAGATGGTCATGGGAATAGCAGCTGCAGCAGGAGCCAGGAATAAAGAACAGAGGCAAATGGGAGAGAAGAGCATTAGCAGAAACTAGTCAAAGGACAAGGAGGCTGGATGAAGATTGGAAGCTACTATTAAGGAAAAGTAAGTAAATGATTGACTGATAAGGCGTGTGAATGGGGATAAACAAACAAGGTTCCATCTCCTTCTTTTCAATCAGCCAGAAGACCACTGTGTAGACTATAATGTACCCAACACAGAGGTTTACACAGAAGCTGGATGTTGTTCTTCTACAGAAGCACTAAAGTGTTCCTACATCACCTGATACTTGCATAATCCATATCTGCCCCATCCCAGAAGAGCTACCTGCTGAATAAGCAACTTCAAATTCAAAGAAGAATCTTAACCTCCCCTGGGCACAGCATGTACTTGAGCACTCAAGGGGCAGTCAAACCAGTCTCACAATCAACACCTTCAAAGCTCCACTTAGTCCTGCCATTCTGCCACTACAGTCAAGACCAGGATCTGCTAAATGAATAAGACAGACAACCAGTTCATAGGACTTCATTGACTGTTTTCATTCAGAAAGAACATGCACAAATCTCGCCTGTTATTCTGCAAATCAAAAAGAACACCCTAAGGTCAATAAATCTGGATATTTACCTCCAAAGATCAACATGGGCTTAGTAGATGTCACCAGTTAAAAGGTACGCTCGAATCCTTCAAGCCAACCTTTTTGTATAACTGCAGCACAAACTCCTGGTTCCTATGTGGTCACCAGGACTTTCACATTGCTACGGTTTAATCCGCTCAAGAGGAGATCACACAGGGAAGTGATGCTTCCCTGGCAACAATCCTCTCTCAGCTTCTGTCCATACTACACTAGCCAACTTTTGCAAAAAGGAGAGAAGGAGATTTATGCTTGAAGTACCCCTTAAGGATTTTAGGTTTTGTTTGTTTTAGAGGGTAGGGGAAGAGAGACAGCAAAAGAACAAGCAGAGCTAATCTCCAGCTTTTAAATAAAATACAGCTACAAAGATTTCTTTGCCCTTGGGCTTTTGTTTTTCCTCTTGACTGAAATCCTGCTCAGTCTCACCTGATACTGACAGGAATGGCAACCCACAAGAACCTTGCAGCCAATATTTTTTTTGTTTTCTTTTATAGAAAGAGGAGCCAGGCTGGGCAAACACGGACATTAAATGTGCCTAAATTTCATTTGGCCTAAGAGAAGATTATCCTATTTTAATGCAACACAAGCAAAGAATTCCAAATGTCAAGATCTCCCACAAAAAGGTATGCTGCTTAGTGACAAGATGTTTAATTATTCTCAGTGCAATGAAAAGGTTTAGACTGCCCAATTTCTGCTGATGTCAGTAACAACTGCCCTCCAAAATACAAAGTTGTGAATATGACATTTATCTACAGTCAAATATTTAAAGCTTGTCTCCTACAGTTGTTCAAAAAAACCCTGCAACCAATATTCTACAGATGGCAGCTATGCTGGTGTGATGGCAGCTACCTGAAGACACTCCTTGAATAACACTTTTTTTTTTTTAAATTACCAAAAGAGAACACAATTAAGATATTTCTAAAAGGAGTTACAGAAAATAATGTGACACACAAATTGTTTCATGTTTTTTTCATCTTTGCATAATTTGAATTTCTCTCTTACCATTTAAGCTCTATTTGACTTCCTTGGTTAAGTGGAATGCTAAAATATAACTGATCTGAAGCACAAGCCCACAATATTTAACTGGAATCGAGTTATGCAGAGTAGTGCTGTTCACTTACAGATCTTAGAGACTTTCCCACTATGTCATTAACCACTTTGTAAACCAGGGATCCCATCCAATGAAAAAAGTATGTGGCAAAATAGAAAACCACCAAAGACAATCTCCACAATACTTTAAGGGAGAAATAATCAGCACTTCTACCCTGAATTTCACACATAAAAATACAAGAGATTTTGAGAATAAGGCACATTGGTTAATTCTTACCACGCTGTCATCTTGGTATACCAATGCTGTAGGATCTCAGAGGCATTGTGTCCCCTCAACTAGGGAGCACATCTGTGCTATTACTTCAGAAGGGGCTTTTACAGTGCATTCAACCCTTCTACCATGCCAAGCAGCAGAAACAGTGAAAATAGACTTGCTCTCTCCTGTGCAATAAACACTTATAAATGCAAGGCAAAAAATTACTGGCAACAAAAGAGGAGGTCACGAACAAGTTTGTTGTCACCTGTAAAAAACTTAAAACTGCTGTTACCCTGTACAGGTAAAAAGAACAGCAAAAAAGCTTGTATTCTAATACTGTCATTTGTATCTCCTCTTATGAAAAGTGTGCCTTTTGTTACATTTAAATTTGCTCAATTCAGAGATGTGTTCAACCATTATGAGTGTTAGATATGCACTGCTTCTTCTGCATTAAGAAATAAGGTAGCTTTTAACTCATCTCATGTATAGCAATTTTTACTGTATTAAGTCAAGGAGAGAAGAAAATAATTGCAGTCAAACACACCACAAAGCCTCAGAAAGGATGAACACTTAACCAGCAACCAGACAGTAATGACAGACAGAAAGTGAGAGATCATGTATGCTCCAATTAGATTTTTGAAGTCACTACATTTTATAATAATGAAGCACAAGACAAATATAACATGCCAAAAAAAAAAAAGAAATGGGCATATCTACAGGCAAGTTTTTAAAAGATGCCAAGACACATCAAGAGATCATGATTTTGCAAAACAAGCAAGAGTTTTACAGGGTCAATTCCTGGGTGAGAGACAGTTAAACAAAATCCACAATTAGCACTAAGTTATTCCAACGATTCACTGAACTCTCCTCGGAATTTCTTATCAACTGGCATGACATTCCTAGGTGCAAGGTATGTTGAAATAGACATTTTCCAAAGACTGTCATTGTTAGCTTTTGTCTTCTTTAGAATAAGACGCTTAAATATACATAGTTCCTGCCTTCCCAAACTTGTTCTTGGTTTCAAAGGTGAACAGGACTTTTCACTCATTTACCTTGACTATATAATGCAGCATTCCCATTTACAACTAGAACAGCTGCCACATATCACCCATCTCGGCAAGAAGCACTTAATCAGCAGCTTGCTCCCTCACACACATACACACTAGCCTAGCTTACAAAGACATTGTAGTTCAAATTGCCTTTTAAATCCTGTTTGTTTTTAAGCAGCTTGTTAAACTAAGCAAAACTCTCTCATCAGTTTAGAGATTATTTTCCCCTTTTTATGTATTTGATCATACAACCAGTCTGGAAAGTAGCACCATCCCGTCAATTAACATCTTAAAACTTTTTGCTCACCTAAAACACAAACAGTTTCACAACCTAGTCCTGCAGAATAGTAGACCTGACATTTAGGTTTTTTAAACTAGATGTTGCTGCAAACCACCTAGAAAGTAGGTTACACTTTGTCATTCAAGGCATAAACAAAAATGTGCCATAAAAGCGGGCCTGAACACAAACACAAGATTCAAAAATACATTGCCCTGCTTTCCACCACTGTCTATTTTACCCTGACACAGGCACTTGCAAACATCCATGCAAAATGCACATGGGTATTCTCAAAATGGAACTACATCATTTGCCTCTGCAAAGATTATCTGGCAGCATAAGAAATCTCTGCTAATAACATCTCTCAATAGTCAAGTTACACTTTGCTTTATTTCATGTTATTAGTTTTACTTCTACCTTCTCGGACCACCCGAAGGGATTCTTCTCCATTATGTTCTTCAAATACTTGCAGATAATCATATCTCCCACTTAGACATCATTTAGCCAAGTTTCATGCATTTCTTTTCATCTTCTTTCCCTCATAAATCAATCCCTTCAGCTGCTCCAGCATTCTTGCTGCTCTTCCCTGAATTTCTTCCAAACTGCTGACATCTTTCAGAGACTGAGGAACTTCCAATTGCATGCTGTACTCTAGATGTGTTTTTTGTACTCTAAAGACAGATAATTAAGCCTTTTCAAGAAATATTAATGTTCCAAGCCTGGAATAAATCTAAATCAGAGATTTCTTTTTCCAGAATGGATAGCAATTATCCCCCTTTCACAAAGCAAAAGCACAGAGAGAACAATCTGACTTATTGCTGCACACAGGCAGTGCCAGAATAAGAAACAGATCTGTGTTCTGCCATTCTCAGTCTTGAGGTCTGCCAAATTTCAGCCCACAGACAATGTCAGACAACGTTCCCAGGCTATGATCTATAGGCAAACACAAGCCATTTCCAAGTGACAACAGAACAACACTTGGGGAACCCAACACTTGCTCTGGTGAGCAGCCACAGCACTGGAGGCTGTTGGCATCAGCGCAACCATTAACACCCTACAAGTGCCACAGTCTGCTATTAAGTAGTCATGACAGCAGTTTCTGATACATCTATCTGACTTTTATTGCTATGTACAAGTTTGTTTCTAAAACCAGTCTTCAGCTATCATCAGATTAACTATCTGACCAATTCCAGAGGTTAAGACTGGTTTTAAATGCAAGATGACTGACTGTCAGGCTGAGGCCGTCCAAGGCAGTTTTCAACTTGCACATTTCCTTCCCTTTCCTCCCAACTCCATGATACATTTGAGACAGAATCGTGGGGAAATAACTTTAGAAACATTGAAAAGATCTCTTCACCAAATTAATCTGTAAAGAGAGACTGTATGGGGGAAGGCAAGGCTGAAGAATAGGGCAGGGGGGGAGGGAGAGAAAAGTCTGATCAGTTAAATTTAATAAAGAAAAAAAAAACAAAACTGCACAAACAGGATGCAGACACATTAAAAAAAGCAACACTGACCTAACAAAGGAATGTGAACTGCAGTTGACTTAATCAGCATCACAGCAATAGCCCTCCCCCTACACACAAATCTCTGCAACTCTTAAAGACACAGGTTTTTAGGCCTTTTCAAATTCTGTGGTTCCTTCCCCTGCTAGCCACATGTTTGATACTCTTGGCTTGAGTTAATTTAGATGGCCTCTTCTTTCCATACAACAACAGTATCCAAGTCTGACCCAGACTAAAGCAAAGCAAACTAAGTTGTATTATTCAGCCTGCTTTAGAGATGTATTAAATTCCAGTATTCTGCTACATAGTCTTCTGAATGAAAGAACAAACTATAAAGGGTCCTCTGTTTCATGGTCTGCTGTTAAACACCAGAAGGATATTACCAGAATTAGATAACGAACACCTTGGTGAAAGGTATCATTTCTTCCCACTAAGCCAATATGCAGAGTAAAAAGCAATTTTCTAAATCTGTGTATGATTTCCTTCATGTTCACAATCATAGTTCCTGCTTACATCCACAGTGGTGGCAGACTCCTTATCAAGCTTCTGCCTGTCCCATGAAGAACCATTCCCTCCATTCAAGATTTGGAAATAGTAATGTAAATGCCATTCTCCCTCTGCTGTTCTCTGTTTGCATCCAGGAGAGAAAAAGCTAAGAACACTACACTTTTAAGCAAGATATCATCTTGAGGTGCTGAGGGATGTGGTTTAGTGTAGTGATGAGCTTGGTAGTGTGAGGTTAGTGGTTGGACTTGATCTCATTCCCAACCCTAATGATTCCATCATCTTGATTTTCAGCTTGAACCTTTTTAGATATTAAGGTCATTTACACATCATGTCACCATCTACCTAAAGGTACCTATCGTGGTGAATGCTTAAAAGCTTTTCTATACTAAAAAATGCAAAACATATCTGGTACAACTTCTTGCTTTAAATAAGCACCACGCCTGCTAATTAGGTGCTCAGATTTATTTGCAAAGTCTAGCATGTGGTGACAAGACTGGAGTTACAAGCTACAACAGAATGCATAAGGGTTTTTGTCAGAGTTTCTTATCTTTCAATAGGAAGAAGAAAGGAAACCTGCTGAGGGTCAAAACTAGTGCAGTTGCATCAAGTTAAATGGGAAATAGTTCATTTTCAGAAAAAAAATCAGGAAACTGAGTTTTCTCTGTAGATCAATCACTGATTGATTGCTGTCATAGAACAGGATTTCTTTTCTCCACTGGTACAACAGAAGTAATCTTGTTCATCTCCCCAAAGAGGGCAGAAGATTAACTAGTGACAAATGGTCTGAAAACACTAGAGAAACACAAAAGTACTCATAGTATAATTTTTAAAAATTCCCACTATCAGAGTTAAATACAGCACCTATTATTGCCTTTTGAAACGGCTCAGAACAACTTTACACCTTTACCTCAGACAACTTTACCTTTACAACTTTATCTAAGGAGGCATAAATCATTGCCATAATTCACCAAGGATGAAAAAAAAATAATGTATAATATCAGAAAACCAAGAGACACAAGCATTAAAAAAAAATCTCCTTTATTTGTTCAGAAGGAGTCTGGTGATTTCTGTGTTACTGACACTTAACAAGAAGTCATTCTGAGACCTAAGCTGCTTGTTACAGGAGATGCAGCATCAGACCATTTGGTCTCACAACGTAAGTCACAGCCACCATCATTTAACTAGAAGAGAGAGGTACAATCCACCAAATCATCAGTGGTCCAACTAATTACGACTCAATTTCAAAACTTCAGAAGACTACTGGTAACATTCAGGCTTGCAATATTGAAAGAATCTCTACATTTCACAGAGTAGTATTTGTTAGCTGTTAAGCACCTACCTGGAATTCGGATTTTAAATTTTCCACTTTGTCCAAAACCACCATCTATTATTCCATCTTCTCCTGTAGACAGCTTGACTTTTAGACCCACAAAAATCTGGATGTTTGTTTCCTTTTTAAACAACGAACGACCAATCACACTGTAATCATCCATCACCTGCAAAAGAAATAGAGCTTCATGAGTCTACAAGCTGAAGTGGTAAGAAAATTTCTACCTATGAGAACCTAAGTTTAGTAACTTCTACCACTCTGTCCTTGGAAAATCATTTACCTCCAAAAGAATTCTAGATGAATCATCTAAATTGCTGAGTCAGACAATTTGTGTCTAAAATTGTAGAAGACTTTGTGAATTAATACATTTTTGTTTTCATCTTCTTATAATACAAGAACAAAATCTGCATCAGAACATGCTGAAAAGATCAGTTAAATAAAGTCTCTTTTCCACTTTGAAACCTTTCCATGGAAGTCACTTAAGTACCTGCGCTCACAAAAAGTTTATTCCATCACTTACCCTAGAGTTAAGTACATTATTACCTACATAAGCATTCTCCATCTCTTAGCTAAAGACCTGCACTCCAACAGCTACACTTCCAAAGAAATGACAGAATTACTCCGAGTTTCTAAACAGAGCATTTTAAATATTCACCTTTACATACACATTGATTTGTTAAACTAAAAGCCTTATGACCATTGTATCCAATTTTAATTTCAAGGTTTGTAACCCAGTGGGAAGAACCATTCCAAGTTGAATTCTTAATTAAGCTATCAGGAACAAGAGGCAGCAAGGTTGGTGGGTAAGGCAAGATAAACAACCCTCCCTTAGGCATTACAAAGTATAAGGTGTAGTCAAGTGAGTCTAATCCTGTAGGTGTGAATATCCTTGTATACCTAATGCCTGGAGTTACTCTACCTCGTAGGCACAGCAAGAACATTTATTTACTTATCAGAAGAAATAAGGAGATATTACTTATATCAAGTTTTTTTTTTTTTTTTTTGGTGGCAACGGTTGCAGCTGTTCTTCATATCTTCGGAAGAATTTTTAGATAAACCTAAGGGTTTCAAAGACCAAAGTGACTTCGAAGAGTGAAGAATTATAACCAATGTTGAACACTCCATTTTATTCAGTTTAAATGATGACTCAATGTATTGCTGGTTTACTAAGCTAGTTTCCTTCCCTGAAGCCTCCTCCATAAACATCAGTGCACAGACAGACTCCTCCCTAGCATTGTTATTATTTTGTTGCATATGCATGCCACTATTTTAATGTCAATCTCAGAGTGGCAGTAAATCTAGCATCAGAAATTTGTTTTAATTTAAATGTCGTTTACTTTCACAGCTATAAACAGTCTTGAAAGGGCTGTGCAATATTGGAGAGCACTGTCAGGACCTCACTGTGCATATGCAGGAGTCTACAGCCCTTCTTCCTTCTTTCACATGGAGATGACAACAGTAGGGACAGCTCCGCTCCCAGCTGGGTGCTAAGTCAAGGCTGCAGGCAGCAACACTGAGATACCTCAACAACATTCTATGTTTACACAGCCACCCCTCATCTTATCCTAACAGGTTATGTGTTTGAGTTTTTTGGTGTTATCTGTCCTCTCCCACCCTTTCCACCAGCACTGCTTCAAAATGGCTTGTGAACTATTAACAGTAGTATTGCTGCTTGGCAACCTCCGGCTTAAATTTAAAACTGAATAATGTTCTTTACTAGAGCCTCTGATAATAGGTGGTGGTAGGGGGTGACTAAAAGCTTTCAGACACACTTGCCTTTCTTCAGGTGTGAAAGCAGAAGACTAGCAGAAAAAGATGTTGTTAATTCTAACCTGAAGAAGCACTCACATTCTTAAAATCATCTTCATTTTTTCCAATTGCATTAGCTGGTGAAATGAAAAGATTACTTCCTTCTATAAGTCTTTTATTCCTAAAACAAGAATTTCAAAACTGAACATCCCTCTTAACCACCACTGGCTAAAAGCTTCTTACTCCTGAATTTGAAATACAGACAGTTTCTTAAACTCCAATGAGGATCTTCCATATATCTATCACTTTTGCAGTTATCCTCCAAAATCACACAGGAAGCCAACTTTAATGACAACATCTTTTAGTTTGTAAGAGTTCTTCAAACTTATCTTTTAACTTAATTAAAAACAGAATTACAAGTTGAGCAAAGTCAGAATTTCTGCAATGTTACAAGCATCACGCACCTTTAAGTAAAACGATAATGGTGACCTACAATCGATGATTGTAACAGCAACAAAATCTGTCACCATGTAGGTACGCTATACTAATTTATTACCTTTTGATTTTAAAATCCCTCATCTTATGTACATAGATGTGCTTTTTAAGGTCTTGTACACACAGTTTAGGAAAGTTATCAAGAGCTCCAGCTACACTGTTCCTTTGATTCCAACAGCCACCTTATTAGACAATCCCTCATTTTGCTCAGCAGCATGTTCTGTGCATATGACCATTATTCCTTGGGCATCCCTATAGACTATTAGAAAAATAACTGCTTTAGTGATGCTGACGTAGTAAGTGATCAGCAACTTGCCTCAATGTTGTTCAGAATAAGACCTTTATGACCTAAAGTCTCAAGTCTCATACACTAAATAGTATACATCCCATCCTGTGTTGTATGTCACCCCTAGTTAGTCCCAATTTATCCCCGAAGAAGACTAAATGATACAAGAATGCCCAATGCAACAAGAACTAAGGTAACTGATCAGTGTTTACAATGAGATAACTGGATAAAGAAGAGAGAATTGCTTCTCTCATTTTCTCAACTTTAAGACTATGTTAAAAAAAGAAAAGTTAAATTTTTGGTTTGATCTCATGCTGTGAAAAGGCACAGAAATGTATGTTGTTCTCTCCAGCTGAAACTCAACACTTCTAATTACTTCACCAGCAATTTACCTCCAATCATTGGATTTTAAGTCAAACCCTTTGACTACTCAGAACATGTACAATGGCAATGGCTTAGTCTATTAGCTGAACAGCCTTTTGGGAGATCCTTCTGCTTTTCTCTCAAACTTTTTTCTTTGTTATAAAATATTATTAACTTAAAAAGCCAAACGCCGCAAAGACAGTAAGAGATCCAGAGTCTGCTCTGAAGCAGCAGCAAGGGGCCTAGCAACCAGAGCAGACTAATTTTATTAACTTCAGGGAAACTTCAAAAAGCTTTAAGGCTTTAATGCCAGACAGAGACGACCCCAAAAGTCACTTTAAGTGCTGCATAAACAAAGGATTAGGGCAAGAAAAAGCTGAAGGCTCCTTGCACTTCTTGTTTATATTGTCATATGACCTAGGAGGAGTGGGAGAGGGCTGCCTCTCCGACTTTAATCCCTCACGGTGTACAGTGGCGTTTCAGTTCACTGACCTACATTACGATAATATTTTTTTAAATTTATGGGCAGAGGTGCAGCATCAAACTCACTTAAGGACTTGAAAAAAAGAAAAGGGGTGGGAGGCGGGGGAGAAATACTCAGAATAGAAAAATTTTCTGGCTGGTATAGTCTCTCCCCCTCTCACTTGGGTTAGATCAGCAGCTTAGAAAGGGATTTCAAGTTCAAAGGGAATGTCTCTGTTACTCTTGTTTTATGGCTTAGACCAGAGGACACAATAGCACTGAGTTTATGAAATATCCCCCCTTCCCACTTGGCTTTTGTGTTTGCAGGAAAAAAAGTCAACAACACTTCAACTGTATGTATATAAAACCCTAGAACCATAGAAGTACATGCATCTCTGGCACACGGCACTTTTGCTAACAGCAAGAAGTTCACAGAACCAATTAACCACCTCACATTCCCCCACCTAAGCAGTACTTATGCTTACTGTATAGTGTTTACAAAACCACAATTAATGTTACATGTGTTGGCATTTGGTGCAAACCATATAATTGCAAGAAAAAATAACTTCACTTTCCCTTTGAGCAGGGATAGCAAGCTATACTGTCCAGCCTGTTAAATCATTCTCCTCTTAAAGGTAACTTAGAAATTACTGTCATCTGAACACTCTCTCAAACAATCCACACACACATTTCAAGAGCAAATTATTCTTACAGATATGTTAAGACATAATGATAAAAACAAACAACAAAACAATCAAAACAAACACACAGAAGGAAACAAAGTGGTGCCAGAATGAGCTGACAAGTAGGAAAAGGTTTGAGACAAAGTAATAGCACTAAATATTAAATAACAGAAAGAGACACAGAGAAAAAGAACAATCCTCTCTGATTTAATCTGAAGTTCTATGGTTTTAAGTATAAATAAAATAATTTTAAAATAAAAGGATAAAAACAGGCCTGAGGATTATTCATAAACTGATAAATAGCCCCAGAAACCAAAGCAGAAAACAACAGGAGGTGAAAAAGAACAAAAAGAACCTATGACTAACACTGAAGATGCTAAGTATTTTTATTGCTTTTTTGTACTTTAGAAAAAGTACACTTGAGACACCTTCATCATGATCAGTGACAGCTCATTTATTTCTAGAAAACAGTTTCAAGCACTTTTCATTTCTCTGTGTCAGAAATGGGAGTATTTTGGAGGCTGCAAATTCCTGTTCTTTTTTAAAACATGGCTTCATGCATTGAGAAAACAAGAATACATGAGGCTGCAGAAAGAGTGAAGAAGGGAACTGAGAGGATTTCACTGACGATTGGGTTTGCAACTTTTTTTATTTTCCAAAGACTCTTTCAAGCTTGTAGTTATCAAGAACCAGGTGAACAACTTGCTACACAGAATGATTTGGTCAGTCACACCATTTCCTCAAGAGCTTACATCACCATACAAGTATTGAAGGCTTTTCTTTCTGCAATTCCAAACAGCACTAGAAGTTTTTGGTTGTATGCTGGGCACCTTCTTTCCCACCATGCTCCAAGTCGACAAACAACTTCTGCCTTTGAACATCCATCCATCACACATGAAAAGTGTATCTCCTTCAGTACTTCATGTCTCATGACTGCTGTTTTAATAGAGTACTAAGCCACCACACAGACATCTCTGCATGTTCATTAATTTTGGTTTTCAGATGTTTGTCTCGCCTCACCCCAGCCTACGTTTCCTGTATCCAAGAAACATCTCTCTCTCTCTGTCCTTCTCTTCCTTTCTCAGTAAAGCGACAATTGCATCTGAGAGTATCTAACAATCAGTCATGGACAACCCTCATTCTGCTGAGCATTTTGGCATCACTGCAGCCTAGCCAAAATCAGTACAGTAGTAGAAAAGGAGTCTTGAGTCAGGACAGTAAGAAAGAACTGCATGACCAGACTGGTTTAAATTTTAAAAGCTCTGTACGTAGCAAATGACATTCTCCAGGCACAGGCAGGGTGCAAACAGCGCACAAATGTCATTATGCACCTATAGAGTGCAGTTTTCTTTCACCTCAAGTTCAGAAGGGCTGAATCCTAAAGAGTTGAAATCACTAAATTTCTAACACAGCCCAGTGCTGAACACATTCATTTTCCTGAGTGACACTGATGTCATGGCTTTATTCATCTTTACACCAATCTACAGTGTGTTCCCTTTAGATCAGAAAACCAACATCACCAGAAAGGGAAAAGAGGAGGGTACAAGTTGTTACAACACACTATTCTGCTGACAACCTCCATCTCCAGACCAGCCAGCCCTGGTTTGACATGCTAGAGAGATTAAAAATCCTGTAATGCCTACTATCTAAGCACAAACCAAGATTTTGTAGAGTAGAAGATCTGTAGATGCAGAGGTCTTGACTTTGCCTTGTAAGGAGGACATAGACAGGACTACCAAGCCGAAGATAGCTCCTCACTGGTTCTGAGCAGCCAGGACTCTGGTGGTACGTCCATAACTTGAGAACACTCAGGAACTTTTTTTCAACTATTTTGAAGTATTAAATAGTCCAAAGCATAAACTGATCCAATGTCTGAATCTGAGCTCTTAAACATCAGTG
This sequence comes from Urocolius indicus, assembly GCA_013401255.1. Classification (NCBI taxonomy): domain Eukaryota; kingdom Metazoa; phylum Chordata; class Aves; order Coliiformes; family Coliidae; genus Urocolius; species Urocolius indicus. The sequence continues at coordinate 253,141 of WBNH01012231.1, forward strand.
AGATGTGATAAGTTTCATTTGCGACAGTACATGGATCTGGCACATAAAAGAAGGTCAAGCACAGCGACAGTAACTTGCTTTTAAAGGAAACTGCCTACAAATGGCTTGGGGAGCAGAGAAGAACAAAGAACACTCTTACAAAGTCCTAACTTGAAATTAAGCAGACAACAAGGACAGATCTGCGAAGAGTTGGCTGAAGCAATTGATGCTGAAGGAAAGGAGAGAGTTGACTCGACAGACTCGCATCCCCCTCTGAAGACGTCACATGGGCAGACAAATGTCCCAAGTCTAACCCCTCCCCTTCCAGATCTCTAGCTCCAGCGTGTGTATCTTCTGTCCAAAGCCCAACACACCACCAACCCTCTTGGATAAGACTTTCCATCTGCCATTTAGTTAACAAGGTTTGGGATATCAAGCAATAGGAGTCTGTGCTACACTGCTGAATATCTGTAACTGAAATCCTAGTGTACAGTAGAGAGATGGTTGCAGTTCAATAATATGTAGGTTCAGTTTTACTTTACCTTTTCACTTTAAAACTGTCTAGGAAATCACATTTATATAAAACCTTAGTTATTTGAGTTGCAGAATTGGGCACTTAAAACGTTAAGAAATGCCAGATGTCCATAGAACCTTATTCCTGTCCCTCTTTGATATGTTCCACGATACAGTCTTTACATGACTGCATCCAGAAAAATTTCACAGGAACCCAGCCTTATTAAGTGCACTCGGTAGAGGCACAGGGGAGCAGAATTAATGTTGCATAGGCAACTGTAAATCTGGTATTTCCTAACGTTCAAGTGCTTGATTTTGCAACCTAAGTAACATTCTTAATTTATTTTTGTATCCAATAAATAAAATGGTGTGTGTATTGGTTGCCTTGCTGACAAACCGATTCCCCCACAGGTGACTCTTACACAACCTCAGAAAAATCAAGACCAGCTGTCCATACACTTGTAAGACCCAAAAGCATGTCTGCATTTTAAATTTAATAATATAAATAATAACCATAGGTGTTACTCAAACCTTGCAAAATTCTACTACCCAGTCATGTGGAGCAAGTCATTCTTTTGTTGGTGAGTGAACAAAATACCAATCTTTTCATATGAATAAGTAGATTCAGTGACTTAGCTGGTACACTTTTATGACAAATTTATTCTACTGTGTTAATCCATACGTTGTGTCAGTAAATATCACCATTCTTTTCCCAGCACTGTTTAAGAGAAATGGTATTTCTATTTAATGAGTGTACAGCCCCCCCCTTCCCCCACTAAGCTTCTCAAAGACTTTTTACTTAAAAACTAAACAAGAGCCAATAAATAAATGCATCTTTTATATTCCTATTTTACAGTGCATTTTAACTAGTGAATGTGCTGTGCACTTTTATTCACCTGATTGCCTTCATCTCTGTATTATTACTGTATTTAGCATACCATCAGCAGCCAAGCAGAACCAAACTAACTCATGTTCAGACTTCAAAGCAGGAAAAATATTAATTGTGGCGTCTGTACGTTTACAGTGGGATGGAGTGACATCCACTGCTTCTCCCACTTAGAGTCACACAGAGTTCTGCAGGCAGCCTAGGTCATTGCCTGTGCCTGTACAATGAAATCTGATTGAGTGCTGCCTGCAGTTTGGCCTTGTTGCTCAGTTTGTGCCTGTATTAGTCTGCACACTGTATCAGTCACTCGGAAAGTGTCATCGCCTGGCTGATGTGATGTTTACTTGCTATCCTACTGGAATTATAGTGCCACTATGAGAAAATAGCAGATGAAATGTTATTCCTAGTAAGCCTTTACCTAGAAAGAAGCAGACAGAAGCATCTAACAAACTGAGCAAGTTGAAATGGCTTCTCTTCATTCCCAGCAGCACTATAGCCATACAACAGAAAACTCAAGGAACAGTATTTCTGTGGTATATATTTCAAATACAGTGCATGACCACAACTCTATAAAGTGAATTCTGGTATTACTGATAAAGATATCTGGAAAGGATTCGGTGAAAAAAATACCAGTGTTGCTCTCACCAGACAAAAATACTCTTGGCAATGCCATATGAACTTATTGACTTCCTAAGCAAAGACAACATCCAAAGAAGTCTGGTCTCATCCCCCAAACTGAGTCACATTGGATGCTTCTATTCACTCATGGGCCAGTTCACGTTTCCCTCTTCAAATCCTTCTTTGGCACTTTGGTTAACCACGTGCCTGAGCTACTACAAACTTGGCATGTACTTGGTACACTAAATGTTGATCTTTTTACCCAAATAGTCATAAGGAATTAAAAGACAATATGGATGATAATTGTTTAAAAAAAGCCATTTTCACAACCGCTGCTTTTCTAAATGCCCAGCTCTCTAAAGGATAGTCTGGGTCATCAACAAATTTACTATTTTCCCAAACTTCCAGCAATTCCTTACTAGTACTCATCTCTACAATATCTTATTCTCCTAGATGGCCAGAAAGATCTGTTAAGCAACGGTGACAAAGAACTTCCCATTTGACCACTCAGGTAATGCACTTGGCTCTGATACAACTCTTGTTATCCTACTGCAAGAGAAAAAATTCAACATTTTTATAAGATGCTGAGAGATAAGCCTTTTCTCTTCCATTCAGGCTTCAGTAGACATGCTCTGATAAAAATCTTGATAACGTACCCTGCTTTCACATCCTGCTCCTGCAACAATACTTTTCTCCTTGGGGACACTTAGATTGCACCAATATTCAAACAATTAGTAACACATCATTATTAAGCAGTAAGTGATTCTTCTATCCACCAGAAACAGGGCATGCTAGCTACGTGGTGGGCTTGGTCCCCACAAGAATGATTTCAATAAGAAACTATCCACTAACCCACAAAACTTGGAAACACAGTGGTTATGAATAAAACCAGGACATCCCATAGCTGTGACACACGAAACTGCTGAAGAAACAACTGTGGTACGATCACCATCAAAATAAGTAAACCCTAAAAGTAAGGCAAATAATGACAAAAATACATTAAAAACTTTTAAATAAAGAGAATATTCTCAGAGGAACACTGAGAAAGCATTTATAGGAAGGACATGTCCATTCTCATAGGAAAACATTCTGCTATACTTAAAAACGCAAAACAATTGCAGACACATGTATATATATTTTTTGCTCCACAAGTTTCAAAGTGCAGAAGGTACAGCTCACACTATGCAAGCAAAGCCGAGCGTTTTCCTTCTTCCTTTGTTTCTGCCACAGAGCTACTGATTTATGAGCATCCTCGACAATAGGACTCTGTGGCAACCATCCTAAGATAAATCCTGCTTGTGCAAACACTTTCAAAACATGCAGAATATCTGAGTCATGCAGGAAAGCATGATGCACTTCTACTGTTCACCTTTCAGTTGAAACTCTTAGCACTCAACCTGTATGTCCATGGAAGCCAAAGAGAAAATAACATAAGAAATACAAAGGATTTATCCCAGGAACTGAGCAACTGCTTCATGAGTCAGACTGGAATTTATCTGCAATGCTGCGCAGAGGTAAAATTCAGACAGCAAGATATTCCAAAGATAGTGTTAGGATTAATACAAGTCTCTGCCCATAGAACTGCAAACAGCTAACTGGGAAGCAGCCTGTCTCCAGAAGCACAGGACCAAGGACAACAGTAATCATCATTTGCTTGTCTTCAACTCCAGGGGCTGCTGACCTACCACAGTTCAGCAAGCCACATTAACAGTCACCACCATATGCAGACTCAAAAGGACAAGCTTTCCTCACAGCATCTCATTTGCTCTTATTTTCCCACTAAGGTTCTCATATGCACCTTAAGGCAACACTGGTGTTCACAATAGCACTTTCAGTCTTGCTTTTACTGTTTTTTTTATCAGTACAAACCACTCACTCTTTTTCCTACCAAAAGTACATTTGTCAGGCAGCCAAGGTTTTGTGAAAAAGAACTGTCCAGAGGGTGACAGTCTCTGTCTCCACATAACCATGCCAGAAAGATATTCAACACAAACTTCCACTGAACTTCTCCCCTCTCTCAAGTCCTTTCTGCAAAGGAAAAAGGGACTAGTATTTAACATCATTTTAGAATCAGCAAGTTGAGCAAATACAAACCTTTGCCAGTACTGCCTTAGTTCTGAGAGAAAGGCTGATTTTGATTTTCCTTAAAAGTAATCCCTAAAGACTTATTCTAACCCCAAAACAAATCTGGTCTAAAGCAAAGCAGAAGCATTCACACACTTCTACAACAGTTCAAAAACAACAAATCAGATAAAAACAATAACTGCAGTTTGAATCATGGAACTTTCTCTTGACCAATCCCAGCATGGTTAGAAGCAAGTTTCCTGCACTATGCAGCATCTCAGACAATACTAACTTAAACAAAGGCAGATGATTAATGTTGTAAAGTCTAATTTCTTCAGATACTACAGTAATACATACCTGAGAATTAATAAAAATAGATAGAAATAAATCAGCAGCTAAATACACAAGGATGGGGACAAAAAAGTTCAAGGATATACTGCAGAGGTAAATTACAAGATCTTGGTGAACGACAGTAATCAGGTCTTGATTCTTTCATTCCCAGTGCTCCACGCAGTATTAAAGCAGCAAAATATGAAAAGGAAACAAACAAGTGCAAAGGTACTTGGATTTCTGTAGAACATTTACCACCACTTGAACAGATGAATAAAACCAGGAAGCTCAGGAATGATTATTCACTGAGGTGTATTCATTTCAGTTTTTTACTTTGCAAAAGTATGGTGTTTACCCAGTTAATGGATCTGATTTCTCCATGAAACAGCAAAAAGGTCACACTTTCTCTTAAAGAATCAAAAAGACTTTAAGAATAAATATTGCTCTTTTATTAAAAAATACACCTTCAAATCCAGGAGGGCACTGTGCACAAGGAGCACAAGAGAAAGTATCGTGATGCTGAAACGTAATGAATTTACAATTCTTACTATTCCATCAGTGCTTTGAAATTAATCACAACAGGAACAAAAAGCCAAACTGTAAATGCCTGATTTCTCCTGGGTAAACTTGTAGTTAAACTGCAGGGAATTTATTTTAATTCTGCAGCAAGCAGGGGGGCTTGGGAGAGCCCACATCAGATCAGCAGCAACGGTTTACAAACCAGCACTATTGAATTCCACCACAACCCAGTCACAAGAGCATGTTTCCACCCAGTGCTAAACCCGGTGTGGCAGACATTACACGCCCCTGCCTCCCTCTCTCCCAGCCTTTCAGGAAGCTATGAAGCTAATTTTCTCCAGCAGTATTCTCTGGAGGAAAAGTTCACATCTTGTGAAGGTAACATGTATTTTTTAATTATTATTATTCTTTATGCCTCCCCAGGGAAGGTGAGGAGGGGGAGCTTCCTTGCTCAACAGAGAAAGAAATTTTCCTGTATCAGTGCCAAGAATAGACACCCTAAATTCAGCGATCCTAATCTCCAGCCATCCATCAGCAGCAGGGTGGGACCAGTTGATTCAAATTTTCTATTAGCTAGTGACTTTGTGTACTAAAATAAGTCGCTGTACCACCCAATTGTTCTGTTGCTCTCAGCTCTGTAAAAGCACAGACTTAACAGTAGCTACCTCATACAGTGCTCTAAGTACCTCCCCAGCAGGCCCTTCAAAATTGAGAGAAGCCCACCAGCTCCCAAGTCCCTGCATGCCTCTGTGACTTCACACAGTGAGCATTTCGTACATTTGCCATACTACTCTTTTGACACATAGTAGAGAAATTGCCAACTCCAAGCACCTACAGTAGCAATGGACGCAGAATCTGAAGACAAACCTAACCTGCACACAGACTATTCAGTAGCAACTGTTCATTTATAGGGCCAATTAGTATTCACACAGATAGTAATCAAGGCCCATATATAGGACAAACTGTGTGACAGATGAAGACAGGATAAAATACAGAGCTGAGAGCTTTAGTAAGAAGCATGGGAAGATATCAAAACAGTTCACTAATATATCAGCCTAATAGATTATTCTGTTGGTCAAATATTAAATAAGCCACATTCATTGGTTATTTTCTGGTTCAGAAAATATGTAGAGTTTGATTAAACTTGTTGTATTATTACTAAAATCAATATCAGAATATATAGACTGAGAAAGTATTTGACAATAACAATAATAAAGCTAATTAAAAATGGCATAACAGCAATCCATTAACCCAGTCATACCACTCATACTCACACAGTTGTTACTCTGCAAGCTTTCAACTCCCATAGACTAGTGCCACATATTGGGAGCAAAGCCAAAGAAAGAATTCGAGACCACTTCATTTCAGTTAAACAAAACACATGCAGCATCTGTCTCCATGGGTCACACAAACTTCTGTTCTCATTCATATTCCTATTGCTACAGAGAAACAAAAGGAGTTGAGGAGCCAAGTCTCACTGGGTATTAGTAGCATGAGCTGTGCACGAGTAGATTTTTAACAAGATAAAAGCAAATGTTTCATGAGTTCAGATGGCCCTGGAAGCATCAGAGGGATTGGTATCCAGACACACAAATTTGGTCTAGATCTTCTCTGTAGCTTAGAGGACAGAATACTTTGGACCTATTGTTCTAATTCAACTTCACCATCAGTCAATAAGAACAGCAGCTGGAAGATTCATCTCAATACATCTCAGTAATTTAGGTTCCTATTTAATAAAATGTGAAAACACATTAAAAAGTATTTTCTTATTTAATCTAATGCTACTTTCTATTTGTTGTACACTGCCTTTATATTTTCAATGTACTACAGAATAACTATGCAAAATACATCAGTACGAAGCTAGAAATTTTGTCAGCTGGGAAGAGAACAGAGGAGCCACTTAGGTATACAAACAAAGCAAGTTTGCAGGAAGAACAGAGTGGCCAGACAAAAGCAACAGTGAAAAACGGCATCGAATTACTCAACATTGAATTGAACTGAATAAACTAGTCAGTTTTGCACAGTGATTTCTGTTTGCAAACAGACACGATGTAGTAATATAGTAGGTAAACAAACATAAGAAAAGTGTATATAAAGATGTTGGAACACTGAAAATTCTGTAGCCTATAAATACATCGAACAGGTATTTCCCCTTCCCCTGTATAGACTAAAAGAGACAGCTTACCCTTTCCACTTGTCCTTCTTTGTGCTTCAGCTTGTACACTTTCAACTTTGGAAGAAAAGTCTCCATGTAGTTCTTGTCTTCCATTCCTTGGAGTAGTACCCCGTGGAACGCCAACCTGCAGGTATTTGCATGAATATCTGTATCCAGCTTGGAGCCAATCACAAGACACAATTTAGGACAAGTGACTGGTTTTTCAAACTCCAGCAAAGCCCACTGTTGTCTTGGGAGCTGGACTTCTCCTGCCTGGTCATTTTCTTTGTTCTCTGAAGAATTTGAGTCCTTGGACAAATATTCCTCTTGATAAAGATAATCCTTTTCAAAATCAAAAGCATTCTCCTGAATTTCTTCATTGAAGTTATTAGGAGCTGGACTGAAAAACATCACTCTTCCCATAACTGTCTCATGACCAACTGTGATATGGAACTTGGCCTTGGTCTGAAGAGGTCCTCGAAAATATTGGATTTTCTTCACAGAAATTATCGCGGCATGGACAGTGTGAAGTGATTCTGGGGTGCAAATAAGGCCTCGTTCTAGCAGTTTGGGATCAAACTGAGTTACACAGATACCTACTCTGTCACCCTGCATAGCGTAAGTCACAGGATTATGGAACATCTGCATGGACTTGACTTTCTTTGTCACCTATTGAAGAAACAGCAAGAAAAAAAAAAATGAAGTAATTAGCTGCACACAGTGCACCACAAGCACAAAACCACATATCACATCCTGCTCTCTTCTAAGATGACTAACCTTCTAGAAGAGTTTGTATCTCAAAAAGCAGATAGTGAATGGACTGAGAACATACTCCATCATCTAGAATTACCACAGGTTTGAGCCTCTTAATTTACTCCTGTTCATGGGAATACAAAATTATCATGGCTACAGTTACGTTGATATTTACATCATCCATCCACCTATATTCTACCTGCAGTTCCCATGCACTCCCCCGACCACATGCACAACCAAAAGTGTAGCGCTACATTACCCATCCATGCACCTATGTGACAAAATAATCAGTAGGAAAAAAAATCTACAATTTCCTAGTCTGTGATATTTCAAATATATACTCTATTCCATATTTATTTTTTTAAAAAAGAAAAATCCTCAAAGCTTACTTGCAAAGATTTGAAAGTTCATAAATATATGGCTAGCATCACTGTCACTAAGATACAGGCTTCCACCTGTTAGGCTGATTCACAGGAAAAGCACAGCACTGGCTAGCACTTAAATTCAAAATTTATTTACCTCTTCAGAAATGCTATAAAAATTTGACCTTAATGACCTTGTATTACTTATTTTAATGACTACTCATGGAAAAGAGAATAATATAAAGCTTTTAAAGATCAGTCTAGGCTCAACTTGATCAGACTAAACCATTTCAGTTTAAAAAGGCTTCATTTTGGCTTTTCTTTCAGTTCTGCAAACCATTCAGACACTTGAAAGGATATATATGGCATTACTCAACCTACTGAAAATCAGCACTTCAAGCTGATCTATCCAGTATCTTGTAGATGGTTTATATCAGCCCATCTATATTTGTTTGTAAACGCTTTTTCACCTTATTTCATGATACCTGTTATTCTATCTAAAGTTTCCCTAGACATATTTGAGGACAGAGAAACAGAAGTGGGAAGAGCACATTGAAGCCCATTCCTTTTTTTCCTTACATGTTCTTAGTATCAGAATCAACTGTAAATAGAGTATACAGTACAGCATCTTAACCAACCATAAACTCTGTTCTAGAAGCATAAAGTATGCAGGAATTAGAATCTGACCAGAACAATGCTAGAGTGCTCTTAGGTGATTGAGGGTGGTGGATTAGATCACACAAGAACTTAGTTGGAATTGCATCTCCTTCAAAAGGTCAGATGTGGAACCAGCAGAGAAGTGAATCAGTGAGTTGATCTGCACCCACTGGATCAAATAACAAGAGCCAGAGTAGCTTTAAATCACCAGCTTCCTGTTTTCTGAACAGACCCTCAACATCGATACAGTATTTCATTCGCTCTGACCTCGACTGACAGAGACATTCATCCACGGTTTAAAATCCTCCAAATGTAGGGTTTTTCTTCAAAAGACTGAAGTATATAACTAAAATTCATCTTTGTTTTCTCTGGCCTTTAAAATACAATCGTGGAAGCACTGAAAAAGATGCAACTGGTCCTCAGTATTAGATTTGTTTCTCTTATACATATCTAGTTTCCCTATGTAAGGGATCCCCACAAGTTATGGCACAGTTCTAAACTTTCACATATTTTCTTTAGCTTTATAGCAACAGAAATACCGAGGAGTTGAGGTTCAGTCACTCAAATCCACCCATCTACCAACAGAAGGATGTTAAATACTTCAGGAACATTCTGTCCTGAGCAATAGAATTTGTAATTGAGATCAGCTATGACCAATATCTTGGGCATTTCAATCATATCAATGCAATCTTTGCATTGATTTCAAGCATCCAATTTTTGTCATCATAGTGCTTTCTGTAAAATAACTTTTACATAAAAACTTGTATTTTTTTCCATCTTGTCTCATTTTAGCAATCCACTAAATAGACACAGAAAGGAAATGAACAATATTGAGTGCAACTTTAAAGAGACAGACCTTATTGCACACAAACAACGCAAGTAAACAAAAAAAACTTGGATAGCATTTTAAAACTTGCTACAAACTTTACTAAGAAATTCACTCATGTTTTGTCTTCCAATAATGGCACCAGGGAATTGATTATATCTCATCATATAAATCAAGAGCCATGTGTTGAAACTTTACATCACTAGCAAAAGTATTTGTTTCACTTTTAAAATTTTATTTGTATAATCACATTAATGTTCCTAAAGGATTATGTAAAAGTCTATAAAAAAGGGTGAGAAAGAAGTTTATTTGTTCAAATGTAGATTTTAAAAAAATGCAAAACAGAAATCAGAAGCACACAAACAGTTCAGCCCTGGAGATAAACAAATGTATTCAATATAAGAAATGAAACAGTTATATGAAGACCAAAGGAAAAGCCCACTAAGATTTTCAAAGCTGTTTAGTACAGACTAATAGAAAACAGGACACAGAAAAAGTCTACTAATGACTTTTTTCCCCCAATATGTCAGAGCATCTTTTCCTTTATTTATCCAATTTCCATTAAGTTATCAACCACATGCCATTGCTCATAGCTTCTTTAAATAAGAACCTGGTCATCCTGCTGCCTCCCAGTTCTGTCAGTGCATCTTTCTGATATGAAAGATACAACCACCATACTTGTCTGCAATACTGATGAGAACTTGCAAAGTTAAAATAATTAGCCTTAACATACTCTTAGAGAAAATATTGATTATAAATGCAGAATTTATGGAAGCATTATCACATAAGTATTACAAACACAGACACCACTTCAAACACAGATAATCAAGACCAGTTTAACATAAAGATCACATCTCTAAGCCTAACTGTTAAGAGTTGCATCTTTAAACTTACATTCAAGAAGGAAGAGGAATTGATAAACGAATAAAGCATTGTTTCGGCTCTGAGATTTAGAAACAGAGCAAGTTTGCCTGAATTAGTACCCAAACAAGAAAAAAATCCAACCAAACCAACCTTTGGGAGGCATAAACTGATCATGCACTGCCAAACACAAAAACCTCACCCTTTAATATTATCCAGCAGAAGTGCCTCCTTACAGCTGAACAAGAGTAGCAAACTAAGGTCCAACTGCATGACCAAACTGTATCCCTTATCTGTTGCTTCTGAAAGCAAGGACCACCTTCCTCTCTTCTCTCTACTACAAATAAAGAAAAGGGCATCACATCTTCCTGCTTCTAGTATAATCTCTTGGGTTGGTCAGAGGATATTAAGCCACGTTGTCAAAAAAATACAGCCCACTTGTGTGAAAGGCTACAACTTCTAGTTTTTAGACAATCCTTATCTAAACACCTATACTGAAACTAAACAAAGCTCTAATTCAGATGTAAAATTGTTCTTAGATGTAAGCAGATATTTTCACAAATTCTGTCCTGAACATGAAGAATGACAGCTTCTTTGCTTTATGAAGGATGGCCATTCACAAGCAAAGCTGAGTCCTATAGATGAATAAGCAGCAACATATACTGTGAAGCAGGCAAACCACTTCCACTTGAAGGTGTGAAAAGGGTGTCTATGCTGTGAAGGCACAAGGCAGCAACAAGATGCATTCACAAATCATGAGGCCTCTGCCCTACTCTATCCACATCCTCCATCCAAATTAAAAAACACTTTCAATTTTTAAGAGAAAATATTTTCTTAATTCTGACTTGCATTTGCTGCTCACGTCATATCTCAATGAACACTGAGAAACATTAGTTCCAAATCTTCAACCAGGATTTCAGAACAGCATTAAATAGAGATAAAACAGCAGCTATCAGTAGTACATTGTTGAACAACATTTACACAATGCAGACTGCCCACCACTCAAGGTTGTGGAAAGCCATCTCTTCTGAAGTGACATCACAATGTCTGCTAAAGCAAGTTACAAAGAGTAGAAAGCTCAAAGAGTCAGAAATAATTCCAAGTTTGCAGGTGCCACCAAGATCATGTGGCTTAGCCACAGCTTTCCAAAGTATCTTGAATGTTCCTAGAATTTGTCCATGGCTTCACTTTGCTTTCAGATGGGAAAGGAATCTGGAGGGAAAAAAACCTTTAACTATTTCACACAGAATGATTCTTTTAATTTTTAACAGTGAAGTTTATAAGAGCATTCACCATATGACTAATGCAGTGCTTACACAATGCTACACACATGCTATCAGATTTTATTTAATATACACCTCCTCTTGATAAAATAACAGCACAGCCTAAAGAGTCTGCATTGCAACACTGGAATAAAGCAACACAAAACGGGATACTAAAATCCCTTTAGCTTATTTCCTTTCACAGCACCTAAAATATGGCTCTGCACTCAGTAAGGAAGCAGTTCAATGAACTTACTCTCATGCTGTTCTTCAATGCTGTTATTTTAATCTAAATTACATGTATGCTGTATTCATGCCTACAATCACAAATCAAAAATTAGCAAGTGTTAAGATTTTGTACAGAAAGTTAAGTGACTTTCCTTGTCTATGTATTCTCCTATAGACTTTAAGTGTATAGTCTCAAATTTTTTCAACAGAACCATAGCCATGCCATGTAAAAGGCTGGACAAGGCTCACTAAATAAGAAAACTATCCTCTATTTATTTTCTTCCTGTGACTGAACTGCCACAAATTCCTTATTTACTGTAAACCATCCAATCCACACTGTATTGCATGTATGTTATCTTACTGGAGCATTTTTTTGGTGAACTTCAGTAATCTTGCCACCCTTGTGACATAACATGGCATTGCGCCTCACTGCAGATATGAAAACTGTATCATTTGGCACGCTCCAAATTCAAGAAAAAAACCAATGACCAATCTTTCAAAGCAAAAGACTGATTTTTTCACAAGATGTCTTATTTCATAGCCATTTTCCTTATGCAAGCAAAGTTTTCAATAACCTCAACAGCTTCAGCCAGTTTTCAATTAGCACCAAAATCCTCAAATCCAACCTGTATCTTCCCAACTTTCACATGAGCACATTGTGTGAGATGTTACCCAAGCCTGAAAATCATGACACTCCTGTCTCTACATTTTGCCACAGAAAAACAGCAGGCTGGTCAAGCACAATTTGCCTTTGCAATATTTCCCAGTAATTACATGTTCTTGATAAGCTTTTTTGGCTTCCACCTCTTACATTTCCCTTCTCTACCTGAGACTCACAGGATAACACCAAGAGCACCAGGCCTCAACATACCTTTATTTTCATTCTGCATTGTCTCTTATAGGTTTGGGTCAATCTGTTCTTATCACAGAGGACCACATCCCCTTTTAGTCCTCTGGCCAAAAGAGTGTAACAGCTGTACATGTTGAACAAATAAGGCTGTAGGTAGGGAATAGATCCCCACACTCCAAGGATGCATGGAAGGAAGCAGAAGCCAGATACCTACAGTGTATCTTTTCCTCTCAAAATTAATGAAAATCTGACAGGTTTTTTGTAACTGTAAAAGAAATCTTAAGATATCAGGTATCCTTAAATTAGTTGGTATTGCTTGTGCCATCTATCTCAACAGATAACAAAGTATGCATTTTTAAAGCATAATATACTGCCAATGGATTTCGCCAGCAAGTATCTAGGCAGAGAATGTCAGAACCATAGTAAAACTATGACATAGAATAAGCTTCACGTTGACGTATCGATTCAAATTTCTGCAATTGTAAAAATAATATAACAATAAAACATTTTTCAAAGAAAAAAAGAAGTCAAAACCAATGCAAAATCATAGGTTAAAGTCTGCCAGAAATTTTCTTCTTCCAACTGTATTCTTTTTTTCCAAATACATTTAGGTTTAGAACAATAATAATACTTTTATCCGAAGACTTCAAAGTCACATGCAAAAGAATGTATCACAGTAAACACAGGGTTGGAGGTTTTATAGAATAACTTCTGCTGTGATTTTTTTTTTTCTTCTTTTAAAGAAATTTCTTTACTACCAGTCTTTGAAAAGCATAAAAGGGAGGAAACTATAGGGTAAATAAGTCAAACTTTTACATGAAGGGAACATTTGGAGCTTTGTGAGACGGCTAGTTTTGGTAGAATGTGTGACATATAGCCCAATGTGAGTAATACTATATCTCAAATAAAAATCAGCCCATGAATATACATAATCCAAAAGGTAATTCTCCCAATCTCTGAAATGTAATGGAGCCACTCTAGATCACTGAGGCATGAATATTTACCGTATTCAGGCTTTACTGCTCTCGATCTGGGTTCAATTTTGCAAATTAAAATGAAGGCTCTGTGGATAGAGAGATTAAAGAAGAGCATCCCAAAGCCTGCCTGTTTCCTTGGTGTGGTAGCAGTGATCTGGTTACCCTTCTGTTAGGTTATTTCTTTTTACTTAATGGAGTAGGTCAAAAGCAATTGAGAGTGGAAAGAGAAGGTCATTATTGGGTCACAACCTTGGAGTTAAAGGCTCACTAAGGAAAACAAACACAGAGTGAACATAAAGCTGCATTTAAAAACAAAACCTGTAATGAAAAATAATATTTTCAGCTCTTTTCACTTCTATTTTGATAGGTCAAGGGGAAAAAATAAGAACACAGTTCTTTTTGCTTATGACTTTCTCATGAACAAAATTCTCCTCTCATTAATAATAACCTCGTTAATAGAAGTAATGATTTATACAAAATGAAACAAAGGTGATGAATAATTACAGAAATATCTGGTAGGCTTCATTAGCTGTGGCAAGCGTTAACATTAATTGTGATGATTTGTACATTTTCAAGGAAATACTCACAGAATATAAATACAACAGCACTCCAAGTGCAATGCAGCAAAAAAAAAAAAGGAACACAAGTATTTACACCGGTACAAATCAAATAATACAGTACTGCTCCTAGTGAGTTCCTTGTAGTAATTACAAACAAAACAAAGGCTACCTCTGCTACGAGAAAAAAAAAAAAAAGGAATCGATTGCTATCAGACAAGTATTTTTCACAACACATCTTTTTGGTTTATGAAATAAAAAACAACGGGTATACAAAATCTTCGCAGCTTTTCCTTGAAGAAGGATTTTGTTTTTAGTGGCAAATTTTAAAAAGAGTTCAGCTGAGCAAATCACAATACAAATGAGTAACAGTGATTAGATGAGTAAATTTATATCCTCTGCACTGTGCGATATTTTCAAAATATAAGATGCTAAGTCTAGACTAAAGAACAAATGGATTCATCCCTACCACCTTTGCAAGTAATACTAAGCTGTTAAAGGAACAAAGCAGTATGGTGCAAAGTTCAATATAGTAAAAACAAATTCTAAAGCACAGATACGTGGTTAAGAACAGCCAGGTTTGCAGTAATGATTCTGATTAATCCATTCACATGCAGCTGAGGTAGAAGGGCAGAAAACTGGTGAAAGAGTGAAGAGATTGTATGTTACGAAACTGGAAATAAACCCAAAACGTAATAGTCATCAGCTAGCAAAAACAGATTTTCCCATACAGAGGTGCCATGGGATATCTTATGAAACAATATATTCACACTTTTTTGCCTCTGAGCTACATCTTGGTACCAAAGGGTTACTGTACTTTGAAACCTTCACCAACGGCCTTACTAAACATTTAATATTTTTCTTTCTGCTTTCTTAAAGGCCCCAGATGTGTTCTTGTAGATCAAAAGAGACCAACTTATAAAGTTAAACGAAATCAAGGGCTTTTGTTCCGAGGCATCGTTGCTGAACTAATTATTCCTGGATGTTGTTTAATGAAATAGCGGTGCCATATATTAAAACGGTTAACAGGATGAGTTGCGTGAGTTATAGGAAAGGTCTGATCTGGGATTATAAATTTAAGGTTTTCTTCAAAGGAGATGAAACAAACTACTCGCAACTCCCCAGTCCTTTCTGTCACTGGAAGGCTGAAATAAACGAACTCAAAAATGTATGAAAGCTGAAATATCATTCTACATATTTACCCGACCCTAAATGATGAGGGACTAAAGATGGGGGAGTTAAAAAAAAACTCTTGAGATTCTTTGAGATGGGAAAATGAAGATCTAAGTTACCCTGTGTATTCCTTGAATGCTACAAAGCACAAGTTAAAATAAGGGTTGGTAAAGTCTCAGGAGAAGTTTCGTTGTAGATGTACATATGTAAAGCAAGAAAGGATTTCCTCATCTTAAAATGCCCAATAGTTACACTAGAACAACTACTAAGCATATTTATTAACAGGGAAAGGAGATAGAATGTGTGTGGTGGCAAGCAAAGAGCTATTCCAACATCAAATTATTACTGTTATTCTGCAGCCTCCAACTATATTAACAGTTTTGGTAAAATGCTTATTTATCTATGCATTTACCTTACTAAGGGAAACAAAAGACTCTCAAAGATCCCTAAGGACATCTCAGACTAGGAGGGCAACTTTTCAGAACCAATGGCTCTCATGCATTCAGACAATAAACACTTCACTTCCCTACTGATAGTCTCTTCTGTGTATTTTACAGCCTGACACAGGCCAACCCAACACTTGACACCTAATTAACAGACCTAGGAGCTGGAGGTCCATATATTGATCACACTAAATGGGATTAGTGGGAAATAAAAAGTTCAAAGGGTCTTGACCAAACTTCACCACAGCCCAGCTGTGACAGCTGCTATGAATTTGTGTATCCAGTGCCCCACATTTTTATTAAGAGGGGTCTGGTGCACGAGAGTATGCAGTAGCCTATGAGATCACAAAGGTTCACCTAACAATGTCAGGCTCTGTAACTGTAGTGACTGACTGAGGGAAAAATCCTCTTGCTTGTTTGCATAGGTCTTTTTGATTAACTCATGAAAAGGGTCCCTCACCTCTGATACAACAAGCATTTACAATAGATGTAGAGTTGCGACTTCTCTGCCTCTCAAGGATTTGTTAGCTCGCTATGGAAGAGCTGTCCAATTTGGAAAAAAACTAGGTTTGATGACAGAAACAATAATTCCTGACATGTGCTGCAAGCATACCTAGTATATTCTAACAGTGACAGTCAAGAGCTGTATTCAAATGATAGAAATCCAAACTATTATCTTCTAAACACACTGTATTTGCCTAAACCTCTCAGCTGTCATCACGTGAATAAATATTTCTACACTTTACATACACACACTTTTTAGTGTCAGTCCTATTGACATGATTTTTTTAAACCTTCATCGTGATCAAAGAAATTATTACTATCACCAACATAATTTGGTCTGAGTACCTGTGCAAATTCATCTCTTACTTAAAATAAATTGCCTTGTTTTCTAGTATTAAATTACCAGACATCTAAAACAAACATGGGAAAAACACTGCAACTCAGGGATGGGAACAAGTCCATTGTGCAAAGATGTGTAAGTATCACTGAGGAACAGTAAATGCTCAGCAGGATTCTCTTGGCTAATGTGACGTTTGCCAAAATATTCAGGATCAATTATGAACAAATGAAATTTTGCTTTTATTGGTGCTTTTATTTACTGATTTAAGGATTCATTCTGTCAGAATATTTTCCCCCAAAAAATAAATAAATTGAGGAATATCTGTTCTGGGAGTTTATATACTAACAAGAAGGAAATGGTTATCAGTCAAGAGGAAGAAATGAGAAACAGCTATCAAGTTATAAATCACTTTAATACATTAAGGGAAAGCCAAATATGGTCTACGAAGGGACCTTAAAAATGGGCTCACTGTGGTTGTAACATGCATGTGTAATAAACATTACTAAAACCATCATGCAACAATATCTGAGAGCAGATCACCAATGGCCAAAGATCGGTGAAAGTAAGGAGGCCAACCTGAATCCTATGAAGCACGACTGGACTGTTATTGCTGGTATATAAAGGTATTTCACACAGCAAAGAACAATCTTTGAATACTTTATGCAGTATTGCAGCACACCAAAGCCATCTTGCCTCTTGTTTCTCTTTCTATCTATATCTATCTCCTAATACATTTCTTTCCTTGCAGACTCTTCCCATTCCTATTGTTTGGGTCTCACAGCTGTTGCATGCTCAGTCACACGTGCGGAGACAACCTTCACTGAAGTGGCCAATGACATTTCAAAGTACCACAATTCGGCTTCAAAATTAACATTCCAAGACTGGAAGATTTCACATGTCTCTGCTCTGTGTACTCAGGACTGGAAAACTGCAACTGTCACATCTTCACAGTCTTGAAAGCTAAAACCTTTTCTTTTTAAATTGAAGTAGAAATTATATGCAATCCAAAGTCACAAGAAATTCATTGAGATGACTGGGTCCAGTCCAAAGGAAGCTTATCTAGCCTATCCACCAATGCAAAAATTTGTACTTATTCATTGTATAATTTAGGTTGGAGGGGTTTTTGCCAGTGTAGTTTTAAAAGTTTCATCAGAAGTACTTCTTCATGACCAGATTTCCTCATTTGCAGATTTTTTTTCAAGGTGATCACTAGCTCTCACACCTCCCATCCACGCAAAATATGGGGTTTTTACATACATCTCAACAGCGCAAAACTGCATCATAATCTTCCTCTTGTGGTAAATTATACATGTTTTAATTGCACGCACCTCCTTAATTTTAAATAAGTAAGAAGTGTGCAAGGACAGTCCACACACTCTAAAGAGATAGCAAAAAATTGTACAAAATTAAACCACATCCTGTGAAGTTTGCTCGTTACTAACATCTAGGAGAGATATCTAATATCCCAAGAGCATTTTAAAGGCAGACACAGGCAACAACCTCCAATTGAAAACATGCACCACTGTAACACTAAAAAGTTGTTGCTGCTTTTTGTACAGTGTCTAAAGAGACTCCACTGCATTGGCCACCACAGCTACTGACTGTTCGTTGCACAAAGCATTCTCTCACAAACCAACACAGCATTTGCTTTCATCTGTAAGGGCACGATTATGCAGAGGATATTATCACTTAGCTCAGTGCACACCAATGCTGAACTCAGATTGTACCTCCAGAAGTCTCTTAAATACAGCTAAAAACACAGTGTCTTCTTATGATACAAGTTTATATTATCTTGATTCTATTTATTAGTCTTCAATAGTAAATATAAATATAGAAGATACCACAGTGAGATCGCAAGATTTGGTTACTTGCAATTTTAGTAGACTGGACTATGATATGATTTGGGATGCACAAGAGGAGTGAGGGAAAAGATAATTTAAACACAGATAAGGTCAAAGAAACAAAAAAAAAATATGAAAAGCTTTTAATTTGGCCAGTAATACAACTTTCCAAAGTCATTCTAATTCCATGCTTGCTCCAAACTATAGATCCAGCTTCAAAAAAAACCAGTAAAGCAGAAGTGGAAGGAAAAAAGATATATACATGAAATACTTAAGCATAGATTCTATACTATTTCATATTTGATATGTAACATATGTAAATTTCATAATGCTTTAGCATATTATATTTAGAGGAAAATTATTTTTTTTAAATGAAGTTTAATAGTCAGACAAAGCAGCTGTTAGTCACTTAATATTATCATTTTTCTTTCTTTAATGGAAGGCAAAACAATACAATACCACTGGAATAGTCTCCATTCAGTCAGCAGCATCATTTCTTGCATCCACTTTGGATATCATATTTTATAACTACGACAGCTTTTTCTCCCTTCTCCTGCAAAAGGTAGATACAACTTGATGCCTTTATTTTCTTTTTTATTAAAATAGGATAAATTGCACACTGTTTGGAAAACAGTCTACTCCCTTATTTTTCTTATTATTGTAAATCCCAAAAGGATGTTAATATTTAACAAGAGCATAGAGTTAGCCTATTAGAACATCAAGTCTGACATTATCTAAAGGCAAAGGCTTATTTCAGTTGCTTCAGAAGAAAAACATGAAATACCACTACCTTACCAACTGTGTAATAATGACAATGAGGTTGTACTGAATTCCAATTTAACCTTCAAATGTGGATTCCAATTACCATGCTCATAGGATGACTAAAAATACTGACAAAATACAACACCTTTTTTTTCCTGATAATGTGGTGAACAATGATGCAGAAAACCTTCCACAGATGTAAATCTACAAAGAAAATCAGTTTCCACTCAAACTTCACTCTTTTTAGTCTTGTTAGACTCTCCAGTGTAAGAAGGAGTGAGCTCTCACTCTGCACAGAAACAAGAGAATGAAAAAGGGATGCTAGTTCAAGGTTTAGCAACAAATAAATAGCATTGCTGTTATAAATTTCAGTACAAACATAATTAGTTAAACTTTGCAGGCTTTGTGGTTTAACACACATTCAGCACAAGTATCTTTTCTACAAGCCTTTGGCTCCATCTGCTGACTTTAATATTAAAAAAATAATTGATGAGGCTAAAAATAATCTTGCTTTTAGATACTTAAGTCCTCCACATTTTTCTAAGTGTGGTTGAAAAGATATAACCAAAATACCTCAAAGTGTGTGGTCTAATAATTTTGTCAGTTAAAATTGTCTTGAAGCAATAATATACTAGCTCTGAGGAAAAGGTACCTGAGTGAGCCTGGGATGCACAACAGGTAAACAAACTTTCCTTGGAAGACTGCCTGGAATCAGTTTTAAGCAACAGATATACATCTGGACATTTATGTCACAAAATCACCCAGCAATTAAGCTCAAAATCTGAGAACTGAGATTCTGAGCAGACTAATAAAAAGAATTGAAGATCTATAACGCAGCCCTTCTGAGAGCTCATTGCAGACATTTGCTCAACACCTGCCTGTGCCTGTTTTAGCTTCTCCTGTTTTCACCAAGACGTCTGCCTTGCAGGAACTAAAGCTTGTTGTATTTATGGACAAAGACACAAGAAAAGGTTCAAAAGCTTCAATATTTTCCTGTTCCAGCTCTTATATATTTTTCATTATTGCAGAATTCTGATCATTATCAGAGTGCTATGAACTCAAACTAGATAGAATTTCCACACAAAAAATGGCATACAAGAAATGCATCTAACATGCTCCTTAAATATAGCAAGGGAAAGTCTTAGATCCAAAAATGAAAAACAATTACAATATTTCATTGTTTTATAGTTTGTTTGGTTTTTTTGGGTTTTTTTTGTTTGTTTGTTTTTACAGTTAAACAACTAAATGCATCACAAAATAAAAGCAGCTTGATTTACATGAACACTAAGCTCTTACGGCTGCAAATTGTTCGAGTGGTAACTGCAATAATCAGCATCCCTGACAGTCTGTTTTCCTTTAAGACTAACTTTTAGTATTACAAAAATCTAACAAAAAATCACACATACACAAAAAATTCAAACAAGCTCAACTTTCAAGACTGCCTGTGCCATCTCTACACACTTGGAAAAATACTTCCCTCTCATTATCAGCGTAGGATACAGCCAACCTCTTGAAACAAATCCCACTTATAAAGACTGCTGTGTATGGGGAATATATTTTTTTAACATGCCACTCATATCTTCTGCATCAGCCTACACTAAAGTCTTTTAGACTTACACAGGTAAAAAACAATAGATGGAATCAATTATTTTTGTGAGGGGATTTATATACATAGTGAAATCTTAACTATGTTAAAGTTAAGATTAAACAGAATCTGAACCAGACCCTAAAGTTCACTTTTTATCACAAAGGGGTGAAAAAAGCTCATCTTCATAGCTTTATAGAAAATAAACTCCAAACTTCTCTGAAGTGAAAATACATAAAACCCTCTTACATATAGCACATACCACAGACACTGCAGTTCCCCAAAAGCTTTTTTTAAAAGCATTAAATGTTTATAAAGTCTCCTTCAGATCTGAGACTGAAACTAAGGAATCCATTACAAAAGCCATTATTTTTAAAAAAGAAAACAAAACACATAAATCATAATTCTGAACAAAGATTCCCAAGAAATTCTAATGGTATATAAAACATTAATGAAATGCTATATGAAACTCGTTTCTACAATGTCATGCTCAGATACAGGTCCAACAGCTCCAAAATAATACTTACGCAAAAGTTCACAGAGAGGAAAACTACCACTACACAATTTGAGATTGAGACACTTTAAGGAAAAGATAATCATGTTTAAACATAAACCTAACCTTCTGGAAATTTCTCATATGCAGGAAAACAGTAATTAAACAAGCTAGCATATAGTAAAGCACTGGGCATCATTATAAAAAGTTTGATTACATATTCTGTCAAAGCCTAAAATTCGGACTCAAGTAAAAAGCCCTGGTTGGTGCGAGCATAGTCAGATAACACTGAATAAATGAAAGGTGGGATTAAAACTTCACTTCTGAGCTGATCAGAAAGGATCTTGTCCATCAGGGACAACAATATAATGTAAAACAAAAGCAATAATATAATGTTTGATTTGGAGTTATGCCCTCTGTGCCAGAAAACTTAAATATCATGGATTTAAAATACCATTAACTCAGCCCACTACACATTGTGGATATCTAACAGTATGTTTTTACAACTGTTTGTAATGTACATGTCAGATGGCCTAAGCCCTTCTTATGAGTCACACCATTACCACAAAACTATGCCTGAACGTTAACTTTTATTTCTGCCTCATCCCATTTTATGCCCCACTGATGTAAAGATTTCTTTGCCCATCTCTTTCCATCTAGAATTTTCAAAACATCTTCCTATTACCAACTTCATGCAACATTCATAGGCAACAATTAGATTCCCTCTTATTTAAAAAACAAAAGAGAAAATACCAATTCCCCTGAAATTTACCTTTTTTCCCTCCCCTTTTTTCTAATCAAATTCAGCCAGGAAGCTTGTTTTGACATTTTTTAATGCAAAACCCCTCAAAAAGTTCCAAACATACCCCTACCCCCCCTTTTTTTTTTATTAATAGAACACCTTCATATTCTCTTTTGTGGGTTTTACTAGAAAAGTGTCATTTCTTCAGAAATACTGCTGAGTTTCTTGCAAAAAAAAAAAATCCTTTAAAAAGTAATTTAAATCCTAATCCTCAACGTTTCTGATAATCCACCACATCAGTTCAGCAGATACATGCTTTAAAGAATTTTCTTTATTAAATATGTTCTTGTTACTCTTATTACCTTTATTATCTCTATTCCTAACAGTAAACCTAAAGTCTGCAAATACTTTTCCCCCCCCATAGATTTTAAAATCCATAAGAATCTCTCTAAAAGTGGGGCTAGTTCTTGTGATCTCAGAGAAGATCACCACTTATCTACTCTCTCTACATCTGGAAAGTAGATTTAAAAATGGAAGTCCAACTTCTACTACAAAAAAGTGTTGGACTACAAACGTATCTTAGAACTTCAACTTATCTGTTAGCAGTTGCTGCTAACAGAAAGAAAAGCAGATACATCATGATTTCTACCCTCTTTGAGATTTTCACTATTTTCCCACTAGTTAGTGAACCGCATGCTTGAGAAATATTAATACATCAGAATAAGTTACCATGAACTTTAATCTTATGGACTGAGGCTCACGAGAGGGCTTCAGAGCAAGTTAGGACCTCACCCTCTATCAACACATTGGAGGACTTCCTCCACTTACACTTATAAAATATTAAGACCTACCCTGATGTCAATCTACTTCATCTCCTCTAAAGCTCAAGCAACAGGTACCCTTTGACAAGGCTGGAAAGAAGCATTAGTTTGACAATCATTGCCACCTTAATACGTCTTATACAAGCAACTGTTTCTCCTCTAACTAAAGGGGGATAGCAACAACAGAAATCAACACTTGAAATAGAAACACATGTTGTTCAAAACATTCTTAGTCAACCAGCACCTGACTCCAATTCTTTTCTAAAACTCAATGCAAAGTAGTCCAGGGTAGGATTTAATGTTTTAATCTTAATTTTACAAAAATGTGTATAGTACTTTGCATTTAGATTAAACTAACTGGTGCTGCTTTGTGTTGACTCAAAGCAAAACTGGGCATTTATTTATGTCTTACTGGTCATTTATTTCAGTCTACTAACAATACATATTTTTCAGCTTTCCCCTTCTAATCCTCCTGCCTGTGGTTTTGTTTTGAGTGTTTGTGGTATACCTGCATATTACTCACTCCCTGAAGACTTCAAATTATTGTCAACTAATCTACACATACAGGATCAATGTCTTCAGCTAGGCAAAGAAAATACCACATGAATAATATCCATGCTTCAAAACTGATTTATATTAGCACATTTTTTTCTTCTCTAAGCCACTATTTAACTTGTTGCAGTCCTACATACTAGGTGTTGCACATCAGACAAAAACCTCTTCTAGGGATGGTTGGCATAAAAATCTAATGAAATTCATTATGTAATGAATACAATATTAAGAAAAAGCAACTACAACATAGAAACTGAAATGAACAAAACCAAAACAGTTGGGCAAACACTGACAAAGAGCTGAAAAACTTCAAGATGTTCTGAAACCTCAAATAAAACTTAAATGAGCTTCTGAATAATTTTCAGTATTTCTGTTTCTTTTCTGTTAAAGAAAAAAACCTGATAGCCATATACATAAGAGGATCATTGCTTCCAATGAGTTAATCTGTTCTCATGACTGATTTCTGCCACCTAAACTGAACAAGGAGTAAAGCCATTTCTGCCACTCTTTTGCAGAATCTGTTACACTCTCTCTAGATAGAAGGCAGCTTAAAAACAGGTTGCCTAGACAGAAGACAGGTCAACTGCTAAATCTAACTTTCACAAAGGTCTGATGGCTTTTAACTCTATAATTTAAGCATTTAAAGACACATTAGCCACAGTGAATCTTTAAAAAGACTATTTGACCTTTCCTTTTGTGATTTCTAAGTTGTGAAATGTTTATTCTTATTTATTCATTAGAGAAAGAAAGAGAAGCCAACTGTATTTTATGGTGTATGCTTTCAAGATAATCTTTACAACCATGAAGAGCCTAGCAGTTTGTAGTTTTCATTTCTGACAGTTACAAATGAAAATCTGCATCTAGGCATTTGTATCATGTTCATCACAGTACTATCTGGGCAGCTTACATAATTATATTATTCCAGCTGATACTGTAAATATTGGCTCTCCTTAGTATTACTCTTTCTTTTATTTCACACTGCACCACCTATTATAAAGTTATGAGAATAGTGAAGAGATGTATGCTTAGTTTCAACAACACACGGGTCACAGGCACATGACAACAGATTCAGGTGATGAGCTGAACAAACATTTTAAGAGCAAAGTCAGTTCTCAAGTAATTTTCATAGTAGTTGCAATAAATACTATGTGTAGATTCATAAATGGGGTCACGTCAGGAACACACAATAAAAGGTCTGAAATCCAGAGGACTTCTTGGGGTATTACAATAATACTAAAAGAAAGTACTGGACTATTTATAGACTCCTGGGCACTTATGCACTAGCCCATTTTTCTCTGTCTTTTGGTCAAATTTAGAAGTTATCTTCAACACTCTTGATTAAGTAACACTTCCAATACTTAGATCCCTTTTTTTTGCCACTGTCTAGATCTAAGCAGAACTTCATAATATATAGACCATGGCTTAGTTAATGAGACACTCGCTGAATTAATCTGCTTCTTAAAAGCCTAATCAAATGAGGGATTTTACTCTATACGGATGACCAAGGAAGAACAAACAGTGACGTTACCTTCCTTCATTCTGGTTACTGAAATTTTGCCAAAGCCTCCAGCACTTGAATTTAAATATTTAAAACATGATAGTTACTCACTGCCCTAAGTCTATGCATACTAAAGTTACATTCACATCAGGAATGCAATGTGAAAACTATGTTTACCATGTAGGAGGCTACCTTCCCAATTATTATTCAAGCGTTCCACTAAGATTCCTGCTCAAATGGTATGTGTACATGCATGTGGGTCTGTTTTCAATTGAATTGGATTCTACCTGATAAATTAAAAGAAATAAAAATAAAGTTAATGACCTGGCAGCAGCATGCTTAAGCAAACAAGTTACACAAACACAAATCAGCCATCCTTTGCTTTAAAAAGTTACCATAAAGTTTAAACAAAAAGGCATTTGGATGAAAGTTTGTGTTTACTAAAGCAATGTCCATTAACTTAGTTGCAACTAATCTTGAATCCCAAGGCACACAAACCCAACAATGCAACACTTGATCAGAACAGCAACTGTTCCACGGGAAATACGTTATCTACTAAGTCCCAGCATAACATGCATGGTTTTGTTTAGCTGCATCTGAGTCATGTCTCAAGTAGTTTTAAAATGTTTATCCTCCTCTAGGTAGCTTATAGGACCATTGCTTAGAGGACTCAACTTTAGATGGCTCTGCTTTTCAAACTAGAAATGCAAGAAACTTAGCCCTAGAAAAGAGAAGAGCTGGCATACCCTGTAAAGGAAGTATCAGAACCTGCTTATTCATCTTCAGAAATTGACTGTCCTTGAGAAGATAACACCATGCAATATTTATCAGGTCCTGTTACTTCTCTAGACCCACTCTAGAAAATAGAAATACTGTCCCAAGGTTTCTCATCTGATCCAGATTAAGGTTAGTTTCAAGTAGCAGGTTTCAAGTCAAGATGTACTGGAAGGGAAGAAAGTATACACAACTGCACTATTACTCAAGATAGCAACAGCATTTGAGAAAAAGGAGGGTGAAAAAGTTTCTTCAATCTGTGGTGTAAATGGAAAAGATCAGTCACTTGAAGAGCAAACTTTGAGACTGGAAAAAAAGCTAGAGATCGAGAAAGATGGAAATAGGCAGAAGGAAGAGCACAATAAGCAGATGGTGGAAGTTAAAGTAACATAGATAAATGGCAGGTGTCACATTAAGAGCTTACAGAACCCCAGAATGGTAGGAGATGGAAGGGATGCCACAGTTCATTCAGTCCAATCCCCTGCTAAAGCAGATTCACCTTGATCAGGGAGAGGGGGTGGGGTTTGGGCACAGAACACATCCAGGTGGGGTTTGAAAATGTCCAGAGAAAAAAACTCCACACATTTCCCAGGCAGCTGGTACCAGGGCTCCTTCATCTGAACAGCAACTTCTCCTCATGCTCAAATGGAACTTCCTCTGTTGCAGTTTATGTCCATTACCTCTTGCCTTTCACTGGGCATCACTGAGAAGACTTGCTCTGTCCTCTTGACACCCACCTTTAAGGTATTTATACCGTTGATAAGGTTCCCTCTCAGTCTTCTCTAGGATGAACAGCCCCAAGTGTTGCAGCCTATCCTCATAAGAAAGATGCTCCAGTCCTCTAATCATCTTAGCAGTCCTCCACTGGACTCTCTCCAGAAGCTCACTATCCCTCTTCAACTGGGGAGCCCAGAACTGGACACAGTACTCCAGATGAAGCTTTACCAGGGCAGAGTAGCGAGAGAGAAGAACCTCTCTCAACCTGCTGCCCACACTCTTCTTGATGCATCCAAAGATGTCATTGGCTTTCTTAGCTGTAAGGCTTAGGAGATGTTTGGTTGTCTTTCCAACTTTGTTTTGGAGTCACAAAACTGCATATTTGTCTATCAGATATCATATCAAATAAAAATATGATGTTCATCTCGTATTTTAATCCACTCAGAGTTGAGATGACTCTGTATTTCTTTTTCATTTTGAATCCCATTGAACAGCATACCAGTTTTCAATTGGTAATGTCTCTGCACTAACTAATAAAGCAAAATTATCTCCCTTGCAGCAGCACAAAATACACACTTCAAATGATCTCATGCATTAACCACAATCAGTCAGCATTGCACATAACCCTGAACAAGCAATCACAGAAATATTGCAGAAGTTAGAGTTTAGTTGAAGTTTTGTACCTTGGAGAACATTATTGCTTCCAGCAATGGCACACTTTTACATGGAGTCTGAATCCCAAACAGTCATTTAAAGATGGTTTAAGTGGATAGAAGCAGTGTCAAAATTACACACAAATCCCTTTTTTCAGATCCACTGTAGAAAGATGTTACATACTTTGGGCAATATTTCTAATCCATTAGAAGGCAATCTGTATCCCAATTATCTCTAGCTGGCAGGGAGAGTACATCTAGATTTCCAAGAAAAGCTGCAGATGAATATTAGTATTTGAAGAGTTAATTGGCCAGCACTGACTAGGCCACTTTTCTGCCTACAGAGATCACATTAGACATACAAGCTTCGAAAATACAGTGTATGGTTTGGATTAGCACTGCTCAGGTTTGGCTGCTCTCCCCTGGCTTCCTTCCCTTCTACTCTGACCAAGTAGCACAAAAAAAAAAAAAAAAAAGGAATTCAAAACCCCATGATACATATCCAGCTCCCTTTCTATTATGTCTTATCCCTGGTCCTGAATAAAACAAATCCTAACACACAAGGTTCTTTATCTTGCTCTCTCTTTTTACTATAGCTACATAATAATTAATAAGAAATTGCAAGCAATATGAACTAAACCACTATACTTCAGTAACAGGTTGTGAAAAATAGCAGCATACAAATCTCTTCCTGAGCCTTTAAAAGTTAATTACTTTTTTTTTTGTATACACAATTAAAATGGATCCTGTTGTTTGGGATCTTGGGTTTGGTTTTGTGGCTTTTTGAAGGCATGGTGTCAGTTTTGTTTTAGTTTGTTTACTTTGGTGTTTTTGTCTGTTTTTATTTAAAATCTGAAGTAAAACAAAAATTTAAAGACACAACAAACAAACAAACCCACACGGTAAGAGGTTACAAAACCATACATCAAAAATGAGGGAACTCATCTTTAGAAAGAGCTCAGCATCTGCTACTCTTATTCTCTCAAGAGACTGAGCCAAAAATATTTGAGAAGTTTTTATTGCCAGATCTAAATTTCATTCCACAGGCACTGGATCAGGTCTTTAATCCTTTACTTAACCACAAAGAACTGTGCTGAGGAGTTTAATTCTTCCAAAACAACTGATAATATCCTAAACGTTGAAAGCAGAATACTTTCCAGTATAAGCCAAATCCTGCATGTTTTGCTTTTAAGTAAATGCCACAGCAGATGCAAACCCAGTAGGATTCATAGTGGTGTTTTCTAGGAAAGGAGAAAATCTCCAAAAAACACAACCCATGCTTTAGCAGTGGCAGACAATTAAAGAAACAGTTTAATACTTGTACTGAATTAAGCCTCATGTATAACATTATGCGTGTATGTTTAATTTATTGATTTAGGATTTAAGATTCTTGTGTTTTATCACCCACATATTTTAATGTGTATTATGAACTGCCTTTTCACGATTTTATCAGTTACATTTAATTGATTTTACCCCAATCCAATTTTCTGAACTGCCCTTCTTCACAGCATTTCAGTGAAAAGAAAATGTTCAAGGCAAGCTAAATCTTGCTTCCCCAGCAAATGAACCGTGGCATTTTAAAGGCTGTTTATATCAGCATTGCACACACACACAAAAAAAATCCAAGAATTGTTGGAAAAAAAAATCAGATGTAGAAACAGCATTCAGACATTCTGAAAATTTAGCAAGAGTTCTATGTATTTGCAGTGCAAAATCCACTCAAGATAACCTGTAATTTAGAAAGATCCAAAGAACTCAAAGTGATGGAAGTAAATGCTTATCTAAGATTTCACCATGAAAGTTCACATACAAGTGTCTTCATGATCCAGTTCAGTGGGGTTCATTTTCTGAAACTTAAGTGTTCTCTGACAAGGCTTATCTATGCAACTCTGATTGTTCAAGAAGTCCTTAAGTACCTACTGTTCTTACTACATTTATATATCTTTAAGCTCACTAATCGAGGTCTTAGTTTTGAAGAAAACAGTCTCACAAACACTATTTGAGTTATTCTATCAGACACTGGAGAGTTTTTTCTGTTGAATGAGCCATAAAAACTACAGGATGTTTGCCAAAAAACAGACTAAGGTCATCTAGCCAACTAAGCAGCTTAAAAAAAAACCCAACAAACTCTTCTCATAAAGGAGAACTATACAAAGCCATGAAGCTTCTCAGTATCACACAAAGTAATGCTTCTTAAAAGTTCATAAAGTCAATATAATTTGTTAGCAAGTAGGTCCATGCCAAGACAGAATCTGCTACTGGTTTAAACTGACACTCATTTATGAGGAGACTACTAGATAAACAGAAGCAAGCTTCTCACACTTTTCATATTTGATGTTTCAGGTGACCTCTTGAAAGTATACCAGAGTAAACACTTCAATGACTACTTTCCAACTACAGGAGAAACATTGCATAAACACCCTTACAACTTTTGAGATTCAAATGCTCAACATTTACAGTAAGTAAACTTCAGGGATGGTGAGGCCTGGACCCAGCATGAATATTTTCTTCCCTTTTGATGATAACAACAACACACCTAGCAGATAAAAACTCTGACAATGTCTACAGAGGAATCTCCCAAGGTTAGTCCAACGAATGGGTATCCACGTGACTATATTACACTGGATACACTATTTAGCTTCTTCACATAGCAAAAATCGACACGTGATCCCCTACAGAAAAACATCACTACTGTTTACCAATAATCCAGCTACTCAGCCTTAAAGACACTCATGAACTTCTGACACAGTGAAGTACAAAAGGGCAGCATACTGTACTTTATATAGGCTCCAAGGAAGCTATTAACCTCCAGCCACTCAGCTTGCATCAACTTCCTCTAACATTTGTCAGTAACTACGTAAAATAGAAGAGAGAGGAACTTGAATGTAAAACAAGAAGTTTCTGCTTCTCACAATTCCTGAAAACAACAACAGTGGTCTTTGTCCTTAGCTGCCACATCCATGCTTTGTGGCTGCTATATACCTGCACTACTTGATCACAGGTAAGACTGTGCTGATTCAACACTTCCTGGATGACCAGATTTTTTTCTGCCTCCTCACTCAATTCAGACTTGAACTCTTCTGTGATCTTTCACAACTCTTAGGACAAAGATAGTGATTCTTATTAACCGAACTGTAACATTTTCTGTGCCCTATAACATCTTTAAAGGAATGTTAACATATTCTCATCTGTTTTACAGAATTTCTAATGTGCTTGGAACTGTGCAATCCAAAGCTAGAATCACTAGCACTGGGCAGAATGAAGACCACGTACTTGTTGCATTACTTGTCACACAAGTATTTTTTGTTTCTTATTTTGAGACAAACAATGATAAGAACAAAAGTCTTGTTTCTCACTTGTTTTTCTGCCTTTTAAGTAGCTGCTCTTCTTAAGCTACTAAGATTTTTTTTTTCCACCTGGATAAGGAAGGCAAAGATTCTGTCCCCCACCAAAAAAAACCCCACACTTACCTTTTTCAATTAAAGCATGCTATAAAAAGACACAGCAGCACTAGCATTTGCCGTTCATGCTCACTTAAAATAAATTCACTAAATAAAATATACTTAGACAAATATTTAAAGTTATTCTCATCAAACCTATCAGCAAAAGAAAAATTAATCTGTATTGAAACAAAACCCTCACTATTCAAACTCCAGGAAATTTTATAAAGCAGAAATAAAAATGTCATGAGTCGTTACAGTTAATAACCTGGAAGACTGTAGAGACTGAAAGACCATTGAAACAATCTTAAAGGACATTCAGAATTCTGCCAACACAACAATTTTGCTGCAGAAATCCTAAGTTCATACTCTTCAAGGTGGATTTCAAGTGCCATTGAGCAAATAGCACTAACTCGATTGGATAGTGAACTGTTGCTGTGTCAAAGCTTTTTGCCAAACACATATATACAATTTTTCTTTTTGCTATATGGATAATCAAACCCAGATGGCAATTTACATAGGCAACAGCATAAAGGAATCCATGCACTGCTGGTGCTCTCAGCCTCAATCAGAGTAAGTATGGGCGTTTGAGAATGTCACTGTTTATTTTTAATTGCTGTGTCCCTCTTTTGTGCAGGTTCAAGCGGTCAAAGATGTCGAAGTCCATTAGTAGAACTGGAAGGTGATGCCACTTCATTTGGTGAGAGGGTTCTTCAAATTTAAAAACCAGCTGGTTTGTAATGTCCTTAAATGCCCAGTGGGCACCAGCTGTCAATCTCAGTTACCATAGGGTCAGGGCAAAAAAAGGTCAGAGAGAGTCATAAACCACAATGTGTTGTGAAATGTGCTTCCTCTGTTACCTTGTAGGCCTGAGAAAGGTTTGACCTTTTATAGGTATCCTAACTCAACTCTGCATGATGCTAGCAGGGGTAAGTACAACACAACACTCAAACTTACAAAAGTTGCTTCCTTTTACTGTGCCTTAGTTTTCATACCTGTTCAATACAAACATGAATATTCACAAGCTGCTAGTGGAAAAAACGCCAAAACGCAAAACTCTGCCCACCACTATTACCACTCAGAGGTTTGGACACATCTTCTCTTTCAAACAAAGCAGTGGAAGGATTCATTCATTAACAGCAATTGAAAACAACCAAAACTTTGAGGAAAGTTGTCAATGCCATAAAAACCAAGCAATCTGGCCTCTCTGTCAATGATCTGTTTATCTACTAACTTGTCTTTCACTTCATTGCTCCCTCAGTCAATTGGGAAGAAAGAATCTTTAAACACCCACTTAAAGCCCTTCCTAATGGCCTTTTAAACACTCACTTGCAACATCCAAATCATTCACTTTTTTTTTTTGTCATTTTCCTCTTCATATGGACTCTCTAAGAGCAGACTAATTCCTAAATATATTTCTCTGAAACATTCTTGGACCATACACGAAGAGCTGGACGGTCATTACCAGATATAATCTAGTTATGCATTCTTTCTTTGCAAGAAATAATTACTCTGCTCTGCTTCACCCCCATGCCTCAGAACACAAAGCACAGAGGAAGTTTGGCCAGTGCCATGCTGAAAGGCCCCGGTTAAGCAGATGCCATCCCTCAGCACTCATCAGCCTTGTACTCCTAACTACTTGTACCCCCCCCTTGGACCCCTTGTGGAGGTAGGTCCACGATAGCAAGCAGGACAAAACAGAAAAAGGAAGCAACACTGGCAAGGAGAAAGCAGGAGAGCTAGAAACCAGAGCTACAATCCCAGCAAAGCATATTCCTTGCAGGAATTGCAAGCATAGCTTCCAGAATGGGATACGTGCTGCAAATGAGATTGTGAGCAGTGAGGTACTCCACTGGGAGAGCAGACATGATGGGGGTACATATTCAGATAGCTTTTCTGCAAAAGACAGTATGATATAAACTAAATGGCCACAGGTATCACAGAAGAGGGTGACCAAAACTGTCAGTTAGCAATCAAATATTTCCTGTGAAATCAGAATGCCTCAGTCTTTCACTTGCTCACAAACTATCGACAAAAATTCCACAAAAGCAGCATGTTCACTCAATGAAAGAATCAGGTTCTTACAGTAATGATGACTTGAGGATAATACTGACAGCAGCAAAAAGGTCCCATCCAAGCTTGTTCAGCCAAAAGCTGCCTACTCTCATAATGCATCTGGCTGGGTCCATTAAGTTGCATTTGCATAACACTTGATAAATCTTGACTTATTTTGAGCAGTAAATAAAAAGGGAAAGTCAGAGCAGTCCAAACCATTATCTGTGAATAAGTTTCACCTGTTCCAAGCATAAAGTCACCTTTTCTTTTCAAGGATTAATATATTTTATGGAAATAAAATAGTAACAACAGTTAAGCAGTTCAAAGGCCACTGAAAGGCCTCTTAACTTTCTACAGGCTCTCTAAAACACCCAAAGTCAGGAAGCCATCTACTTCATCCCAACAGTTCTCTCAGAATATGCTGACATCAATTAAAGTCCCAGCAAACAAAAAGAATACGAATCAAGCACTTCAATTTTCTTTTCTTGTCACTTCCTTCACTTTCAGACATCATGGGAAGCCTACATACTACTCTTTTGCAAACCTTTTCACAGTAGCAGATCTTAAATCAAAGTAACCTCACTCAAATCTTGTTCAATCCTTGGGCCTATCTTATCTAGGAAACATGTCCACCTTGCATTTTTTAATTCAAAAGACTAACTTGTTAAATTGAGCAGGCAACTTTACTTGCTGCCTTTTTAAAAAATCTTTATGCACCTTGCTTTTACAAGCTGACTTATAGCAGAGTATAGAATCCCCTCCACAAACACTGAAAACAGTTGAATCGCTTCAGATCAGAAGAGAACACTCACTTCTTTGTTGAATGTCTCTATCAGGAACACTGGGGGCAGTGAAAATGAGAGACTCACCTTCAGGGCAGGAATCTCCACATTGTCACCAAGGCTAACTGAGCCAGAAAGAATAGTCCCTGTCATCACCGTGCCTTGACCCTTGATAGAGAAACAGTGGTCAACTGCCATAAGGAAGTATCCCGAGGGGTCTCTTGATGGCAGGTAAGCCTGAGACTTCAGGACCTGAAAAAGAGATAAAAGCAGCACCATGTCTGGGTGAAAAGTCATGACAGCCATATAGCAAAAGGAAGGCAAGTGGATGAT
Source organism: Urocolius indicus (assembly GCA_013401255.1). Taxonomy (NCBI): domain Eukaryota; kingdom Metazoa; phylum Chordata; class Aves; order Coliiformes; family Coliidae; genus Urocolius; species Urocolius indicus. Next base: position 287,046 of record WBNH01012231.1, read on the forward strand.
TGATTGAACAAACTTGCAGTTTTACTGATTTCAGGCATCTCCCAATGAGCTTAGAATCAACCAACGTCAAATTAACTCAGCGTGCCATAGAGGAGACGTGCACTTAAACAGCAGGAACACTTCGATTTTCTGCCTTAGAAAGATTTGGTGCTGCACATTTAGCTTGGTTAGCAGAACTGCACTGGCAATAAAGTTGCTGCCAAACTCAATATAAACACTGCAGCAAGGCAGAGAGAGGGGAAAAAAATCCTGTACATCCTCACTCCCAGCCTTCCCCCCCTCCAAAGCACAATTTTATAGTGAGTTTTGCTACTTCAGCTTTTTTGGACTTTGTGAAAATGAACTTATATACAGATATTAGTGTCCCATAAAGCCCATCTCTTCTTGTCTCCCTCCCAGAAAACTATTATACTGGGTTAAGTTTTCAAAGTCAACTTCCCTTTCAGATTTGTGTTAATGCTTCTTGGAGGATGAAACCACTAAGAAAAACAGCTATGTAAGTACCATTTCCTAGATAAGTTCTCCAAGTTTTGGATTTCTGTTTTGCTGACAAATACTATGTTTCTTAACGTATTTCATCACAGACAGAACACCTTAATCATAGAAATGCAGTCATGTACTCTACAGCACTACAGAGCAACTGGTCCACCCATCTCAAGCCACTTTTGATCTCTGCCTCTGTTAAAACAACAGCATATAAACTTGGCACTGCTTTTAATGTCTGCAGAGACTGCAGCTTAAGCCCAAGCAAATCCAGGTCACGCTTTTCATCTTTTGCAGCAAGGCAGAGTATCACAGAGAGAGATAGTTTCATCAGGAAGCCAGGTAGTGCTCCTCTAGAGGATGGGTCATACACTTGCTTATGTCAGAACTCCCATATATTGCTACTCTCTTAAAAAAAAAAAAAAAAAAAAAATCAACCTTTCCACAGGTAATCATTGACTATACACCTCAGACTATCCAAATGGAAACCCCCAAAGCTTAATAAAAGAGTCAAACATTCATAACTGCAATCAAAATTGGCACAGGCACAATCATGTGTCGAAATACAACCACGTTTCAGAAGTTTCTAGTTTCCTTACATTTGGCAACCAAAATTACTAAATTCAGAGGACTTTGTGCCTCAGCTTCCCAATCTAAATATGGATTAAAGTCACCTTTACACTTCCTATTGGAAGTAAATTTAACTGTTTGACAAGGGCTCAAGTCCACAGTCATTTGTGCCAAGGAAAAGTCCAAGAGGAAATTAATCTTTCTGAATGAAGAGCAGTATTTGAATGGAGTCATGAGGCCACACAGAGAATATAGTGGAAAAGCAAAATACAGGCTACCTGCTCACTAGTTGAGCCCTGTCCATCCTGTGCAATGAACAAGGTAAAGGTTGTTTAGAATAAAGAATCATGCACTTAACACTGGATCATAATACACACATGAAGGAAGGCAACCATTCCCAACAAGTAACTTTTGAGTGCCCTGATTTCATAACTTAACTATTTTCTTAACTGTTTTAATATTATAAAACAACACCTACCAAGGATTTGGCAGAATTATACAGCTATTTTTATTCATTATGCTTTGTAATTCTTTACAACATTAAAACCAACTCACCACACATAACTGTTTCTTAAGATACTGCTGTCTGAAGGCATTGAAGGCTAGTACTTGAAAAAGGAGATGCACTTTTGGGGCATGCAACTTTAATTCTTTAGGGATTCCTTCCAGTGAATTGTTTGGTTCCTTAAACTGACATTAATGCAGGAGTTCTTCAGCTCTAGATACTAGTACAGTGTACTCTAAAAGACTTAAAAGTATTTGCACATTCTATATTATGTTCTTCAGCAGGTACCTCAATTAATTCAGAAACACCAAGTGGGTTCTCAGACTCTGGAGCTTCTGGTCCACCGGGCTTTGCTGCAACAGCAACAATAGGACACCCATGGAACCTGAAAGAGAGAAAGACTCCCACCATTAGACAGATCTCCTACGTGTGTCAGTGTAAAGTAGTTCTAAGCTCCTTTGACAACGAGGGCAAGGAAAATCCCACATATCTGCTCTTCCCCCGTAGTTAGTGACTATTTTTTCTCGCATTATTAGCACCTGCACCACTGGATGTCACTATGAAATGTCCATCTTGTTCAGTATTAGCTACTGATTCAACTCTGAGGCAGTCAAAAGCAAGACTTCATTTCAGAAGCAAAGGTCTGTTCCTCAATCTTATTGCAGTGGCTTTGCAATCACACCATTCTACCTGGAGATCAGCACTCTTTTCAAATTTTGTTAAAACAATTTTAATCCCAGCTGTATGCAAGATGGCACATGATGTCTAACCTGACTCTGCAAGCAGAGTGCAAGATCTGCAGACAACAGAAAGAATTGTATCTACTGATATCAAAGTTCATGAAACTCACAGATCTCAAACATGTGAAAGTTCAGAGAAGAGCAATACTACCACAGCTGACCTCAGTTTAACTTTTTTTCTTACAATGAACTTTACTCTTCAAGTCCTTAACATTCAGAAGTGTGGTTTTTTACACATTCAGTCAGCAGACTTAACTTTGCTTTCCTAAAACGCAACTTAGTGGTTCAGTCATCCAAGTTTCTTTTTTCCCTACACTTTGGAAAGGGAAGTTAAACCATAAGTCAAATTCTTACTGCATTTTTGCAGAAATCATGATTGATAACGTAAAATCTGTATTAAAGAAATTTAATAATAATCAGCAATAACACGAAGTAGTGAGTGGTTTTCAGTTATGAGACTCTTTTGGTGTGAATCTGTTGCATAAGTAATTACTGTGGTGAGCCTTTTGACACCTACTCCTCAGATTTAATTTCAAAAGGGGAGTGAACTGGAAGAAAAAGACAGTGTCATGATAAAGAAAAAACAAAGCTCTACAGAGAGAGCTTTTTTAGTGACTAAACAGTAACCAAGTATATAAAGTATTTTCTTCATTTGTATGCCATAAGTCTGAGGCATCTAGGGACAAAGCATAATAACAATTTGCACTGAAAATTCCTGAGATTAACCATAAAACTTTTTGAAATGTATCTCCCTGCAAACACTGTAGGGCACTGTATTGCAATAAATAGAAATTTATGCTGACCTGGGTACTTTCCTACTTTTCCCATATACCAGAACAAACTGGAGTAATCATATACTGCCTTGAGAGGCACTTCCAAATGTGATTCAGTTCTACTAAAACTCTTACTCCATCACACCGATTTATTGCCAGCAGAGCTGAGACCCTGCCGGACAAAGATAAAAGCTAGCACATGCAGAAAACTCCCCAAAATAGAAATTCCACTCATAGGGACAGTTTGTTTTTCCCTTTGGTATCGACCCATGGAACAAGCAAGTTTTAATTAGGTTAACTTTACAAGTGTCAAACTATTCCACCATGTAACTGTTACTTTGCCTAATTTTTCCCCCCCTCTAGTTTCTATGGAATCTCCTGATAACACTACAATAAACTTCCCCAGCATCAATGGCAATACCTACGCTACAGTCACGACACACTTCAGATTTGCGTACTGCTATGGAATTGTGCATGCATGTGCGTGCAGAGAAGTCATAATCAACAAGTAAATTTCTCTTAAAAAAAACAACCTAGAACAGTTAAAAACACACATTTGGAAATTCAAAGCTGAGTGGGAAATAGGCTGTCAAGAAACTAACATATGTCTGAGATACAACAGGACAAGCACTTCACAATCAAGCCCAGATCAGTAGTGCTTTCAAAGCACTGTAAAGCACAGAGTGCACATGCAAAAATTGAATTTGTTACAAGAACAATATACAGACACATCCAATAAAAGAGCAATTCCAGGATCCAGAGTTGAAAAGAGTAATTTAAACAATTATGACAGGACCATTTCTTTCCAAGTGGAATCACAGCTGTTGTGATCGGCTGATACATGATTGCTTTAAAGGCGGGCTACAGGTAAGCACCTCACAGCTATCGTGTTGATCATTTCAACAACTCACTTCTTCAGTTCTGACAAAGTCTGCTCATTTCAAAACGTGCTGTAAAGACCCATTTGTACTCCAGGATATAAAGACTTAATGCAAACAGTGTACCTGTGAACACCAGTTTCCTTACAAAATAAAATTGTCCTCTTTTTATGAATATACAAGTAGAAAGGTCTTTTTTCCCCCCCCAATAACTCCCAATACTATATTGGGCTAAACCTAGCATGAAATGCCACCTGCAGCAGTAATTACTGCTGTTCAAGAATAATAAATTTTAAAAGAAGGACAAAAACAAAACCAAGCAGGACATTAAGATAATCTCTCTTAAAAATCATTGACTTCTTGGCATAGATAAGAAACAGATAAAAATAACTACTATTGGAAACAGTGCTTAATTCACATTCCATATATCAACTCTTCAAACAAACAAATTAAATAATAAAAAAGTCATTAGACAATTATCTCTATTCCTAACTTTATTATCTCAATACTATCCCCATTGAGATGGCCTGTGAATTTAAACAAACTGGTATATATAAAAATTGTTGATCCAAACTGCTCTGATCTAGTGCAGATGTCTCCATCCTTGATCTCCCCTAATACAAGCAGCAGCCAGCTACAGAGAAAACAACCTGTATTTAAATCAATGCAGCCACTCTGTATTTGAATCAACAACTGTCAGAGAGAATTGAAGGTTGTAGCATTCTATGTTCACAAGAGAGAATTTCACTTTCTTGGTGACCTCTGTACCATGCCCAGCACAACAAACTAACCAAAGAACAACCCAGGAGCTGGGAAGACACCAAGATCTTCACAGTCACTCTTGTGGCGGCTGCATAATTGAAAAATGATGCTGCTCTACCATCACAAATAAGCTAAGCAGTAAGTGCCCTATTCAGCCAAGCTTTGCTTTTTTTTGGTCTTGGTGAAATTCTCTACCCCAGTACACTGAATCCTATTCTTCTGATTTTTCAAATCAAAATGTGACATAACAGCTATAAACATGGGAGTCAATGGTCCCTTATATGACCGTGGGCAAAGCAAGATGTGCTTCAGTTTGTGTAACCACTAAACAAATATTGTGTCTGCAGGGTAACTTCTCACTTCATAACAGTCACATTTCCACTCATGAATATCACTGCACTCTACTGATTATGTGCTTCAATTAATTTGCCTAAACAGGACTGACAAACATCATCCTCAGCTAGAGTCACATTACATTATATAAACTTCCATCACTCTGCTCTCTTTAGTTGAGACAATCACATTTCTACATCCTCAGTTAAGGAAAAGCTCTCTCTTGTCTTTGGAGTAATACAATTACAGAGCACAACAAAAATTGCAAGTCAAGCCACCAAACACAGAACCAGTTCTTCACCTGGGAATTCTGTCTCTGTTTTATTAAATCTCAAGTCTAAGCAGCCCTTTACACTAAAAAGTTTCATTACAGAAGAATATTTCTCTGCACATTTGATATTTGCATATACAAATTCAGGACTGCAATTGAGTTTCTTTGCTGGACATCTCAGTGTGTTTAGAAGCACGTTGGAAGGGAGACAGGGATAAAGTATTTTTGTTAAATATTATATTACAAGTTAGCTCTTAATGTTACTGTTAAACTTACTTTGTATTTTCCAAGGTCTTCTGCATTTTCTTAGTCATCTTCTCAATGGCACTTTGTCTCTTCCCCTCTGGAAGGAGATCTATTTTATTCAGAACTACCACCATCTTCTGGCAGGCAATTTGCCCAATTACCAAGCACTCTGCTGACTGCGTCTGCATCCCTTTTGTCACATCGATTACAAGCATCATCAAATCAATAATCTGGGCACCTGGAGGAGAAATCACAGTCAGTGTTGTAGCAGCATAAAAAGATTAATGATCATTTTCTCAAATAGTTTCCATAAAAACTGCTAGTACAAATGCTCAAAAGTATGAACAATATACAAGTCAAAATAAGCACTGAATGCAAAGCTTTGTTTGAAAATAAGACTTTGGGAACTTAAGCTATTACATGCTACCACTGAATCATAAAAAATATGGAAGCATATAACAGTTCATATATTCCTGCATATTAACAGTTCACATTTAAAGATGTTATCACTGCATTTAAATAAGAATTTAAGAAAATTATCCTCGCAGCAATACAAGCATAATATTTGCCTCCATTAAAAAGGACAATAAGAAGCTATGCAGAAATATGGTACAGTCAGAATAACACATAACATCACAGACAGTTGTACACTCAGAGCAACCGCAATGAGAGCCATCGACATGCCACATAGCTATGTCTGCAATCCTTGGTCCTGACCTGCTTCCCACCATTTCTTCTTTCAAAGCCTACAATTTGATAAAAGTGAAAACAAGATGACCACCTATCAGAGGCAGATTTACTCAGTCTAAATAAATTCCAACAGACTTTCAAAGTGAGGAAGAGGTGGTTTAAACCCTGTAGTTTATTGTCCTTCACTCCCAATTCAAAGCTATATAACGCAAATACATACTTCATATACAGCTACAGACAGATCCAATTCTTAATCTCTTGAAGAAAAAATTCCTAAATTTTAGGCTTATCTACCATACTTCTGGATTATTTTTTACATTCTTTTTCAAAGTATTGTTGTCATGAACCCTTAATCTTTGATTGAAGCAACCTGAATTTCATGGATTTAAATTAGTTTTCAAGGAAGCTTTTGAAGACTGTTGAGCCTTCCACTAAATACATTCTGAATTTTCCTGTCTCATTCCAGGTAACTTAAATACTCTGAATCCTCCAAAAAATAAAGTGCAACAGACTTTAATGCTGAGAAAGTTTAACCATAAAAAACTGAATCAGAATCTAAAGCTGAACGACTCACAAGACCTATGTCAAAAAAAACCCCACATTTTGAAAGATGACAGAACTAGAAACCATGCAAACCAGCAGCATTCTGAAAGTAAGTATTGTTAATAATTGCCTTAAACTTTTGATCAGAATAACAAGAAATCGATACAAATGTTCATTGTTCCTTCACTCTCTCCAACCCTCACCCCCCTCCCTGCATTTTTATTAAGCTTTTACAATGACTATGACAACAGCTACCCTTGTTCGTAGTTCCCATGAACTCAGGATAGGAAATCATTCTGAGGTTGGAGTGCATGGGTGAATGAGTGGGTGGGAGCTACAACAAGGAGGGGAAAAAAAAATATCCCAGTGGTTACAAATGACTATTTTCAACCTACTAAAGCTTTCATCTTGTAATAATGAATGCTAAACTTTCAGAGTGCTAGCTGGATAATTATGACATTTCTAAAGCTCCTCCAGAATTTTCACCAATCATTTCAAACATCTCTCTGTGCCCAATTTAGGATAGACTTTACATTTTCAAAAGTATGTTTCATTTTTATTGTTTCAAGGATCATATTAATTTAGAATTTAATTATAACACAAACATCAAAGCTATACAAAACCTCAGACATTACATTCCACTCAAGTGCAGACCTAAAGGACAGGAAGCAAGGGGAATAAGCAGCATGAATACAGTTCAAAAGTGGGACAAACTATCAGAACACATGTACTTTTTGTGAGGGATTTTCAAGATTTAACACCCATATTTTGTATTGAAGTACATGGCAAAGTATTTCTTAATTATACAAATGACATCCTTAAAATGCATGAGACTAACTAAAACCAAACCATGAAGTCCAATTGATTGTCAATACTTTTAAAAGTGCATCTATTCACATAACAATTCTGCAGCTTAAGTTCCTGGTACCTCTGTTAGGACTACTAGAGCACAGCAATCCTTATGCTCCAGAATTAAGCCAAAGTAACCAGATACAAATCCTTCCTACAGGGGAGAAAATCCACACTGAAACTGTTCGGTACAGTTTCAGTACAAGAGACACTTTATCTTGAAATACGAAAGCAACTGTTTTGAATGCATTTGTTATAAAACAAACACTTGTAATCGCTGTGTTTATAAATCTATTAGCAACACTTTAAAAGAGCCATAAAAACATCAGTCCAGTTGCTAGAACATCAAGAACGTCTACCTTGGGACATTTCATAACAAAGAGAAGATGAACAAAGAAAAAAATTACTGTACAGTCCCTAGAAAAACTCCAGAAATCTCAGAAAACATATCATGACAATCCAGACAAAAACAGATTACGAGTCAAGGAAATGTCAGCATGCCCAAGTTTGTAAATATGTGCCTGAGTACAACTAATGTGCCTCCTCCTAAGCCTTGGTGTGCTAACTGGCCACAGTTCATAAGAGATGTTGAAAGATAGAACAGAAACCATGGCAGGGTAAGAGCTGGCATATAAGCAGGGTGGGAAGCTGCTGCCCTTCAACAGAGCCCTGGAACCAAGGGAAAAATCAGGACAGTACTGCCAGAAACACTTTAGCTGCACTCTCCTTGAGGCATGAGGATGTTTTTCTATACATCTACTCGCACATATCAGGACATTAATGCTCAAGTTTATTGGATCCTTGGATAACAAGGCACAACAAAAAAACAACCCAACACTGAGAACAACTCAGTGTTATTTTCAGTTCCACAACTTTCCTCTTTGAGCTGTTTAACAAGCCATCTTTGACAATTCACCTTCTTCCCAAATCGCCTCAATCTTCTCCTAAAGAGTTCCACATTTTTACTCTTGAACTCGTTTCTCCAGTTGCCCTTCATTCATGCCTAACAGTTCATTAAATACAGAAATGAAATAATCAAGAGAAGTAAAAAAAAAGTGCATAGGGGTTCAACAATGTAACATTTCTAATCAGGAAAGCTGGCAGGTAGCTTCAACAAGGTGACAAAAACTATAACCCCTCCACTGAACGTGGAACACCTCAGTCAGTATATTTCTCCCCATAGCATATAAATAGCAGATTTAGAATATATTTAACTTCATTATCACTACATAAATAACCTCTATCAGACTAGTAATCTATTTGTTACCACGTTGAATTTCAGTCAACAAAAAGAATAACATTCCTGAAGAATTTTCTACAGCAGAGCAAGATTTAACTAGGAAAGGTGAAGTGAAAATGGAGTAGAAAAATACTCTCACGTATGGAATCTCACTTGGAAAGACCACAGTCGTACCAAGTAGAGGCTCTAAAGAATAAAACAAGATGACAGCATCACTCTATAAACCTGCACTACCTGACCACTAAATGCCTTCCATGGCCTCTTGTGTGAAAACAAGAGCTGAAACACTTTGCTCAAAAAAGGAGACAGGATATGGTCCTACACAGCTAAGATGTGACATCAAAGAAGTGAGTATTCCTCAAGTCCTTAAAGCAGGTAATTGGCTTGAAGTTACTCTGAACAAAGCAGGAACATATGTGAAGGACAGGCCTGTATATAAAGCAGCATAGCAATCAAGAAAGATATTTTATCTGCACTGAAGTAGGTCATATAGAATAAATAATAAAGTTAAACTAAGGTATTGAAATGATTTCCCCTACAGAAAACAGAGGTGTAACCTTTTATTTGATGTCTCATCTATGAAAGAGGTGTTCAAAAACATTTACAAAGATAAAGAGTCCTCTTGACATGTGATTTCTCACTTTGCTTGAAAATGAAAGATCAACTATCAGAGTATCCTTCATGTGATGACATACAGCTCAGATGTAGCCCTGTAAAAAGCAAATGAAACAAACTAGTTGTCATCAGAAAACACAAGGGGTTGGGGAATGATGGGAATTACATTGCAAGATAAGCAGCTAAACTACAATGAAAACACAAAGTAAAGTAGATAGTCTGAGTGAAGAAAAACAAACAGGAAAGTTAGCACATGAACAGAGAGAATTTGGATGACAGTCAAAGCCAGGGTAATTTGCAACAAGACCAGCAGCACAAAGACTGCAAGACTCACCAGCTAAACTTTGAGGCGTTTATTTGTGCCACAAAAGCAGCAGGGGACACAGAACTAGATATTATGAAAAATGCCATCACAGACAAGAGAAAGGAAAAGCCTAGCTCCTGCTTTGAGCAATTGCATCCAATCCACTCTTGTTACTCAGTTTTGGACAGCATCCGATTACAAACAGTTGTCAAGGAATTATTACTCTCTACTCATGGAACAAGTTGAATATGAGATGTCATAGATTGACAAGTTTCAAAAGAGCAGAAGGCAGCCACTCAGCTTTCCTAGACTGCCCATCAGCTCCATCTCTCCCAGAGAAGAGCAAAAATGATACCGCTTGCACCAGATCGTTCATAGCTAGTACTCACTCTCAGTCCTTAAAGAACTCATCAGTTGCTGTCCAAATACACCAAAATGACCCAGAAGAACAGTATGCATCTAAAATAAGTATGCTTTAACCTACTTTTAGTCTTCAGGAAAAAAATCAATTGCATTCTCTGCATTTATGTTATTAAGCATACTATATCTTCAAAACTTTACTGAAGTGGGAAGAATGACCTATCCAGAGTTCTAGGTAATCAGGCTGCAGACTTTCATCTGCTGTCTCAGATCCATTCCTCGTAGATGCATTAAATAGTGTTAACGTCTACCTTTGACTTCCACACAGCTTATGTAAGTAAAGCACGCTTGATCTTGCTCACTGCAGCTAAAGCAGACAAACTCTGCAGTGTTTACATGCTACTGTCTCACATCCTTATATACAAAACCCACCCTGAAACAGATCTGTTATATCACTATTCAGAGGGAAACACCATGGAAGTGCCCAACCAACAGGCAACAACCGTGAAGCACTATAATTGCTAAGTTTATTTTGAAATAGAGCATTACATCTTAAACAAGTCTCCTTCAACCTCTATTACAGAAGTTGTTGCAGTTCTGCATATACATGAACTCAAAACACCTTCTGTTTGTGCAATCTGTTGCACATTTGTAAATTGTATACTCAAACTTCCAGACTGAACTGTGTGTAGATGGACCCGTACAGCAAAGTACACTTACTGTAAGTTAGAGAGGGCATTACTAAGTCTAGGGGGGAGGAAAACCCAACAACAAACATTTCAGCCTCTCATATTACTTAATTCCAAAAGCTTATACTATTTTATTTTAAGAGCACTGTGCCCACTTTCAGTACAATTTGGCTATAAACTCCAAGAATTATACTAACTAGCAACTTCATACTTACTGAAAAGGTGAACCAAGTGGTATTTTCAATAGATAGGCAGAATCTCCAATGGTTTACTCTTCAGCAAACACACATCAAGAATATTAGAGCATTTAGAAGTACTACTATTTTGGCATGTATAAATTTAGTATTGCATTAGATTCCCCATAATCCATCAATACAAAGGTGATTTGGTTCCGAACAATAAAACTTGGGCTTGTGGAGGGAAGAAGGGGTTGAATCCCTGTGAGGGGAGGTTTTCCATGCCATGCAAGCACAGAACACAGGAACTGATTCTGACATGGCTTCTTTAAGCCACTGTGTCCTGTCCTGTTTGTGCAAAGTCAGCTAAAAAGATTACACAAACAGTACAACTTCTGTTCACAGGCACCGAAAGGAAGCAGAAAATGGAATTTGAAATGTAAAAATAAAATAATTGTGGGCCATTGGCTATAATTTGATTTCATGCTTTACAAGGAAATGAAAGAGGACTTCCTTAAACATACTTTTTTTTTTTCTTTAAATATGCTTTTTACCATGTTAGGATTTCCTCTAGCACAGAAGAGAAAATAGGATTGTAGAAAATGTACCATTCTCAAGTATCATTGCTACTCAAGGGCAAAGCTCTGTTTTAATGTGCACTTCCCATTCTGGGTAAGAGGAAATTCTTCAATTAATAAACCGGGTGGACTGAGGCGAGTTTTTAAGGTTTAATCAATTTCATCTGCACATAGGATAAAAAGACCAACTATTCTACCATTTTTCTCTCCCCTGTCCCCACTTCAGGGGAAAAAAAAAAAAAAAAAAAGAAAAAGAAAATCAATGTTTTATTTTAAATTCTTTGAGGTTAGTATCTCCTGTCTCAGGAAATATTGTCTATATCATGCAGTGAGTATGAAACTTCCTCCTTCCCAATCTCCCTCCTTTTTTTTGTTAAGGACCTCTTTATTCAGGAACAACTAAATTATTCTCTGCTTTCATTTACAGTGACACCTTGGGACATGTTACAAGTCACACAGGATTTTCCTAGGTACCTTGGGGGAGGCATTGTGATGAATAAGGAAGATGTTTTACAGGATGGGAAAACTCCCAAAATTTGAACAGAAAGAAGAGGTGTGAGGAGGGGGACAGACTTCAATACAAGTGGAGCACATGAATTACACATGAAGAAGTCCTCTGTAAAGCAATGTGAATTACAGATCAAAACCAACAGTACAACTTTCATTAGGAAACACTTTGAAAAGAATAGGAACTGGTGGAGTTCAAGCATCCCACCACCACTTCCCAGGCATGCCATTCCTAAAGATTTCAGCAGCTGTAAGCACCAACAAGGAGCTGTGCAGTTTCAAACTCTGGATAGCCTGGAATGTCTCTGATAGCGAGAGTCAGACTGGCAGCCCACAAGACTTCTTAGAGTAAAGCTTAGAATTATATGCATTATATTTCACTTTTGAATAAAGGACTTACTGGTTTCACAAATTCCCTTTAAAAACAGTCATGAAGGTCTTTCCTAAACTGAGAGCTACAAAGAGAATTCAGGATGACCATAAGGGCATAATTCTTAGAAGGTTGTTTCTTACGTGTCAAACTTATGCAATTATTTATTTGTAATCTTGAGTTCAACTGAACTACAAATAGTAAGTGATGGAAAGAGATAACTGCTAATAAGGAATAAAAAGGGATCTTTTGCAAAAGAGCTTACAAAAGAATCCCTTTGGAATACACTTTATACTTCGTCTCCCAGATAAAACAATATGCAATATTGTCCTGAAGAGGATAAAGGCAACTATGGCTCCTATCCTCTCCCTTTGTCAAATTATCCAAGGATCTTACTTATTTGAATATGTTGTAATTACACATCAGAAACAAGACGATGTTCTTCAAAGGGAATAAATGCCTATAATGATCAGAGTGTGTCAATAAGCTTGATCGGCCATGCTGAAGTAGCATGAATAAAGCTGATAAGGACTCCACGAAGGTCATGGTAAGAAAGACTGAGACATATCTTCCAATAATTTGGTATAACATGCTGATCTAGCTATTGCAATATTGCACACGGGAACAAACATATTAAATAGATGACTTGAGAAAAAACTTCCAATCAAACCTTAAAGCAAAAACTCTCAAAAGCAGCATTACACACCACAGGAAGAAAAAAGGTCATCAAGAGATCTTCTGCAAGACTTTACAGAATGTAAGGAGTCCTGTGTTGTCTTTAGACTCTTCAGAGAAATGTTGTACATGGTGTCCCATGAAGTCCTAAATTATCTTGGTAAACTTGATATAGCTTAAAGGTAGTCCACATAGAGATGGTTGGCCCACCTTTAAGGAAAGGGTAAAACCCTTCCAGAGATTGCTTCCCAGCTGAACTATTTTGAGACAATGCTACAAGAGATAAACAAAAACCCAATTACAATACTTAAAAAATCCTACAACTGTGTAGAACAAGACTTGCCCACACACATTTTCTAGGGAAACCTGGAGGATCTTAAGCCAATTCATTAGTATGGGACTGTAACCTACAGGCAGAAAAACTATGCATATAGACCAGTTTTTACAGTCTTATTTCCCCTCCTGCTTTTCAAATATTATATTCTTACTACAAAATAAATAAAACTTTGACTAAGTTTGCTCACTGCATGCTTTTGATTACAGTCCTGAAATGTGTGTGAACTCTGTCAGACTTCTGAGTCAGAAGTTGCAGTGCTATGGGAGCAACTGGGCATTCCATCACACAGGCAAGCACAGGAGACCTGAGAGATGAGGTAGGGTACTCAGAAAATATGAAAGAAAAGGACACACTTGGCCTTGTAACAGAGACAAAAAATTAGCATCGAGCTGTTGACTTGACATCTCTCAAAGTCAATATTTTCCAGTGACTCCCCCAATTTATTTATTTAGAGAAATGTTAAGGCTTGCACTGCTCAGCCTGCAGTCATGGTTACAGAGAAGATGACTTCTGAAATCTTTACTCTTCATCTGAGGGAGATAAAAAGCACCAGTCTGAGAAATGTCTGGGCATTTCTGCCATTTCCACCACTACAGAAGTGAGACTATTCCAAAACAAGGCAAGTAGAGGAAGCCCTCATTATGATCTGACCAAAAATTCACTGGTAAAGCACACACAGAAGTTACATTTAGTTCTCAAAAAAATACACATGAAGTAGAATCTCTCCTCCCAAGGCTCCCAAATAGGCACCACCATAAAAATGATTGTTTGTAATATTTTTCATTTAGGTAACAGAATAGTTTCCTACACTTTTTCCTCTTCCCAGCACAAAGAGAAGCCAAAGTACACCTAACCTTGTGAGTCTGTACACAAAGGAGAGCAGCACAACTAACAGCCGCAAGTAAGGATACGTGCTTCTACAGATAAAGTAAAGCTCCATTTCACCTTAAGCATTCTTTTAGAACCACAAGAATAGATTTTCCTTTACTTCCATTGTATAGATTAAATATTCAAGCTAAAAAAGCATTTCTACCCATGTCGTTTTGAGCTAGGGCAGTCACATTCTTTACATTGTTATTGCATTGATCTACACATAGCTATTTGTAGTCAGTTGCCTAGAATCAGTCATCAATGAAGCACATTGAAAAGGTATTCACTCTGTACACCCTGGTGATAGAGGCTGCAGTTTTGCAAGCTGAGAGGTTCCTGCATCCAGCTGCATTCTGCCAATAACACACTTATGCAGCTCTCCTGAGGCTCACAGAAGGTCTGACGAAAGGCAAAGTTGAAGCTCAGACTAGTCAGTTTGACTCAGCAACATCGGACAGCTCTCCTCTAGATTAGCAAGGTGACCTTGCTGACACAGGACTCCCTGGAGTTGGCACAAGGGAGGCTGCAGGATCTAATAGCCAGGAGCTGCCAAGGGGAAAGAATAATATAAGAGCAACCAGAGCAAATCTCCTGCTTTTAGGGACAGGACAGTGCTACAGGCCAAGATGTTCACAAAACATCAGCCTGAGGAAGTTGAGAGGAACTCAGAGCTGAATAAATGGTTCATTTACTGTTAAGAAGTGTTAGAGGAAGCTTATTAGATACACAAGTATTTATACAAAACCAGTGCTGTTACTTTATAAAACTAGGAAAAGACAGAGTCAATATATGCTGTTCAGTACAAAACTGTTTTATGTTTAGAAGCAGTCAAAAAAGCTAAAGTATTAGGCTGTATATGTGATGTAATATTGAAATTAAATTTAGATCTAATCACGTTCTGAAAAAGGAATTTGAAAGATAAAGTGGCTTCAAAAAAGGAAACAACTGCAGTTTAGTTGCTCACATACAACTTCATCTACAAAGAAAAATCCATGTTAACTGCATGCAGTGACAAAAGTAGACATGAAGCTGAGCAAAAGATGGGAAATAAAACACCTTTAATAAAGAGTACAATCAACTATATAATGCTAAATCACACACCAATCCTAAACTCAGTGCTGATAGATACCATTTAGCTTCAGGCAAATGAAAACATAGATGTAATATTTATGCAATTAAGCTTTTTGAAGCTACATCCAACTGGATCAAGTCTCATTTTTTTACAAAAATGGCTTTGTCCTGTGTTAGAAGTATCAGGATGAACCTTAAAGCAATGGACACTTCTTTCTATCACTGACTTTCCTGCTTTCACCTTCTAAAACATTAACTTTGACCGTTTCCAAAGAAAATATAGCAAATTAGGTAAGTAACTTAGGTCTGACATTTCAATTCCTGTTCTTCAAAATATTTCTCAAGAAAACCAGAACATCACCACAAATTGGAAAGTTCTCCCCTCATTGTCTGTAAGAAAGTAAACATTCCTTGCCTTGTAACAAGAGATGCTGTGATATGTAACATCTGTAAAAATTAAGGTAAAATACCCTATAAGAGAAGGCACTATCCTTCTTCTGTACGTAGCAAAGTCCTTTTCTGTAATACTACGTATTACTAGATCTGTAATGTCTATATTGACAAGGCACAAACTGGACAGAGACCAAGAGACTTCTACTTATCTTAAGTTCAAAAACCATTAACTGTGGTAGGGTTTTTAAAAGCCTACATATCTTGAAAAAGCAACAATAGTTCTGTGAGACACAGATGATGGCTACAAAAAAAAAAGTTAGCATTTGCTGAAGTACACAGCACGATGGTATTTCAGCTGCATTAATTTCCCTCTTGGCTTGAAGTCAAAAGTGCATAAATTGTGAATTAGTTAGCAAACATTAACTTTTTTAGGTGTCATTCATATATATGTATATGCAAATACAGATACCAGTAAAGCTGGAAAGTTTGAATATTTAGGATATTGCACAAAACAGAGTATAAGTAACCCAACTTTTTAGAATGAGCATCATTAAACAGCCCATCATCCTTGGAGTACAATCCATGGCATATAGTAAAAAAACCAGTTATTTCATACACTTCAAAGTAAAACAAAGCACAGAAGAAAACAATTGGGTTGTTACCATTTGGGTTGTAATATATTCAACTATTTGCACTACATGCCTGTGTACTTGCACAGATAGGTTCGATTCCACAATTTGGCATCCAGACCACAAAATATCTCAACAAGAAAAAGTCATGTCAAATTTTTTGAGTTCTCGAATGACATATGAAAATGGCACCTACAATTCCACTGACTCATAGCAGACTCAAACTTAGAGGTTTGCAGTGAAGTGCCCTGTTCCTTCTGTCTAGTGTTGTTGAGTGCAGAAAACAAGGTTTATGAAACAACGTGGGACTAAGTTGCACGGTTCATGCTTCTGTAAAGAGGTGCAAAACAAAAAAAAAGGGTGTTTGTAAAACCCTACTTTGACCTCCCCTCAGACAATAATTGTGTGCTCTAGGTCCCAGTAAGTTTTCCCATGGCCTGATGAGTGATTAGTTGAACTATCAGGCTTATTCAGAGGCATTTTGCTTTGGTATTGAGGCCGCGTGATTTTGCGGTACTCTGAAAAATTAAATATAACGCTACACACGGGCCTCACATAGCCACAATAAATGGTCCCTGAAGGTCCATAAAGTCTTACAGTAAACACCAAAATGCAAACAGGTCATAAGAAACAAGATTTTTAAATGCCCTTTTTATAATCTTGACTCATATCAGCTTTACATTTGTTCTCTACAAGATCTCCCACCAAGTTTCAGAGAAAAAAATGCATATAATGCAAAATATTTACAAAAAATGACTACAAGGTATGAGCATTCTGCCTATTCCATCTCTCAAAGACTACAGACTTCATCTTTGAAGCTATTTCCAAGATCAGAAACAGAAAACAGTAGCTAAACAATATAAAAGGAATCAAGCACCTGGAAAAATTACGAAGGCACCGAACCTGCATGAATGAAGACATGAGCCCATCCCCAGTTCTGCCAGACTTCCATGCATCTGGAGTCTTGTACTCCATCTCTAAGGACTCAGATCACATCAGACAGAAACAGATGATTCCAGGATGTTGCACCTGAAGTTTCTCAACCAATGATAAACAGCACAGTGCTGGTGACAGTCTCTGCAACATCTACAATCATGGAAATTCCTGCTATGTGTCTGATGCTACATAATCCTAAGGCTTCAGCCTGCAGTAGGATATACCTGTATTGCCTGTCTTTATAACAGTCATACAAAACCAAGTTAGTGCTGCAGAGAAGCGGTTCATTAAAGATCACAGGGCTAAGTTGTTACAGGTTCCAAAGCTGTTTCAGGGAGAAAAGTACATAGGCAAGTGGTACCTACAGGCACATATTTTCCTTCAAACCAGTTACCTGCTTCAGGTAGCAAACTTCTGTATTGCTTCTGCAGCAAATTCAACACGCTGTTTTCCATAAAACAGCGTGTTGAATAAACTAATCAAAGTGTCTCCTAACAGATGTGTTCATATCTCTACATATATTTGTATACACTGTTACATACAGGCCCAGTATTGGAGTCAGACATGAGACAAAAAAATGACACTTGAACAATAACTACAATGTTTGTGTAAATTCTGTTCTGTATCAGTGCTATTTCACATGCAGCTCTTCATCTTTTCAAGTTCTTTTAAATTTCTTACAAGATTATATCATTACACTAGTATATCTAGAATTTGATCACATCCATGTCTGTGTTGTAATACAAAAAGAAATACCACATTTCAGAAATCTTCACACCAGCAATACACAAACTTGAGTACTTGATTATCTCAGGATAAAAAGAATGTGCTACACTTAATGACAAACTAGTTTGGTTCTTCTTTACCAAAGGACAGAAGAATTGTTACTACAGAGCATCTATTGCCTCCCTCTGGGTGCTTAGGAGAATTACTGAAATATGAACAAACGTGTTACAATTTCCTGAAGTACATTTTAGTCAGTTTAATATTACATGACAGTAAGATTTCTTTGCTCTTTTGTATTAAAGTCCTGCCTAGCTGAAGGATTTCTCGCTGTGAACTCTTGTTCATTCTTCTGCCATATCTTTGAAATATGAGTTTAACAAAGGGTTTTTATGCAGCAGCCGCAAGAAATAAGGACTATTATCACACCAGGTGTAGCTACACATACCTGAATATAGTTAGATATGGAACTGAGAACTTGCACAACCTATAAACAGCAGTTTGCATGCAGTCAGTATTGGTTATGAAAGTTGTACCTTAGAGATACTGACAAACCACTTGGAAATCCATTACTCCATTAAAGTTTTCTCTACTTAAAGCATTGAATTGAAGCCAACTACTCTGAAGTTCATGAAATGCACCGAAATCCCCCCAAGAAACAGGCAAATTAACACCTTAATCACAGAAATTTGCTAGTAGATTCTGTTCTCTCTAACTCTATCAATTCAAGGACATTCATCTTATAGTGCACCTGCAGGTTTACATAACTCATGTAACACCATTAAGAAATTGATTTTAACCCTTGTATAACTCAAGGGCATATTTCTATGAGACTAACTAAAATTTTATTGAACCATTCTGCAAGTCACCAGTCCTAAAGTAAATCTCCAACTATCAGATTCTAAATCATTCTTCTACAAAAAGAGAAAACTTGGTTTCCACATAAAGCTGCAAATAAATTAATGTGACTGTACACTTAAAGCATTTCAAGCCCTAAGCTACTTTGTCTCTGCCTTTGACAAAGTATCTAAAGGTCACAGACCCCACACCAAGGAGCTTATTTTGTACTAAAATCTAGTACTGCTACTCTTTTAACAGCACCACACACAACGCACTGTCCCAACAGAAAAGTTATGGTAGGCTATGGGAAGATTCATGCACAGCTTTTATATGTTACATCTGAGGATGCTGAACAATGTTTTTTTTAAAGAAAACAAATTCAGCATTTTCCTTATCCCCTTGCATTTTTCTCCCCCTCCCCACAAAAATATAATAAAGACTACCAGGGGTAAAGAAAAAAAGCATTCTTCAATTTTTTTTCTTTACCCTCCACAATACTGAAATAACATCAGTCAGGGTTATAAACATCTGTAATTGCCAGGGGAATGTACAATACATTCAGAAACTCCAGGCCCACATATCCTGTAGCTCTGCACTTCACAAACAAAAGGTTGGGGAAAGAAAGAGGGGGTGGGGTACAGGGAATAAAGGCTTAAAGATTAAAGTCACAGGCAGAGACAGACGGCTCCGTTTTTTAATAACTGAAAACACGAGTTGTGCCTGAATGTGCTCATTGTTTTATGGTGGGGGGAGAGTCTACGCATGCTGGACTGGCTGGCGACAAACTGCCTGTGCATCAAAAATAAGATTTACAAAAAGAGGGGGGGAAAAAAGACACGAAAGTCATGCCCTAATTCCCCCTCTTGTAACGGTTAATGACACATTCAGGTAGAAATCAACAAATTATCCCACCTTGCCTTCATTACGTTGGAGAAAACTTCGTGACTAAAAGAAGTACCTGATTGTAACAGCCTAACAAACACGACTGGAGAGATGTCTGAAGGCTTTATGCTGTGAAGGAATACAGGCTACAACAATAACAGTCACATATAACAAACAGGCATGTCTCAAACTACTAGCTTATAAATCAATTTCTGATAGTTTATTTGCACAATAAAACTAGTGCTGCAAGGCTACATTATGTGATCTAAGCACATTTCTATATGGATTCAAGAAGTTTAGCTGTCATGAGAAAGTTCTTAAATCCATTTTTGAAAGTATCAGATATACTTTTAATGAACAAAAAAGTTCAGGAGTTGGGTTCACTTCAGTCACTAAAAACAACTGATTAGCTTAAAATGTTGCACTAGGCTAATAAAAATTTAAAATATTTGGTTTAGGTTTAAAAAGCAAATTTTCTCTGAAATCTAAGAACACAAGATGCTTATGGCTACTCAATATCCATGATTACACGTCTTATTTTAAATTTCCATAATACAGTTTGTACAAGGGCAGTTTTTAATCTAAAAGGGGTAATACTCATCATGATTTATTTCAGTGAGCAGATTTTTTTTTGTTAGATATCACCCGTGTCCAAGAACCCATCAAAGTTGAATGTCATGAGTCCAGTTCTGCTGCCAGGTGCTAATGGACTAAAAGTAAACAAGGTGTCCAAACAAACAAAAGTAAAAAATGTTAGATCATTCTTTCAGTTTTATTCTAAAGTAGCCTAAAATGTTACTATAACAGGGCTTTTGTTTTACTGTATGTTTGAGTTTGGTTTTTTTTTTTACCTGCCAGCTTTGCTTTAAATATAGACAGAAAGGAGATAATTCAACAAGACAACAGGCTCTTTCATCTAAAACCATAAGATTCCCAGTCATAACTTCTTGAGGAAGACTAAAATAAGGAGCAGTGAGGCACACAACAGGAGTCAATGAAATGTAGTCTCCTACCCAAAGCAGGCATGCTGTGCAGGGAGGAATCAGTGGCCACAATATACAGCTCCTTGACCAAAAATGTCAGATCTGGAATGCTCCAGCTATCATCCCCTCTTTGTTGATGCAACACTTTTGCATCATCAGCCATTGGACGTCTTGTTGAGATTAAAAATATTGTGGAACGTTACTGTCTGCTTAGCAAAGGAAAAAAAAAAAGACAGAATCCATGTCAGAAAGGGAGGGGAAAGGAAAAGCCGAAACATGAGCTCATAAGCCTGTTACGGAGGATAAAGGCAGGCTTTGTTTTACTTGATTCATACCAAGTATGAACAAGAGACTCATCACTGTTTTCAGCTTGAACTGCAAAATTTGTTTTGTATGCTGTACTGCCAACTTTTTTCTCCCCCCAACAGAACTAAACTACTCTTCTTCCTCAAAAATAACTTCTGATGATGCTCTGAACAATTATTTAAGCCTACACAAGACCTGTATAATAGACTATCATTCTGCCCACGCTATAAATGTTGACACTTCAGAAGCACATACAAAGGCATTCTTACATAGTGAAGACAAACCTCAGTATAGATGACTGATTCTGTCCTGAAGTTCTCACGTACAGAATATATTAATATTTTATCTTTAAAAAATAAAATCACTTGGGGTCCACACTGGATGTCCAGCCACACTAACAGTTAGGACACAGTTATTTAGAGATGTTTCTTTGAACGAGAAGCATTAATTCTTTTTAAATTTTCAAATGCAACAGTCCAAAAATATAACACAGTGTTTAAGCAGTATAGTCTTTGGGAGACTTAGGGGAAAAAAAAAAATCACTAGTAAGAAAAGGTCCATCTTCTGACAGTAATATTACCCACCAGTGCTGCCCTTACTATTGCTGTTGAGAAATGTTAAAGGCAGCAAAGAGAAAGCACGGTCTGGATTCTAGTTTTTTTGCTCTTAGGAAAAAAGCAAGAGGGTGGTAATTCACCATGTACAACCAAATTGTACATGAAAGTTTAAAAACAGCCAATTAAAGCTAACATTATGGAACGGAACGGAGGGTCCGAGTGGAACGCATTAGACACGCATTCCAGACAATGGCTCCAGAGTCCGCCTGCAAGGCAGATCTTGTACAAAGTACAAAGGGTCAATCAGTTCTTCTCAAAGGGAACCCCAACTTTGACAGCTTGCCCAAAGAACGAACACAGTGCCCAGCTGCAGAACAACATCAGGGCTCTAGAGCCAAGTAACACGTGGTCACTCCTTGCATGGACAGAATTTGAAAATGATGTCCATCAAGGAAAAGCAAATCTCATTATGATTAAGAGTCAAACGGAGGGTGGAAACAAGGAACAAAGAGGTGACCCACTACAACTAACATTAACATGCCTATTTCAGTTCAAGTCTCCTGCATATCTCATATATTCAACTACAACTTTGCTTCTCTGTCAAAAAGTTTAAGCAAGAACAAATAAGAGAATTATCAATATCTAGTGGGAAATCAGAGAAGAAAGCAAGCTTCCTCCTGTTCCCAGAACTATATTACATTTAGCCTGAAGTGTCTACTGTACTTTGGAGCACAAAGAACCTCAATTTTCATGCAAGTTTCTTGACTTGGTACAGTATTGCAGAAAACTGTCGCACTGGAATTCCTGCTGTAGCATGTAACCAAATGGAAATATACAAGAACAGTTACATTACTCCATGCATCATGTCTTTAAACACACAATGCCATTCATTTGTAAACTGGGAAATTCATTTGACTTCATGATGCACAACTCTATGAGAATTCTAACACTAATTTCCAAACCTTCACCACCTCCAAAAGCCAATGAGAACTGTAACCCCTACAAGAACACCAGTGTTGAATCAAGGAAAAAAAAAAGAAATTAATATTAAAAAAGAGAAAGATTGTCCTCAACAAAGACAGCATGCAGACAATCTCAGTTTTGATGCAAAGTTTTATTTCCAGCACCTGCATTACCACACAGCTATAGCAGTATAGCACATGGAAAGAAAAAAACCTCTAAAACAAATCAGTCACAAAAAAATTAGGAATGCCAGCTCTAAGAAACAGGATACTTTCATCCTCTGCACTGTGCAAAGATAATCAGAGCCAAAGTAAACAACAGTATTTTGGAAGACAAATTTCTCACTCTGGGCAGCAGTCAGTTAACCTGCTTTGCTGCAATGCTGAATACCAGGTGCTTTGTTAACTTAAACATTTCAGATGAAGAGATGAGTAGCTGAAGAGTTAATGTCGTCATTAAATTGTTCTTGCTAAGGTTCTAAGAGTTAATACTACACTACCAAGGAAAGTTGTAATATGCTAAGCCACTGCAACCATCTCTTGAAATCAAATTCAAAGCAGTGATCTATTAGTCTAATTTGACTCACCACTCAAATTCCAAAAGAGATTTATATTGCACTCAGTTCTCTGTCTTTCAGACCATGGCAGACACCAGGCCCTTCCTAACAATTCAATATCAAATCATGACAATATCAAGCACTCTGCATAGCCAGAGAATCTTCTCCAAGGAAGCCATTATCGAGCATACGGTACTATTTCATACTTCCTGCCAGGCCAACAGAAAGGCTTTTGACAGTATATTTATTTTTATTTAAATTTTTGCTGACTAGGACTGCACAAAACACTCACCTCATTTCAGAGTAGTCCCAAGGGGTCAACAGTCATGTAAATCTCACATCCCTGTATTTCAGGACAAAGTAAACTATATCATGCTGGATACACTATCTAAATTGTTAATGCTACAAAGCACTCCAGATACTGCTTGTTGTATAGTATTTGTGTTTCACATTAATATGTTCTCTCTATAATTATTAAAAATCCACTGTAATATAAAAGGTGATGCTCACTGTAAAGGGGAAAGCAGTGCAGAGTTTAATTACTAAATAAAACTAGACACAATACTTGCCAAGATTAGAATTTATACTGTATTAAGAGGGGATGGAATGTAATGATCTATAACTAGAGATAAGAGACGGTAGCAATGCTTGAGTAAATGTTTTCAACAGTATTAATGGGAAGGAAAGTGAAAAAGCTAAGGCATGGTGATTTATAAACAGATGACTTCTTAAAAATTTGACAGCAGAATAAGTGTCATAAAAACGCATTCACCCAACTGGGCTCTGAACCGTTACTTCTACAAAGCTACAAGCATGCATGGTACTTCACAGATAAACATAAAACAAGGCCCTGGCTTTACAAAGCTCGTGGGTTAAATTTAGACCAGTTGCTTCCTAGAAAAATGAAAACATTTTAATCTTACATCCAAGTTACTTCATTGCTTCAAGTTTTATACCTAGAAAAGCATAGACTGTATGAGGTGAACACAAAGAAGCCACCAACATACAAACCCAGTTTTTTTATCTCTAAAAACTCTCAATTTAAAACAAAAAAAGTTTATTAGGTATTTTAAGGAATCTCAAGAAGTGTAACTCTTCAATACAGTAATTTAATAGCAGAGCTCAAATAGTATATAAACCAGAACACATTTAGATTATCACTGATATTTCAGAATAATTCAGAGCAAGTCCTCCAGCATTTTCTCTAGAATGAACGAGCAACCAAATAAGATACAAGTGTTGACTCAAAGGTACAGGCATTTTACAAGCAGTAGTGGCAGGCTGTGTGAACTAGTTTGTGAGCAATAACACTTGTTGGTTAAGTAAAACATCACTTAAGATCCAAGACCCAAGCTGTGCTTTTGTGACCAAGAAGGGCTATAGGTAGAAAAAGGTCTCCCAACTCTGCATCCCACACTTACCCTTCTATGTTTCAAATAATTAAAACCCACTTCTTCCCTCCCAAATCTAAATTTTCAAGCTAAAACAGAGGCCGACAACATCCTCAGAGAAGTGGGAAGAAAGCCTACAGAAAACAAAGTCTGCTTAGAATACACACTGCTCTGCCAAGCTCATGTGACCAGCGCTCAGGAATGCTGGCACTGGTCAACTTATTCAATGAAAATACCCAATAAACAGTCTTAAGAATCCCAAATAAACAAGAAAATTGTATGGAGTGCAAAGCAATAATGCTTCTTTTCCAAAGTATGCCCTACCTGTAAATTTGCATTTCACTGTTTAAAAACAGAACAATGTAACCAGCACATTTTAAGAGAGTCCTTGTCACAGTAAAAACAAAAAAAAGCTCAAAGAGCAGCAACTACAGGCACTGAGCCACCACTATCTAGCTTGGGTGGGATTCTAGAAAAGACGTGCCCAGGAGCCCAGCAAAATTATCTGTACTTGCTCATCTAACCTCCATGACACAATTTCTCAGGTGACTAAGAGAAGAGACTGCTAAGCAACAATACTAAATAGTGTACGAAGTATATCAAGAATATCTACAGATTACACACTGCTCTCTCCACAGAAACCCCTTCTTAGATGTTTTTGCTTTCTATGAGTCTTTTTATATTCTTAACACTCAGAACAATAGCTTCAAAATTAAACTTTCCAACAGTAAGAACTAGAATTACAGAAAAGGGGATGGAAAATTCAGAATGAGAATTTCATTTCAAATGTACTTAAGTAAATATGCTTCACTTGTTATCTACCCACTTCAGTCTTCACATCAAATGATGGAGGCAACTGCTGTTGAAGAACCATAATAAGAACGGAAGTGAAATACAAAAGGAACTTTATTAAGGATATTCTTACTGAGAATTTACTACAGACTTAAATTAAATTCTGTTAGAAGACTTCCTTAAACTATTTGCAATAATTGTTTTTATTATGTTTAAAATGTCGTAGTTAATCTGCTTTTTAGGAAAAAAAAATTATCTGGCCATTTTGTAAAAATGTAACATTGAAATAAAGCATTTGGCAAGGAAAAACAGCAAGTAATGTAGGTACAGAAAATGAAATAGTCTTTAATGACTATTCACATGGAAGTAAAAAAAAAAGATAAAAATCATGAAAAAAGGGTATTTTTTTTCCCTTAATAAAGTAATACTAGCAATCATTTACATGATTTTTACCTCGAGTGTCCTGTTAAGCACGGCACACAGGGAGAGTGGGATGGAGACCTTAGGGACCACGGGGCAAAAAAAGTTGTGGGGTTTTTTTTAAATTTGCTTTTTAAACTTTTTGAACACATTTATTGGTCTTTGTTACTCAGAAATGTAAGAGTTAAAGTGCGTGGTGAGAAGATAAGCCTCTCAAAGAGCTAGATTCCATCGGTCCAAGGAAAATTGAATCACGATATCTCAGAATAGACAAGTTTTAAGAACAACTTTACCAGCAAAATGAAAGCTTTGAAGTCTTCAGTACCAAGAGATAGTAGCAACAATCTATTCCCTCTGCAGCAGTGCTGGGCAGGGAAAGAAGCCTATTTCATGTCAGTTTTGTTTATAAACTGGAACTCAAGTTTGTACACTGTTGAATCTGAAAGTAAACTGAATATGGGATTTTAAAACATACAAACAAAAAACATCAAACAAACAGAAGTGAAGCAAAGTTAGCTATGAGCCTTATTCCCCTTACCATTCTACCTCACAGTACACTAGTGCCCACCTACATTTAATCCTTATCTAGTTACAACAGAAAATGAACAAGGGCAGTTTTTAACAGTATTGGGATCATTTTCTCCTTCCTCATACTGAGATAGAAAAGAACAACACAAGCATGAAGAAATTGTTCTTCGACCTCATTTCCCACTTGATTGTCCCTCCTCTTTTCCTTCTCCCTCTACTCCCCCTTAAGAGGAAAAAAAAAAAAAGATCTTTTAATTCATTTGTGGAACTATCAGCTTCTGGACACAGAGAAAAATCCATTCTGACTACAAGCAAGGAGATCAGCCTGCTATGTGGGAGACAGGACTAGGACACAAACCCAAACAACTCACATTTTCTACTTTCTTACAAACAAATCAGGTAAGACTATAATTAAAAACAATGTCAAGGCTATACACCTCTCTCTACTGCTTTCCTGCATGTTCTTACAAGGCAAGAAAAAAAAAAATTATCTGCTGAAATTGCTAGGCATCGGCCAAATTCAATAAACCAACATTATCTCTAACTGTAAATGCATCACTAAGATAAATGAATGCATAATTGAGGAGCACTAATCACTGCTTAATGAAATGCTGAAATCACCAAGGGGAAAAAAAAAACCCAAAACACAGCCTTAGTGATTAAAGCTCAATTTTTTTGGTTGTTCAGAGCTAACAGAAGTAGAAAGACAAGTTACAACTCAGGCATTTAAAATACTTCGCAGTGGTCATTACCACTTCACAGCAAACCATATTTTCCTGAATATATTTAATTTCGGACAAGTAGCTTGATGAGCTTCTTTGCTCATCTATTACAAAGTCATGCCTGACACCTAAAGCTAGCACCTGAGCATCCTGTATTGCAGTCATGACTGTTAATCACACAACTCTCTGCTCCTTATGACAAGTTCTCATAAATGCACTGTTTCAGCCAAGCTGATCTTAGCTGCTTTAATTGTATCTATTCTTACTATGTTTCTGACCCTTAAATGATTTAAAATATCTTTTTTTTTTTAGGGGGAATATCGGACCCCACTTCAGCATTCGCTTAGCAGAAACATTTGTCATTAACAGAAATTATTCCACTTCTCAATAGACAGTGCATAAAGGAGACCTTAGACTGGGAAAACAGTACAATTTTTTCAACTAAATCAAAACAGCTTTCAGACAGAGTAACAACATTACCAAAATGTGTGCCTGATGTCCTGAAAATTTTCAGTCTCCAAAAGAAACAGTAAATACAGTTACATTTGAGATGCTATGAAGTTGTCAGCTCTCCAACACAAAGTGAAAATGCTGCTGAAATATCATATGCTGCTAAAATAAATATTAGAGAGCTTAACCTCAAACATTCTTTTAACTGTTTTGTTCTGTTATTATATGTCCATAAGTAACCATAAAAAGGTTTAAGACAGCACACTTATGCTTTAAAAGGTTACTGTCAAGTACTTTAAGTTTCACATTAGTCGATTCTGGTCTGGGATTGACACAATTATAGGCACAAAAAGTTTCCAAACCTGACATCTCTTTATACGTGTCCTACAGTTTTATCAGCTACAGTCTACCATTTTCTTAATGGCACAAAAATAAAGAGCTTTAAAATTCAAAGGGAAAAAAAAAGTACAGTAACCTGTCAGCCACTGCATCCATTTGACTACATTTCTGAAAAGAAACCAGTGTTCTTTTAAAAACAAGCTCAAGACTCATTGGCTTCTTGGTGCAGGGTGGCTAAAGAAATTGACAGGGGCCTGCATTTAAAAAATAAACATTAAATTTACCTTCACGTTTGATTTGTTTGTCTTCAAATTACAACAAAGAAAACATTAAACCCCACAAAAACAGTGCAGGCTACTACTAGAATAATTGGCTATTTGATGCAGTAAATAAAGCTTCTAAATAAAAAAGAAAACACATTTAGAGACACATAATGAAAAAACACGCAAACACCCACTCACTCATAATTTGCTACTGAATACAACTCATAATAAAATCATATAACAAGTTTACCTTTCTGTAAAGACTGGACTTTCAGTCACTGGTTTTTGGGTTGGTTTGTTTGTGTTTTGGGTTTTTTTTAAGAACTTAGCTTTAATTCAAAACTCTTTCCTACTCTTAACCAGAAGAGTATTTCCTCCAAGCAATCCGGTTTTACCAAATACACATTTTTTTGTATTGCTCTTAGATGCATTATACAGCACCAGACACAAGTGTCTCTCTTCCCACAACAGATTCCAGTTAATTAGCAATTATGGACAGAAAAGGCTAGCATTACTGGATATCATAATACACACCAGAGAGAGAGCTCAATTACAAACACATGGGTAAACATCACCAGCCACCACAACTGTATCACAGCACTTGAAATAATGGGAGCATCTCAGTTGTAAGGCAGGTGAAAAGTCTACTCAGGGAAAGAAATACCCACTTTGGTCCCCACCAACAGAGTGAAAACCTATCACTTGGCAAATAAAGGGGAAAAACCCCAAAACTATTTCCTTAAAGCAACTTCCTTAGAGATGTCCAACTTGTGCCTTTTGAATATTTCACACTACCATTATTAAATCCCTGCTCAAGGATAAGTGTTAAAGTTTTATTATTGATTTTACTTCTATGCATATAAACACACATAGAATTTGGGTGTAAAACCTTGCTTTTCAGGCTTTAAGGAATTTTTAAAACATGGCACACTATCATATTATTTGAAGTCATAGTGTTGCCAGGCAGTGGCCAAAGTTTCAATGTTATATGCCCAAAGCTTGTCTCTTAGATGAACACCACGGCTGATACTTTGGATTTTTTTGTTGTAGTTGTACTTTTAAATACCCTGCACCAAATACTCATCATCTCACTGAGATCAGGGAGAGGTAATGATACTGAGAGCTTTTAAAGAATCAATATATTTTGGGGTTTTACAGCCTAGACACTTAAAACTCAGTATCATTTCAAGCATTTCCCTTATTCTCTCATGTCTTTTGGTCAGTTCTTCTGACATCTTTAAAGGACACATCAGAAACTGGAGTACAAACTGGGAATATGTTGTATTTAACACACAGCAGATGATTTTTTCACAAATCTTCAAAGAAGTCACGAGACAGCATGGTTCCAAAGTCACATATATAGAGAAGTGCATGATCAAGTCAGATAACAGAAAATACTTCCGTATTTACTGTTAATACTTAAGTGAACTTTTGCACCACACACCAACGCTGATACACACATGTATTGCAATTTTGAAGGATCAAGTAAGCTACCTCTATAA
The DNA here is from genome assembly GCA_013401255.1 of Urocolius indicus. NCBI lineage: Eukaryota > Metazoa > Chordata > Aves > Coliiformes > Coliidae > Urocolius > Urocolius indicus. The sequence goes on from WBNH01012231.1 coordinate 316,656, forward strand.
AAGCACGGGCAATTTTCATATCCACCTTCACAAACATACTTCAGTGCCTCCACAACCAGTACTACCATAGTGGTGCAATCCTTCAAGTCATTTAACACCTCCAACAAACAGTAAAGCCTGACTGTTAACAGTAACACTTGCTCATAGGTTGTAGGTGTTCTTTAGTTTGGGGAAACATAAGTCCAGCACTATTTCACAGCCGCACTAGGTTAGGAGCTCACCCTTGAAACAGACCATTCACAGGAACCTACCTTAACTGATATTTACTACTTTTCCTTCTCTCCTAATCCAAAAGATGACCAAAACACAAGAGCTGCCACCAGTCCTCGATGGAGCGCTAGCAATCCTCTGACAGTGGGTGACAGCCAAAGGAGTGCAGCACAAACCCAAGAAGGCCAAGGCACACGACTATTAATTTATATGTATACTCTAAGCCACGCTTTAAATCATTTCACATACTAAAATGTCAGCGTGGATAACCACTGCCAGAACACAACACAGAATCCCCCGAAGTCAACCACAGGTTCAGGTAATCATGACCTCCCTTTTTACAACATAAATGCATAATTTCCGCACCACTCTTTGATGAAGGGACCACAGACTTAAAAAGAGGAAACAATTACAGTCATTAGAACTTCACCCAAGCATGAGATTTAATCTCAGGCCACGGTCCTGCCAATGGCTGTGGGGGTCTCAATGGAGACAAAATTGCTCTGTGGGAGAAAAAAATGCCTCGATGATGACATTAGTCAGCAAGAGAAACTGAGCTTTGTCTTCCATCCAACATTACGGTCAAATACAAGGAAACCATTTTCCCTCCCCCTCCTCTTGATTCTTAAAAAACTACAATAATTTTGTTTCTTTCTCTGAAATGCAGTTTTTGCACACTTTGGAAACTTTCTTCTCCAATGCAATACTGCTGGAAGGGAAGTCTTTAATAAAAGTAGATTTAAGCAGGAATACACATCTATGACAAAAGACATTTTTCTCTTGCCTATCCTGGTTAATGTAATATTTCTATCAATGATTTTTAAACACTTCTATGGTCTTGGAGAACTTGTTGGGTAAAGGAAGGCCATTTTAAGTTGTACATATACAGGAAGCATCTCTAAAATATGCTCATTCACTCTATGCTACGTTTAATAGGGAAAAAAAGACAAGTGAAACTTTGCCAAACAAATCAAGGCAAAGTTCCTCAACTAAAAAGAGCGCCTGATATGAGAGTACCAGCTACTCTTATATGCCACTTATATGTTGCATCTGAAATAAGACATAAAACAAAGGGAAACTTTATAATAGAAAACAAAGTGCTATAGGGCTTCAGGCTAAACTTACTTTTCTAGTACTGCAGAAAAAGCAGATCTGCAGTGGACAAAACAACCCTCATGATCCTTCTGTGGCACAAAGTAAAAGAAAATAAGTTTTAAACAAAACCATAAGCCCAAAGGAATACTCTCTTCTCGGGAAGCTGGGGTAAGGGGGACTAGATTCTTACCCAGGGCACTTCTCATATAAATCTCAAAATTCAAACTGATTTTTACATCTCCTTATCATCATTTACCCCCACCATGCTCCTGAATACCATTTATTCATTATTTTTGTTTAAGCTCTCCCATCTATTCAATTTCCTTTTCTTCCACTACTCACCAATTCATTCTGCTGTTATATTTTTATGTTGAATGTATTTGCTTGTCTGGTCACAACCACTCCTAGTGCTAGTAATGCTGATAATTACAATCTAACGTAGAATTAATCAGCTTAAGTTTGAAACAGAGATCATAATTCAAATTGGAAGCCAACACTAAGCATTTCATGTTCACTTGAAGAGATTAGATAGGCTGTGCAAGAACACGCTGGTAGAATAACTGATAAGGAGATGGGAAATAAGAATTATTGGTATTTACTTAGCCTGCAACAGTTTTTGGAAGGAAACAGTTTCAAGGAAGCACTTCAGAATGGCTATTTAATCTGAATTTTACAGATAGCACAGAGAATATTTTCTCACAGAACACACAGCATCTTTGCAATCACAGCCATCGTATGAGCTGTTCAAGTCTTTCTTTGCTGGAGCTCTCACTCGATTTTGCTCTGTTATGAGCTGTGACCCACAGAACATGATGCATTCAAGAATCTAGCTAAAAATTACCACCACAGAACATTTGTCCTTTCTCTTCAGTTTGCCAGGCCAATCTTAGGGTTCCCAGACAACAAACAACAAGCTGCCACACAGAGAAGCAACTTTTTATTCCACTTAACGGACTTATGCGACAAGGGGGAAATTTGGTTTGCTTGCTTAGTCCTAAATTCTGTCACATATCTACTTTACAATTATAATAGACTTATCCAACTGCATTTTGTTTTTTCAGTGGGCTTGAGGAACAGTACTTTAAAACAGTCATCCAAGAACATACATTATTGTTTCCAGTACAAATAGAAAAAACAGAGGAAGCCAAATTCACAGGTCCATCAAGATAAACTAGCTATTAGAAGTGGGTTCTATACATAAGCAACATACCATTCAACTTATATCTGCTATCTAGCATCTAGTAATTGAAGACAACTTGTAAATCAACCTGTAGAATACAGTAACATCTTTAGTTTGTTGATTAGTAAATCGCTAAATTGGACTATTTAGCAAACAAATCTATTCATCATCAGGAAAAATATTCCTTTGAAAAATGTACATTTATTGTTAAAATTACTTTGTCAAAATAAATATGTTTCATATTCTAAATACTTGCATAAAATATAGAACAACTTATGCAGTAAGGCTTCATTACATTAGCTAGTATTTTAAAAAAACATCTACAAATGGACTATTAAAGCTTGACCACTCTCCCAAGCAGCTTACAAAATATTTTCAAGCAAGGAGAAACATGAAGCAAAAGTGAAATGAAAGAGCATGTGGTTAATTGATGAATGCTTGCACACAGTAAGATGAAACAAAGAAATCCTGCTTTAAAATCAATAGGAAGAATGATCACTTAGCAACATTACAGCACTTGGTTATGCTTTCCCGAGAAACTGTCCAGTTTGTGTCAAATAACGAGTGTGAATTAGCACAATTTTGTTGTATATAAGCAAAAATGCCCACAACCACTCAAAAACTTAGCAGAAAAAGTCCTATATTAGCAAAAGACAATTTAACATTCAAACAAAGTTCAATAAACCACTCCTGTCTACAATCTACATATAAGATTGAGAATTTTCTTATAAATCATACCTTCAGAATAAGATATGCACAATTAATGTTAAACTGAACACAAGAAACAGCACATTTCTGACAGGATTTTAAAAGGAAATAAAAGAGAATGAGAGAATGTGATTAACTACAACTTCTGAGATAAGACAAGGGTTCTCTTGCTCCTTTTAAATTTTTCAACCCATAAAAGGAAGGGAAGAATCTTCCTGCTTTGCTTTCTAATATTTCACTGAAGAGTTGATCTGTAGTTTAAGAGCTTGTTGAACCTGTGTAACTTTAATACGGAAATCAGCTTCGAGACAAAAAAGGAGAAGAGGTCATAGACATAGCAGACTACTCTCACTGCCACATCACTCAGAAGGCATTAATACACACAGAAATGAGAAGAGACACATAATAAATCGAAAGTTAGAAAACTCTTTTAAAGTATACGGGTACACACACAAAGCCAAGATTCATTGTACTCAACCTCACACAACAAACCCTACATAACACAAAAGTGGTTCAAAACAGATTTAGTGCAACTACCTTGCTTTTGCTCAGTTATTAAATGGCATAGGAAAATAAGAAAAATCAAATTATTGCATACGCTAGACTCCATGGTTCTCATGTTGCCAACAGCTTTACAGGTTAAACTAGATAAACTTTCTATAAAAGGAAAAATCAAAGTCACAGCCCTTTCTATGTAGATGAAGAGCGACACTGCTCAAATGCAACTTCAGTACAAGCCAGTTGTTTAGACTCATCAGTATTACCTACAACTCATGCAACATGTAAGACAACATCCCATATGTATTTATGGCTTAAGGTATAAAAAGCACTATGCAAGTTGTAGATGAAATAACACTAACCATCCATAAAATACAGAGGATATTTTCTTTACAAATGAGGGGGGGGGGGGGGGGGGGGGGGGAGGGGGGGAGCCACAGTTGTGTTGCAAATCTACTTAATTCTGTTTCGATTCAAAGTAAGGTCACTCCACCACACTGACCTGTTACCCTATTACTTACCATTACGCTCGCCCATTGCAAGCAGATGCTGCCCTCTTGTGCACTGCAATATCCAGTGGACAAAAGATGCACTTCAGGGGATGGTGAGAGGCCAGGATTTTAGAGCAGCAATACTTCTATGCCAGCTGCCTTCTCTTTATGCATAGCTCTTCGATTTTAAGAAGTGGGTTTCATTTTAACATGTCAATAGAAATACTCCTTTTTGCTCAGACAAGTATCAGGCACTAGTCCAATTACTTAAAGGGAATTAAAAAATACATTGTTTCCATTTCAGAAGTGTTTTCATTTACAGAAATAAAGTTTATTTATTTGCATCTTTTATACAAACCAACATCAGCAACTTAGGAGCACCGTGAAACTCAAGGAGTTTAGTAAGGTTTAGAAAACATTTACATTAGTGCTGCTTGAACTCTCTTGGCCCAAGAGTATTTTCACAACACCAACCACTACATATAGACTCAGGAACATGAACTACGTGGGAGAACGTTTTTCACCAGAAGAAGGTTCATTATTATGTTATTCTCACTTCAAACTGGTGAAGTCCTCAACACTCTCCAGTGACTTCTCTCTGACCAGAATGGCATCACTGAACAGCACAAGACACTTTCCTCCAGGGAAGAATAAGTTTCCCTTCCACGTGTGCACTTAACAGCATGAAATCTCCACATAAATTTAAGTCGTGTATATATACATTCTACAACTATAAAACTCTACTAGTTCACTCACTTGGCTTCACAAAGGTTGACAGAAGTTGACACTCACAGAAGCATCTTTTCATGACTAATGCAAGGGTAACCCTGAGTTTCCAAATCCTCTGAAAAACTTACCAAAAAAAAATCAGCAAAACAACTGATTTGTGATAAAAATACCTCCTTTTTTGTGCTATGTTAATCTTACAAATAATCTGCATCTGACTGAATTTGAATGCTGGTAGCAAGACCATATTTCCCTTGATCTCCCAAGACTGTTTTCTTTGTACTCATTTGCATCAGCAAGACATGCTTTCACTATGCTCATTTCCCCCTCCCCAAGCTCTTGTGCAAGTTCAAAAGTCTTGGCCCCTCCAATGTATCAGGTATGAATTAATACCCTTCCTTAACAGAACACAGCAGCAAAGTGGAAACAGACACTCACAAGACAGTTTTCTTTGAAAGGAACTGCGGGGACAAACGGTGACAGTGAAGGTCTAGTTATAAAGTAAAAAGGTCAAAGGTTCAGACAGGCATAAGGATTACAAAACTACAAGTTTGTCAGAATTCTCCCCGCCTTTCCTCAGGTTTAGACAACCAGGGTCAAGCAGTAGCTTTCCAATTAAAACCCTATAAGGCTATTCTGTCCTTTGAACTTCATAGGGAAAAAAAAGAGACAACTTTTTTTGAAGTTCTTTTGAGGACTCATCTCAAAAAAAAAAAAATCAAACAGATAAATGGCATCTGACAATAGCTCACCTAAAACAAACACTGCAGTATCCATACTTCATTGTGTGTGTGGGGGAGCTTGAATGAGGTAATCATGTTCTCCTGTATTAGTGTGCTGACCCTTTGTAGGGCATGAAATTAACCATCAGCAAGTAAAAAATCTGCTACTGGTTAAACTACTTTGCTACGCAAAGTGGTCTTAAAATGAAATATGGGGATTGAATTTCTTCTGACAGATTGACTCATATAACCCCTCTGCAGGCATCCCTTACTGCTGAACTCATTTGAGAAACCACTCCACATGCTTCTGGATGGTCTGCAAAAAAACAAATGAAAAAGCAACTATTGTTTTACTTTGATGACATCGACATCAGTTTTGTGGAAGATTGGAGAGATGAAATTCAACAAATTAATTGAATCTAAAAAAACCCCAAACAAAACAAGAACAATACAGGGCTGTGACAGAAACTACCCCATCTCAGTCTGAAACGTTAACAAAATACTACTTTAAATCTCTGTGGCAACAGAAGAAAGCAGTAATGATATAAATAGTATTATTGCATTTCATAGTCTTTCCTTCATTGACAAAAGCAAGCACAAGGCTGATGTGGGTACTTCTTGTGACAATCTGAAGAACTGACCCTTAAAGTCCAGTTGTTCAGGTTTGTTCTCTCCGTTCAACAAGTCAACAGCTGTAAATACAGTATTTGTTGCACTGGTTGCTACACGATAAACAGAGAAGGCACAGAAAGTCTTGAAATTGAGAGAGTTCTGATCTTGTTGTTGAAAAGATGAAGACAAAGAGAAATTCATGGCACAGTCCAAGCCATAAAGCTATCCAGAATAAGTTAATATCTTCCTGCCATGTCAGACACAAGAAGCTGCTGAAGAACAAACCAGTATGGTTTAAATACAATTGAAAGCCACAATGCAGTAAGTCGAGTGCCTATCATTTATTCCATTCCAACCTTGGCTATCACCTTCCAGATAAAACTTTAAGAAAGTATCTCAAGTGGAAGTGACTGCAACATTTCCAATTCCCAGCATGCAAGTAAACAAAAAACCCCTTTTGATTTAACATTTGATATGTTTTGTTTTCAAGGACAAGCTTTGCAAGAAAAATATAGCCACACAGCATGAAATATTACTTCCACTTTCCATTCTATTTGGTTACTGCTCAAGTATTCTGCATTCATTTAATCCTAAAGTATTGTCTCTAAATAAGCCTCTTGTGAATGACTGAGAAGTATTTGCAAGGTCAAGCATCACCTGGCATAGCCTGACAAAAATGCAATGCTAGATTTGGCCACAAAAAAAAACACTTCAAGAATTAGCTAAGATACAGAAAATTTAAAGAATGGTACATGTAATATCATTTAATCTGTAAGAAAATTTATCAGCTTTGTACAGAAAAGGATTTAAACCTTAGAGCACTCCGGGAGCACAGAAAAGGTGACAGTATGACAGAGAGAATGGAGATGGACTAGAATATAGCCTGGGATACCACTGATTAAAATGGTACCCTGGATGAGAAGAGTTGAGATTAAAAAGAAAAGACAAGCTCACCCTCAAAAAAGCCCCACAACTCAGAAGGAATCCCTTAAGTTAGTCACCTCATGGGAGGCCTGATTGAATAATGCTGGTGCTACCCAGCCACAGCCAACTGCATTTCCATAAGATGGGATCACTCAGAGGGAGTAATTAGTTTATGCTACCTTCAATAAAAAGGAGATTATCAAACAGAGCATGCAATAATGTATTTTCACACCTGTAGCTTCTACTGCAAAAGCTGCATGCATATGACTAACACATTTGAGAAGGCTGCTTCAGAGCTCTCTGTCATTCTACCTTCCAAGTCCTCACACCCAGCTCTCTTTCCCAAAGCCCTCCTCTCTCTAGTTTTTCTGTAGGTTAAGTCACATCTACAGCTATTGCAGCATTTAATTTCAGAAGAGCACTATTGTGAAGAGGTGTGAGAAATCTGAGACGCAGAATAAATACAGGAAGAAAAAGTACTTGGCAGTCAGGTTTTATTAAAAACACTTCTATCTAGAGAAAAAAAAAACCCCACCTCACTCAACTGTAGTAAGAGGGAAATCACAGGTTCCATCAAAAAGAGTAAAAAAGTATGAGCATGCTTGTTGGCAAAGAAAATGCTTGGAATGGTGAACCTTGAACACTCGTGGTCAGGAAGCAGACAAAAACAATCTAAAAGTTTTATGAAATTATCTGGGAGGCCTGGCTTTCCGTTTCTGAAGAGCTGAAAAAGTTGGCAACAGTGTAATACTGACACCTAAGCACTGAAGGATGTATCCTGTTACACAAGATATGCTACACTTCAGTTAGAGTGTCACCAAACCACACCAAAACTGCAACCACTAAAATAGTCCCTCGGGCACAGATCAGGTTTTATCATCAAAATTTTACCTTTTAAACCTGGTTGTAAAAAAAAAAGAAAAAGAAAAAGCATCCACTATATGCTACCATATATATACACACATATACTATCATGCAGAAAACTAAAGTTTCCAGCCCTTTAAACTTTGTATTAACATAAGACTGGATTTTCTCTCTTTCTTAATACATAGAATTGCAGTAAGTCATGCTAATCAAATGGCTGCACTAAGACACAGAATCCAGTATAATTGGAACTAAGAAAGTTCAGCGTGCTTACGTGCCCTTTATGCTAGTATTTCTGATGGGAAGAAAACTTATCATGTTAGTCTAGTTCACTGTTCACATCTCTTCTCCTCCCAGCACAGCCTATCAATAAAGAAATCTGAACTTAGTCAGTGTGGGTAGCTGTGATTAAATGCTTTGAAGTTCTTAATAAAAAATATAGCAAGCAACAAGAAGACTGTGTGTTAAACAATCATCCCAGATAAGTGTTTAAGTGATAAAAAAGCATTTTTCCAAATTTTCCCATGTCCTCTTCATGAGAAAGTTCACCCCACTCAGATTAGTTGTTTCTGGCAGAAAAGAATATCTAACTAATAGTCACTCTTCAGTCTATCCAAGAAAAGTTAACATTTGCCAAAGCAAACTTTATTCTTTAGAAAACAATCAGGTGCTTACAATTACTTAAGAATGATAGCTAATTATAAACTACAAAAGATGACCAAAAGCCCACAAGTGTCTGGAATTCAGCACACAGCCACTCCCCCCAGCAGCTGTAGAACACTCATTAATGGTACAGGGGACTTCCCTGCCAGTGAAATCGACAAGTATGCGAATGTTTATTATCCTACTCAAAAGATACATAAGTAATACTATGTAGCTACTGCAAACACCATTTACAAATAAACATATCTGTTCAAAGAGGGAGTTAATTCATACTTTATGAAAAGCACCTTGGTCAGCACCCCAGCCTAGCTCAGAAGAAACATACACTGCACTACAAAACTGCTACCTAGTTGACACTAAAGAGATACTGGTAGAGGAAGTGCATAGGAAATGAACGTGTAAAAGTTCTTGTAGTTGCTGTTTATCAACCTGTGACTATTTCAAACAGCTTGCAGCTGCAATTCCATTATACCTTTAGTCAAGCACCAATCATTTCTTATCTTAACTCTCTTTACAAGAAATGGAAGGAGAGTGTTCATAGCACAAGGTGACAATTTAAAACAAGCTCTAATGCAAACCGGATTAACCTCCCAATATCATCTACAAGGACTAAACTGGAAAGTGACTAAATTCACAAAGTTATTTCTAAACATAATATTATCCTGTTAGAACTCCTCAATCTCTCCAAGACAAGAGTTCAGCATAAGCACGTCCAGGAAATACACCACAGCTCTCATTCACCGGGAACATCAAACGCTGACAGCTTTAACAAGTGACAACACTGAAATGAACATTGTCCTTAAACATCACAAACACGGTCTCACCACTCAATAAAGAAACCTTATTTCCACGTAAGTGTAAGAAAACTGATTGTGCCCGACTGTTGAAAGAGCACCTCAGGAATCCACCTTCACAAACTGCTTTTCTACCAGTGCTGGTGTTTTCTTTGCGGGGTAATTACGAAGAAGTGAAACAAAGTCATGAGGCCCGTGGAAAAAAAAAACCTGACACCTCACCCACTCCTTCCAACTGCCGGGGCACCAGAGCCGCCGGGGCCCGAACAGCAACGCTGCTGCCCACACAGATGGGCTGGGACGGGCAGGAACAGCCCCGCTCGCCTCACCGCGGGCTGGGGCGCTCCCCGGCAGCGGGACGGCACCGCGGCAGGGGTGGCCGCCCCCTCTCTCTTTCCCCCCCCACACACACCCCACCCCTTACCGCCGATGATGGTGCGGATGAGGGAGGCGTGCCCCGGGCAGTCGACCAGCGTGAACTGCAGCTCTCCGGGCCCCGGGCCCAGCTGCGGCGGCAGGGCGGTGCGCAGGCACGAGAAGCCCAGGTCCAGCGTGATGCCGCGCGCACGGCTCTGCGGTGCCCGGTCGAAAGCGGCGGTGGAGCCGGTGGTGCTCAGCGCCCGCGCCAGCGCCGTCTTGCCGCTGTCGATGTGACCCAGGACTCCCACGTTGACGTTGAGGACGGGGGGTACGGCGGAGCCGGCGGCCATGACGGCGCTGCACCCGGCGGTCCGTCCCAACAGCGCCCCTGCAGCAACGCGGGCCCCGCCGCCGCCGTTCCGCGCGCCGCGGCCGCCTCAGCCTCAGCCCCGGGCGGCGGGAAACAGCCGTGGCTGCCCCGCCGAGGTGACGGCAGAGCGAACGCGAAGCCCCCAGCGAAATGAGGGCTCTTTCCCCCCCCCCCCGGGCCTGATGCCAAAGTGTGCTCAAATACGTATTAAGCGTTGTTGCCTTAGCAGCACACACACACACGCTGAAAGATTACGCCCGAGGGCAAAAGTTTGGTCAATTTCATCGTTACTCACAGGTTCTGCAGCTGTGCCTGCGGGGATGGAAAACATCCCGACCTCTGACAAAGAGCCCTGACTCACCTTCTTGCAAGTTTCAGAGAATCATAGGACGGTAGGGTTTGGGAGAGCCTTCAAGAGATCATCTAACCAAGCCCCTGCTAAAGCAGGTTCGCCCCAAACAGGTCACACAGGAATAGGTCCACGTGGGTCTTGAAACCTCCAGAGAAGCCTCTGCAACCTCTCTGGGCATAAGAATTCCCTCCACTATTTATACACTCAACCTCCACCAAGCCTCCTCCCCAGCTTCATGTAGAAGAGGCAATTAAAGCAATTTACTTTGATGCCACACACCTGATAGTTAGTGCCTCCTTCCCAGGTGTGAGCCTGGGGCTAGGTCTAATTGCAAGAGACAACAGCACAGGCTCCAGAGAGCTCCAGGGGCACTAACACTTTGCTCCTGTCTTGCCAAGTCTAGCTAGTCACTGTAGGGCTGCTTGGCCAAAAGGCAGGAGCATGTTTCATTGATTTAAGTCACTTGGCCTTACTGATAACTCAGGAGGCACACAGGGCCAAATGCATTACACAATGAAGCTTAACACATGTGCTCTGCATGTTCAATAGTGACTACTAACTACTTGTAAGTACCACTTCAAATTTCAACAGCTGTTTACAAGCCAAAAAGACAACACTGTGTTATGGACTTCCCACATGTGTCCAAGTAGGCTAGACTTGCACTATGTTCTACAGACTCTTTTTCCTTTCAGAACAGTGCTGTTGCTTTTTTGCTCTCCCTGTACAGAAAAATATATTGGTGACAGAATTTACCATTCACATCTCACTAATCAGTGAGCCACAAGCATGAGATGAATTACCAAAGGTTGTCCTCAGTATCATGGATTTAGGTTTTTAGGCCTGGACTCCAAACTTCAGGCTTTTACTTACAAACATAGTTGTGTCATATAATAGCAGTTTCTATATGAAAGAGTTTGCAAAGCTTTAAAGCTGAGTACTCCTCCTGCCGAATCACACAGAGGTCAAGATGACAGAACCAATGATTCAGTGACAGGGGAAGAAAAAATAACAGACATTCCTAGCTCCCAGTGCTATTTGAGAGACAACTATCTCCCTAAAGGAAACAAGTACTAGTACTGCCAATGCATTGAGCTAGCCTGCTTAATTGACTTCTTGAGCAGAATAGTTCAGTTTGATGGGAGCTCTGTCATGGGAGCCAAATTAAGCATAATGTCACTTTTCAGACCAAGTTCCCAGGCTTTGAATGGTTTCCTGTGAAATCATAAGGCTCATATACACTTCAGTGCCCTGAATGTCTCAATCTGTTATATCAATACATACTTCCAAAGTGAAGGGAAAGTATACATCTATTCCCACAAGAAAAGGCCCTACAGTTATAATCCACACTGATATTCCTGTATCATATTACCTACCAGTTCATTATTTTTACCATTATTAGATAAGTTCAGAAGGAAAAGGTGGGAAAAGGTCTGATTCCAGATTTGCGTTCTGTGTAAGAATTGCATTAGCCAGCAGTCTTCCCAAAGCATCTATAATACGTGCCGTTTTCAGCAGGCTTTGTCAAAGCATAGAGGTCTGAAAGCTTCTACAACTCTTATGAAAACCAGCAATTAAGGACCTCCTTCACTGGCTATCTCAATGGCTCACCCAGGGTAAGAAGCTACAGCAAGAGCTCAGGTGTGACCCATTTAGCCTGAGCTGCCAACTTCCAAATGAAACACTGAGTTTTGCTCAGTAACCAGTAAGTAGAGAGATACTGGATGGAACTTCTGGGAATACAGAAACAAACAACAGAAAAGAAAGAAGATTTTTTTTTTCAAATAAACTTACAGTGGCCTGCAAGAAGAAATATGCTTGTTCCTATTTTTATTTCCTTTAGGTGCAGAAAAGACTTGCAACTCTAGCTAGGCAAGGCAGTTACCCTTGTGTAGTGGGAAAGGAAAAAACCCACCAAAACACAAAGTTTGCTACGGTGTCTACAGTTTTGTTGTTACTACTCAGAACATACCTCTCTCTCCAGGATTTTAGAGTCTGTGGATCTGAGTTTGGAATATATTACTTTAAGGCACAGCTCTTTGGAAGATCAGGGTGCACGTGGTACCTATGAAATGAATACACTTACATTACCAATGGCCAGGAGGGAAAAAAATTAATAAGAGACATAAGCACTTTTATTCAGTGATCACAGGAGCATTCTGTTAGCTTACAAAGTTTTAAAATTAACTAGAGATTAGGAAATTAAGAGATGATATTAATCAAGGATCACCACTCCTATTGCTTTGATGCTGAGTAGGAAAAATCTTTCTACTTCTTTTGCAGGAAACAGAACAGAGCAAAGCCCTCCACACACACATATACATAGGTCCTGGTATTACTAAGACAGAGAGGGGAATATGGTAAAATGAAAGAATCTTGGCTTCTCCAAGTATAAACCAAGGCTTCTCTTGGTATAAACCAAGCAGTTTATACCATTTAGCTGTTTTTCTTGTTTTCCCCTCAATACACATTCCTCTTCACAGTTGTTCTCTCTTATACTGAATTCTTATACTGAATTTCTTCTTTAGAAAGGGTTCACTTTAATTGCTCAAGTTTGTGGACTCATGGGAGAAAGGGCAGGAAGTCAGACTTTGGGGATAGGATAAAAATGTAAAGGTCATTCACACACTCACACACACGTACTCTCTCTCACTCCAAAAATAATACACTATTTGACAGTTTCAGGATTCAGCATGTCCCATTGAAATTTGAAAGCTTATGTGAAACTAGGCCACGTCCTGTAACCTCAAACATTTAGTCTAGGAAAACAGCTCTCAAGTCTCCAGCTCCCACATCGGGTATCGCATGACGTCTTGTGCCAAATAGGAGACCTCAAAGAAGGGGGCAAAAGAAATGTTGGTAAAATGAGTTGATTAAACCTGGGGAATAACTGTTCAGACTCTTGGTGACAGGTATTTTTTTCTGGTTAACTGGATAGTGAAATATTAAATTATACTCAAAGCATCTATAACATGAGGTGGGCAGAGTGGTAGAATAGCTTGCTTATGTTGCATCTGGTGACATGGACAAAGGAGAAAGATGACTCATGCTTTGCAGTGAAGTTATTTTACTCTCCCCCTCTAATGTGTTAACTGTTCAAAAATCACAAAAAAACGTGTTGAAGTTCAGCTTCACTATCTCCTCATAGTGATTGCACCATAACACATCAGACATCAATCATGAAAGATCATTTAAGTTATTTAAGTTCGGATCTGAACTTTCCAGTAGTTCCACTTGTGCTCTGCTCTTTCTGGGGAATAAACAATTAATCCTGTGTGGTCTAAAGGATTATTGTTTATTTTCCCTCACCCAAATGTACTCTTCTCCTCCTCTTTAATTGCTATTTCAGTACGAAGCTCAAAGAACATATGGAATGAGTAAAACAATCAATACAACAAGCTATGCCAAACCACACAATGATTGTAAACCCCCTTAAGTAATACTAACATGAGCAAGTAAGAAGCAACCTCACATCTATGAAGCAAACAATTTTTTACTGGTTCTTTTTTATATTGAAATACCCTCTCCTACTGCAAATACAAACTCAAATCATTTTCAGAACATTTTCTGTGGGTCAATACTAAAATTGTACCTTTGTCATGGCAGATGACTTTATTTACTGAACAGCAATGGTCACTAGCAGACTGAGGTTTTAGGCTCTACTCCAAATCTGGTTGTGAGACATCATATTTATGTGGACAAACAACTAACACTTCTGATTTTTACCCACTTTTATCAGGAAAAATCTGTAATTGAATTAGTATCTCTAAAGTTAAAGAACCTTCTGTAGCATATCTTATTTTTACATACATGGAATATTTCCGTCCTTCCTCTAATTTATAATGAAGATTAACAGCAACTCTCTATTCCTACATTCTTATATATTCCATTTCACCAAAAAAAAAGAGAGCAGCAAATATTATTAGTCTTTGAAATGCCATCATCTCAAAAATAGGCTGAGCTGCAAAATCAAATGAGATAACATGGGGCATGTAGACAGATTTCAGTCCAAGTTAACCAGTTACTATGTTATTTCACACATTGCTAGCCTGTCTTTAAAAAAAAAGGCCATACTTTGGACCTCTTGTTAATAATATCACTGCCTTCAGAGCTCTTGTCTCAAGACTTCAGAGCTCAGTTTCAAGGAGACTTGCTAATTACTCTTCCAGAATTGGCAGAAACTTGAACTCTGACCAGGCTTGCACACAACACTTGCGGCAGTTTAATGCACTAGAGAAATCAAAGTTGTATATTTGCTCTTTTACAGAGAAAAAAAGGCTGCAGTTCAGTACGTATTAGGCATTTGTGTTCTGTGACTAATAGGACCCTGAGAGGACGTAGAGTCCAATAGCACACACATGCTTTTCTAATTATTTAAAGGATAGCTCATATTTGTTAGATTTAAAAATTCTTAGCTAAGCAGTTGTATAATAGAACTCCCTTACAAACTGTTGAACTACATGTGTGTGCAATTATGTTGTAATTACAATTTTAAACTCAATTATGTAAATATAAACTGACAGAACAATCAACAGAACAAGAAAGCAACAAATAGCAAAGTGTTTTCTTTCCTGAATGACATTTATAACAAAACTAATGGAAGCTCTTAGACAAAAAAGAGAATGAATAGCATACATATTGTTCACTGGGCTTCTGCAAATTGAATCATAATTCTCATCATTCATAAAAGCCACTCTCCTAGCTTGTACCATCATGGGACTGCTTTTGCAGTTGTCCCTGGCCATGCACGGGAAAGCCAAGATAGTACCATCCCTTTGCACAGAGAGCAGTCCTGCAAGCTACAGTGTTAATTTGTTGTACTTGAGTGTTGCTGACACGATCAGTTTTATAATTAAACACAGAAAATGCTATGTATCCATGGGAAGAGACATCCTCTTTTGTCAGTGTGAGATCCCAATATTTACAAATAAGAAGTCATTGGAACTGCAGGTTCCCAGAGCCCACCTAAAATTTCACAGTGATGCCCATCTCAAGCATTTAAACCCTACATTAAAAAAAAAAAAAAAAAAAAAAAAGAACAAGAGAATTACAACTGAGCCACAGTTGCGTGCTGTTACAGCCTCAAAGCTTAGCATCACAAATGACAAAAGGAAGGTAAGGTCTGTGAGGCCATGAAACTATCTGCTGCAAAGGTGGAGTACTTTTCCTCGTTTCAGCAGGTCAGAGCTCACGAGGGGCACATGTTAAAGCCTCAGATGTTTACAGAAAGGCTTTGGACACGTGGAATAAAGTTATTCTGCAGTTACACTGAAAGGCAGAAGTGAGTGAGTTACACTGAGCAGCTAACAGATCGCCCTTACTCTCTGTTTGACGGATATTTAGAGAGCAACCTTGGAAAGCCTCAACTTACTTCTGCAAGCTAAAGCCAGCAAAGTTTTTTCAGCCAGCATTGCTCAGGGTTCTGAGCCTGCTCTCAGCTGCCCAAGTTTGCAGGACACTGTAAGGGCACCCAGTACCACCATGGGCTCCATCCTGCTCTGCATGGGGGAAGAAGCACTGGCTCCAAGGCCAAACCAGGCACAATGAAGGCAGAAGGTGGAACAAGCTGCTTTCCCCTCCACCAGAGCCTGTGCTCGCCTCCCCCCAGCAGCGCCCGGCTCCGCTCCTCCGCAGCGCCGGCAGCCAGCCGGGCCCGGTGGAGGCGGCGCACACGGAAACGCCTGGCCGGACCCTTAGGAAATGCACTCGCGACGCTGACGGGCGCACGCCGCGGCCAATAAGGAGCGAGAGCGCCGCGGCGGCAGCCAATGGCGGGGCGGGGCGGGGCGGGGCGGGCGGGCGCGCGCCGGGAGCCTTGGTAACGCGCGGGCCGCGTGTGGCGGGTGCGGCTGTTGCTGTGGCTCGTGGCTGTGGCCCCCTGCTGCCCGGCCATGAAGATCGAGGAGGTGAAGAGCACCTCGAAGACGCAGCGCATCGCTGCCCACAGCCATGTCAAGGGGCTGGGGCTGGACGAGAGCGGCACGGCCAAACCGGCGGGGGCCGGGCTGGTGGGGCAGGAGAATGCGCGGGAGGTGAGCTGGGGGGGGCGGCCCGGGGGTCCCCTGGGGGCTCCCCTCGGGGCTCCGCAACCGCCGCCCCAGCTGAGGGGAAGCCTCGGGGCCCCGGGAGGTGCAGAGGCCAGATTGGATCTGTGCTGGGAGGTCTTACAAGTCCCGTTAGTGAGTGAAAGTCACCCCCCCGAGATCCTCGGGCCGTTGTGCCGCTGTGTGTGATCGAGGCTGGTTCTTAAGCCGCTGCTTTTGTATTAGCTGGGGAAGATGCTAGTTCCCGGCTTTTAGGCGTAGAAATTGAGCACCAAAAAGCAGAGGAAATCTCTCAAAGTCAAAGAGATTTGATGCAAGTGGAGATGGAAGCTTCTGCTTCAGTCCAGTGTCAGGCCCAGGGCAGGTTCTTTAGGTGATCTCTCGTTCTGAACGTCAAAGATTCATTTCTTGCTTTGTTTTTAAACATTTATGTACGCGTACAACTCCGGGGTGGGGGGGGGGGAAAGGAGCCTCTGCTTGTAGGTTGAGTTCTCTTTATAGGTTGGGTTTTTTTTCCTATGTCTGTGACAGATAAAATGATTGTAGGAAGTGGCTATTTCTGACCTTGCCTCCCTTTCTGAGATTGAAATAATCTTTATTTTTAGTGGGCTCATAAAAATCTAATATTTCTAAACACTTGTAGTAACATTGGAAAAAAAAAGATATTACAGTGTTATTTGTGTTAACAGTGTTGACTTATTTAACTTCTAGGCTTGTGGAGTTATAGTGGAACTAATCAAAAGCAAGAAAATGGCTGGGAGAGCTGTGCTGTTGGCAGGACCTCCTGGAACTGGCAAGGTGTGTTTTTTCATTTTCGGATCTGAAAGAAAGGATTCCTAAATATATTTTCTTTTGATTTGTTGTCAAAATCATTTTATGGTAGGGGTTACATAATGTTTTTATCTAGGGATATATTTTTTTTGTCAATGTATTAACACAATTTCCTGCTTTATATTTTTCTTTTTGCCATGTCATCAACACTGGCAGAATCCAGTGGTTCTGGCATCACTAGTGTGAAGCCATCGCTCTCCTCAGTTACCAAACACTTAAGTAAAATGGTCTCTGAATAAGATTCTTAAAAGTTAATTTTATATTAAAAACTTAACTGGTTGTTGCATTTTCTTTTTTTCTGTGCTGTTTAAGGCTTTTTACATTTGTATCAGATATCAAATTCAGATGCTTAGCATTGTTTCTGTAAGGTATTTTCTGTTTGTTAAAAGTCACCTTATATGTGTCTGACTTGTTTTGTGGGAAGGATTATTTTATGTGAGAAACATGTCAGACAGTCTGAATATTGAATTGATAGTTGATAGAAAATGATATGATGAGGAAAGTTAACTTTGTGCAGAAAGATTCCTTTGTTAATACTCATAAAAATGAGTGTGTAAGTTTTGTTTTGTTCTTTTTTAAGACTGCTCTGGCTTTAGCTATTGCTCAGGAACTGGGAAGTAAAGTTCCCTTTTGTCCTATGGTTGGAAGTGAGGTCTATTCCACTGAGATCAAGAAAACAGAAGTTCTGATGGAAAACTTCAGACGTGCAATCGGTAAGTTTCAGAAAACCAGAAGAGCTGGGCATATGCATGGTACTTATTTTGCTTTTTCCCAGCCATCTAAAAAAGGAGCAACTTTTCAGTGATCATGGTGGTTTTCAGATTATCAGTTCAGGGGTTTTTTTTCAGTGCTGATCTTAATTTAGTGAATCTGTTCCACACTTAGTGAGAGTTTCTGTTTCTAAACCCTAATCTAATTGTTGTATTATGATTTATTCTAATTCCTCAGAGTCTTTTCTCATCCTCTGAGTTCATCTGCTTTTGCCCGTGACTGTGAATAAAGCTCAAAGAAAAATGATTTTCCTACATTAGTGGAAGTACTTGTAGACAGGAAAAATGCTCTCTCATTTTTTATTTTAATGATTTCACCTTGCTAAGCAGACAGTGTTCATTAGGGACTCCCAAATGACAGCATTAGCCTGACCTGGTAATCCAGTGAGTACAAAGTTCCATGCCAAGAAAACAAATACTTTATGTCTTTCTCACTTCTAAAGTGCTTTTACAAGCTTGAGGTAAATTGGTTAAATTTGCAGCACAACCTCAACTAGTATCTAAAATCTCTTATGTGATCACTGCTGACAGCTGACAAATGCAGCGTAAGGATTGGCTTAAGATAGTTTAGTACTGAACACATTAACAATTATTTTTCCTGGTTTCTGTACCATGCTTCCCCTTGGACTTCATCTGACTTTTTTTGTGGCAGTAAGATGAAGAAGTCTCTCAGTTCTGCAATGAAACAAAAGTATTCCGTTGACTTTTATAAGGAAGCACCTCTCAGTAGTCTCTGGTCTTCTAGTTACCATGAAACAGGCAGGGCCTGGGGGAGGGAAGCCAGAGACTTGGTAGTCTGCAAAATTTCCTTGATGTGATGAAGTTCCCTGTCAGAGATTTGGAAACCTGAACCAACAGATGAAACTTACGCCATCCATGTTGTCATTTCTAGAGACAGCAGTATTCTAACTCTCTGAGGTTTAACAGCCAACTACATTGTTAGTTCCCTGCATTCCCTGAATGTCAATAGAGAGACACTTCTAAACAAATATTAGTGTTAATGAAAGATGGAACTTCTTTTATTCCTTTCTGTTGAATTCCATGGCACATTTTTATAACACAGCCTTTATTGGATATTTTTATCAGTGTTAAAAAAAAAAGCAAACCCACAACTCTGAAATACGTTAAAGGAACAGCAACCATCATTTCTCATGACAGAACACTTTCTGGTTATGTTTAAATCTCAGGTTTGTTTTTGCTTCCCTGCTTGGTAAAGGAATAATTTACAATGGTGTGGGTTTTTTTTTTTTAAAAAATCTTTTGTATGCACAGTGCAGTCTCAGCTGTGAGTGTGTGCAAGAGAGGCTTCATCTCACATGTCAATCAGTACCTAAAGTATTTAGTTTTTTGGACTTTGGGGGGTTTTTCTACAATTTCTTGTTAGCAGGTCTTGTATACATCACGTATTGCTCGTATTGTGCCTTTTGCTTTCAGGAGGTTTAGCCACCTTAATTGATAAAAATGATCCAAGATGTTAACATCAATTTTTTAGTTAAAATATTGAGTGGTTTGGATCCATCAGTGTACAAGGAAACAGGAGTAACTCCAAGTTCACAAGATTTTAACTGCTGAGAGTTTTAGTAACAGACTTGACATAGTCTCATGGCCAAGTACTGTTTGGGGTATAGTAAAGAGTTTATAATGTGTAAGAAACATACAAAGACAAGAGTTGGAAATGAGAAGATTGAATTGTTGTATGGGTTAAAAAAGCTTCAGCTGAGAGAGATTAATCCTGTATAGAGCTTATTAGGAGCTGGCAAAGATGATGATAGTAGCTAAAGTTAGAACTCAGTTGCACGGAACTGCTGGAATAGCCACTTGATAGGGTGTTTGTTCCTCGTGTCTCCAAACTGTAACTGCCAGTAAATCAAACAAGCTCTGTTTAACTCCATGCAGTGCTATTGAACAAAAACATGAAATAACTCAACAGTTGCTTTCTTAGACTCATGTGTGATTTGTAAGTAGGAAACAACTCTGTTTAAGAACTCTTTTGAGAATGAAGTTTGTAGTAGATATGTGCATATTCATTTGCAAACAAAGGATAATCAGCAGCAAGTTCAAAGCACCTATTGCCTTCATTCACATCACGTTCATCTGTAAATATTTTCAGTAACAAACACATCTATATAAGCACCTTAGTCTAGATTAGAGGCATTAGAGGCATTTTGAAGTAAATCTCTAGGTTGTCCTTGCTGACTCGGCTTTGGTTTGTGTTGTGGAGCAGACTGAGCGTATGAGTTACATTCTTTTTGGATTAAATGAATCTGAAAGATGCGCATACAGCATACAAAATATACTCCCAGTACAAAGGGGCTTCCAGTTTTTCAGGCTAGATTAGTACTGAAAGTTTAAAAACAAAAGGAAAAACGAACCTGTGAATGTTCAGTTCTCAGCACCAGCAGTTTTACAGTACAGCTTCCCATTCCTTGGCAGATGTGGCCTTTCTGATGCAGCTTTGTCTAAGTCAGTTTTATAACTCAAAAGTTTTGTCTGATATTTTGGCATATCTGAAAAACATTTTTAAAATCATTGAAATGAAGTTTATATAGAACTTTTTGTGTAGAGCTGAATCAGAGAAAACAAACATTTCTTACCCAGAAATTACCACGTTATCCACAATTAACCCGTTTCTCACATTTCAAATCCTGCTCTTAATTTGGGCCCAGTAGAGGGAGACAGACTCATATTTGTCAGCTCTTTCTCTTCCCGCTATCAGCAGCTCAAGATTACTGGGGAAGTGTCTGATCTATTTCAAAGCAAAATGAAAAGTTACGGAACAAGGAAAGTTTTATAAAGTCCTAATAGCCTCGGACTGGGCAGGATGACTTCCTTATATCTTGTTACAGCCCATTCATTATTTTTGGTATGGCATGTGTGTCTCATAAAATACTTTATATAGAGTCTCTTTAGATGTGGGTTCTTTGAACTTTTGTGTACTTAGAACGTATGGATAATTGTAGTGGTGGTGGTGGTGATGATAGTGTTTTTTCTTTGCAACAGTCTAAATGTAACACTCTTCAGGTCTATATTATTCATCAATTTTTAATAGTTTTGAGAATTAAAATAGTTTACAGTA
Source organism: Urocolius indicus (assembly GCA_013401255.1). NCBI lineage: Eukaryota > Metazoa > Chordata > Aves > Coliiformes > Coliidae > Urocolius > Urocolius indicus. The sequence continues at coordinate 337,943 of WBNH01012231.1, forward strand.
GTTCATTACAATAGTGACTAAAACAGGAGATACCCAGATACTATGATGATTGCTGAGCTACCTGAAAAACAATCAAGTAAAGATGCTATTGTCAGCTATTTTGAAATAGTTTTAAATCTGTGTTATAGCAGTTTCTGCTGAAGTTTTTGCCACAGCCCAGATTTTGTTGTTAACTTGAAAAATATTTTAAATGATATCATAACCTTTTCTTAATATTATGAGTTTCTAACATAATACCTGTTAATCAATTTATGTTACTGTTAACTCAGTTGCTAAAATATAAAGTTTTTAATGAAGTTACTTGTTTTCTTCTTTCTTTACTTTGCAGGGTTTTTCTGTCAGTCCAAAACTTGTGTAAAACTCACAGTTGTATTTATGTCTCTAGTTTCAAGAGACGATCTCTTTCTCTGACTTTAGCATAGGGGGACAAATCAAGCAAATCTCCTCTTTTTGGAGGGAAAAGAGAGGATACTGACATTTGCTTTAAGGACTAAAAGTAATGAACAGAAGAAAATAATTTCTTAGCACTTAATAAACTGTATTGGTCAGAATTTGGGCTGAACTTTTGTACTAATGATATAGGATGGGTATTCCCACTTAATATTGAAGGAAAAAACAATAATTAGTCTTTCTACATTTAAAAGTAAAACATGGCATTCAATGTAATGTAGCTTAGTAATACTTGACATTCTGTTGGCAGTAACGCAGCAGACTCCTGATATATACAGCCATTGATCTGTGTACTTAAACTATTCTAAACAATTTCTTACAGGGTTGAGGATTAAAGAGACCAAGGAGGTTTATGAAGGAGAAGTGACAGAACTAACTCCATGTGAGACTGAAAATCCTATGGGAGGATATGGCAAAACCATCAGCCACGTAATTATAGGACTCAAAACTGCAAAGGGAACCAAACAACTGAAGGTATTTTTCTAGAGTCTCAAAAATTACCTTAAGTATTTCAGGTCTGCATCTTCTATTTTTAGCACTTCTTTCCTTTTCAAGCTTTTCGTCCCAGTCTCTGTGCAGTGAGAATGCCAGGAGGCTGCTTTCTTTTGCTAGACAGCTTTTTCCTACTCCTGAGCATGTATGTTTATCTGGCTCATGTAAAATATTTAGATGTTAGTCTTGACTCCTACTAATTGAAATTGGGGATAAACCCATTACTCAACAGCCTGTTATTTTGCTGTTTGGCAAATTTAAGTAGGAAGAGATCCTGATGCAGTTTTGCAGCATTACTAATACCATGGAAAAATGGGCTGAGTTGGGAATCTCCCTCAGTCAGAGTGTGATATGCACACTCTGACCCTGGCTATAAGTTCATGTTTGTGATAACAAACATATGAGAAAAGGTCTTGTTTGCTTTTGTTTTCTGATTCTCAACCAAATTTTTGAGGATGGTTTCTGGGAAGTCTGCCTGCTTCAGTATAAATTGTTCTTGCTGTCACATGTCTTCTTACTTCATGGGGAGATATGCTCCAGTGAGTATTTGATAAAGAACTGGAAATTGAGCTGGTTTGTTTTCAGCTCAGAGCCACTCTCTCTTTGTTTTCTTGTATGAGTCTCTGTCCTTGTTGTTCAATTTCCCTGTCAGTCAGAAGAGAAGACAATTGAAAGCTGTCTCTGTTGTTAAGTATCATCTTGCATTTGTTCACTCTGAAAAACAAGAAGATGCTGAGCAGAAGGGAATAAACACATACCAAGAAAAACAAAAGCATCTAATGTATTCCACATCTGCTCGCTCTCATGCAGCTCCACAGAGGATAAAGACTCAAGAAATCAAGTGGCATAATTCAGTGCTGTAGCCAGATCTTTTTATAGGTTTTACTAGAAAGCAAGAAAAGTGCTGCTTCTGAGTTGTGCATGTATATATATAGAGATATATATATATAGTGGCATTACACAAAGGCATATTGTGTGATAGTTACTGATATCACTATTATTTCTAGCACTTACCAAAGTTCTTTCAGAGGAAACATCTTAGGAACAGAGCTTTAGACTAAGTTTCTTTTTATTGATTACCATAACAATATGGAACTGTTTTGACCAACTGTGATGTTTGCTTGTCTCCAGCTGGACCCAAGCATATTTGAAAGTTTGCAGAAGGAGCGAGTGGAAACCGGTGATGTTATTTATATTGAAGCAAACAGTGGAGCTGTCAAGGTAAAAAGACAAGTTCTACACTTTTTATGCAGGTTGTATATATTCTTGCAGACCTTTCTCTGCCTTTATCAGAAGGCTCTCCAATTTATTAACCTTAACTGACATGAAATGGTTACATGGAAGTTTTAAAAAGAGTCCAGTGTTTTCCTTATCTGGAGAGAAAATTCTCTCTTGCACTGAAAGAACATGGTCATCTGGTTCACAGTTGAGGTCATCTGGCAAGGAAGATATCAGTGATGCTGTCTGGATGAGTTTTCTTTTCTGTAAGATCAAGACATCTTTAACGGAAAGGGGGAAAAACCAAGCAACTTTAGTCATTTTCAGGCTGACATGTACAGTGTATTTAATCATTCTTTTATCACTCTGGTATTTTCTCCACAAGATACATACACGTATCAGGGAGTACTGCATTAGTTAGCATTCTTCTCGTATCTGATTTAGAAAGTAGTGTACAGCCATCCTTGCTGTTTAATGGATGAGCATAATATTTTGTATCATATGATAAATCACCCACCTACAAAGGAGTCTTGAACAGTTCTCCCAATCTCTAGTTAATCTGCTGGATTTGTCCTTTAGCAAGAATTGCATATGGTTAAAAGAAGGGGAGAGAGAGGAGTGGAATATTCTTACCATTGAAAATATCAGGTGTTTTTCAACAGAGTTTTGAGCTTTGATCAGTACATAGAGTATGGCTGTTGCTAAGCAGGGAGTGGGATGTCTGAATTGTCAGCTGAAGCTTGTCAGGACTGGAATTGTGAACTAAGCCCTTTATCTTTATCAAGTGCATGTCACTCAAGGTTTTGGCACTGAAACTAATTCTATACCTGGGTTTCTCTTCCTTGCTTTTCCTCAGAGGCAGGGCAGGTGTGATATCTATGCTACGGAATTTGACCTTGAAGCTGAAGAGTATGTTCCCTTGCCAAAGGGTGATGTGCACAAGAAAAAGGAAATTATTCAGGATGTCACCCTGCATGACTTAGATGTGGCCAATGCTCGACCTCAGGTACCTGAATCCACAAGTGAATTCTTTACAGAAAAATGGTTTGTTGTAGGTGTGATGGTTACTGGACTAATGAAGGAGACGTAGGAAGTTGAGCTTTCCTGAATCACCCTCTTAAGTTTCCACTTTAGGAAATGCAGTAGTGTTACACCTTGAAAGCCAGTCCATCTCCCTTCTTTTCAGGGAGGTCACACTGCAGTTGACTGCCTTGGTGGCCCTGCCATACAGGTTAAAGAAGCAGTTGCTAGGTTAGGATTCATGCACTGGGTCATGGAATATTTGGCAGAGTACATTTTCTGACACTACAGAGAACAGCTATAACAGAGCTTCCACACAGATACTTGGGATCAGCTAACTTCACAGTTAATACATAATCTACAACTAACTCCTTCCCTGCACCACTGTGCCTCATCTCACGTGGGAAAAAGAAGTGTGAGCTGCTCCTCTTGATCAGAAAAAGGAGATTATTACTTTTTCTCCGGAAGGAAAGTTGCCTACAGATGTGAGGTGGCAGCAGCCATACCCATGTCATTCTATTTATTGAATGTTCTGAATGCAGATTGATGTATTGTGCCCTGCGTTTATGGGTTTGTGTCCACGAAATTAAAACTGCGAGCACTGTGATAAAAGGTAACTAACTGCTTTTGACTGCTGTGAATTCTGTTGATGTCCCTACTTCCTTCAGAAGTGTTTCATAGCCTCTTGTTAAATTCTTTGTGACTTTTAGTAGATCTCTGCTGCAGCAAAAGAATTGAAAACAGGAGAATCTTGCTGTATCTTAACATAAACTCAGTATCGAGAGAATTCCATCTATGTCCTAAACAAAAGCCACTAACAATACACTATCTTTGTTTAAAGGCTGGCATCCTTACAGTATGATACTATAACCCCTTAACCTACTGAAATTCAAAATAAACATCCTTTCTTCTGAGAAAATAATTTATACAATAAAAATCATGACAAAATCTTACAACTCAAAGTAATTGTTCCTGTATTGACAGGCTGAACACCTCCTGTGCACACAGGCAATCCACGTCTCTGTTCTGCACACAGGCAATCCACGTCTCTGTTCTGCACGCAGGCAATCCATGTCTCTGTTCTGCATGCAGGCAATCCATGTCTCTGTTCTGCACGCAGGCAATCCATGTCCCTGTTCTGCACGCAGGCAATCCTTGTCTCTGTTCTGCATGCAGGCAATCCATGTCTCTGTTCCCTGACAATTTTGGTTCTTACAATTTTTTAAAAAGAGGGCATCTCATTCTTTTTTTTTTTCTGTTCTCCCAATCAGTAAGGCAAAACAAAGGGTGAGGAGGTAGCTGAATGATTATATTTAGAATACTGCTGTGGTGAAATGACTGGGCCTTTGACAGATTATCAACCACTGCTGATGTAAAGCAAGAAACAACTTCTTTAACCAAGTCCTGATTTATAAAGTTCTCAAGGCGTGTGTTCAGTATGAAACCTCATAGCTGAACTGTAACTTTCTTTTCCTAGGGTGGGCAAGACATTCTTTCTATGATGGGACAACTGATGAAACCCAAGAAAACGGAAATTACTGGTATGAATCCTGCACGATATTTTTAGCCCAGCATAACCTAAACATTTGCAAGTTAGAAAAGTATTAAAAATAGGTTTTCTCATGCAGCATCTCTAAATGGATGCCAACATGATACTTATTCATAAATGTTCAGATTTCCAAAAGCAGTGATGCAGTTGCCAGAATTGCAAAGGCTGGAAGCAGTATTGCACACTTTTTGGTTCACACATATAGTGATAAAAATATATACTGCCCTCTGTACCCATCTTCCTGGGGACATAGAGGTGAGAACCTCTGTGCTATCCCCTTCTCAAAACATTACTGCCAGAGGGCACACGGTTCACACTTCTGACAAAGAGCCAAACAAAAAAAATAAAGCTGAAAAACATTGTTAAGATGCATGCTTATGTGATGCAACCATACTGAATTTCTCTAGAGCAGAAAAAGGGCTTCTGGAGACTAACATTGGTTTGGTTTAGACATGTCTATAGCAGTTAATTGATGCCCTCAGTGCACTGCTGCTTTTCCTACCTACACATCATTGGAGAAAAAAATATCTACAGAAAGATCTGTTCTCCTTTTTGCTTTGAAAGAAATGATGTTTCAGTAAGTGACTATCTAAATTTAGATCAAAGTCTGTTTCAATACCTAACTTGAATGGTGGGCTTTTGAAGTATTTTGTCTGTTCCAGAGGTCACTTTGCTTATTCTAATGTCAGATTTATCAGTGTAACGTCTTGCATGGCTTTGAGATCCATATGTTCCCAAAAATTTATGTAACCCTGGTTTTTTGTTGTTAAACACAACTTCTTTGCTGAAATGCAGTAGCAGTATTTTATTCTTTCAATGGTGTCCTTTTCAGCCATGCTTGGAAACTTTGTACAGTTTCTTGTCTTAAACTGAGGTGTGACTGCCTTTCCCCCTCCAAACTCCCCAAACCCATAAAAATCAGAGTTTTTCACAAGCCATGTGAGGGGACAGACTGTCCCAGGTAAACATGAGAAATTAAGTTTAGAAGTATTTTGTGCACAGACGCTTTCCCAATGCAGGGCATAGAATGCCACAGAATTATAGTGTCACAGAGATTTTCCCCTATGTTGGTAATACTAAACCATGAAAAAATTCAAGGAGAATTTTACTGGCTTTAAGCCTTTCACACAAACCTATGGCAGGGCAACTAATAGTTTCTTTTTCTTCTCAGACAAACTTCGAGGAGAGATAAATAAGGTGGTAAATAAATACATCGATCAAGGCATCGCAGAGCTAGTCCCAGGTGTCCTCTTTGTAGATGAGGTTCACATGCTGGATATTGAGTGTTTCACATACCTACACCGAGCACTGGAATCTTCTATTTCCCCCATTGTCATCTTTGCTTCCAACCGAGGAAACTGTGTGATCAGGTATGGTGTCTAAACTTGAATTTTCCAGTTTACATTGGTCCCTAAACCTTGGCATTATCAGTAGATTTATAATCTTTGAAGGCTTTTTGTCTCTTACACTGACACCTGTGATAATCCCCTGCATGGGCTACAAGCTGCATCAGTGCTCGAGAACTGCTTGTGAACTTTATGATGGGAGAAGCATTTGATGCCAGGCTGACTGAGTTAAAGCAGGATGGAATTCCTCCTTTTACTTCCACTAACACATCCCTCTAACAGCTTCTGAACTGTCTTACTTTCTGGGTGAACTGTGACAGTTACCTTTCTCATTGGATACCTCAACACATCTGTGGCTTGCACATTACAAACCTCTAATAATATTTTCTGCTTCTGCTTTTGCTGTTTGCTATTCCTTATTGCTTCAGACTTAAGCTTCCTGCTGTTACTGTTGAAGTATGTCACAGCTCAGCCTCTCCCTATTTTTTATTCTCTCCTACTGTGTTGGTCTGACTTTTTTTGATCCTAGTCTTGCCAACTAACTTGTTTTTCATCTCCACTCCAATTCGTGCCTCCACTTCACCCACACAATGCATTCCTTGCATGTTCAATGAAAGTTCTCTCCCCTTTCAGATTTTTCCCTAAGTTCTACTGCTGATTTGTGGTCTAGGTCTAATTATGTCTAAACAAGCTGTCATTAGCCATGATTGCTACTCTTTAAATTTATTTAATTCAGCCATGTAACCAGCTATTCCTTTGCCTCTTGGCGGTTCATCTGGTATTAATCTTTCTCTGTTGGCATTTCTTAGAAGTGGAGGTGATAAGCCTTTCAAAATTCTTAGAGGGGGACATTACAGGTTTGTCTTTGCATAGGCATAAAGAGGCTGTCTTATAGAAGTAGAGCAAAGAGATCTGTCGGCATGGATTTACTGCAGATCTTGTTATGAAAAGAATGCCATTTAAGAAAGGAGGTTTCTCATGTAATAGTTATATCTAACATTGCTAAATTAAGTCCTTAAAAGAAAAATCTTCAATGTATACCACTACCCCAAGTGGTGATATTTTGATTTGCCTGCTGATGGCTCTGACAAGAGTCAGAGACAAAATTATTCTATAGAAGGCATAGATGATGCTGTAAGCTCACAAGAGTGGGAATCATTTCAGAGGAGAGAACACCATCTACTACATACACAGTACAGCAGATGATGGCAGAGCATTTTGATTCATTTCCCAAGGAGGGCTGTGGCCAAAGCTGCAGTGCCTACATACTAACACTGAATTTAGAAATGTAGTTCTCTACCAGCACTTTATTGCTTTTACCTACAGATCTCACGAAATCTGGATGTCTTTCACTCTTGACTTTACAGCAAATTGTAGTGGTCTTGTAAAACCAAGAGTTGATGTGTCTGCAGCCTTTGCTATTGGGTGTTATATGTCAAACTAGTAAAATGGGTGGGGTTCTAGACCTTGCTCTGTCCTTCATGTGCAGACCTTCACTTCTCAGGTTGCTGGATAGCAAATATGGAATGTAAACCACTGCAGTATTCTCTGGAGGGACTGGGGGGAAGATGGAACAGAGTAATGACTTGCTCAGTAAGAAGGAATGTTCTCCAGATGGACGATAGTGGATGTAATTTCTACTGATACAGCTAAACAAGTCAGTGAGAATGATTTGTTCCTTGCTGGAAGATACCTTGGAACATTAGATAAGACTGCACTGTAAGATACAATGCAGGAAAGCACCACCTCTGTTTTTGAGTGTTGTGGTTAACAGGTCCAGAAATAGTTTTTGTTTCCCATGGGTTGTCCAGAATGAACTTCACACATTTCCTATCTCTGTCCATGGAGTGTAACTCATTGGAAAGACACGAGAATTGTGAACTAGTGTAGTCATTTATTACTGGTTTTAGTCAAATGAACAGCCTGAACTCAGAATCTTGATCTCTTTCTGTTTGGTTTCTGCTTTAGAGGCACAGAGGATATAGTATCACCTCATGGAATACCACTGGACCTGCTGGATAGAGTCATGATCATCCGAACCATGCTGTATACACCCCAAGAAATGAAGCAGGTATCACAGCATTTTAAGACAACTTGCAAAAAGTCCCCAGAGTTCTGGTCTATTGGGATGACTGCTATGTTTCTGCATATTATGTTATACTAGAGCTGACACCAGGTTTTGTGCCAGAAAGCTTACCACATCCAAAATGTGTACTGCTTTAATAACTAGCTACAATAAGCTGTTTAAAATTGTACATGCAGTTTCTCTGTCTGCTTTCCACCCACTGAGGAGTGGTATTGGTTAAGCATATGAGGGCTGAAAGTGGCACCTCGCTTGCAGGAAATAGCATGAATCATTAGCTTGCATATACATCCCTTGCATATACATCCTTTCCATAGAGACTGCAGGTCCCAACAGGTAGTGCTTTTTCACTGATGAAAGTGATGAAGTGTCACATCTTGGGACCTTTGGTCCCAGACCTCAGGCTGTTCAACCACACAAGAGATAAGAGGGACTAGGGAATGTGTTTTTCCCCTCTATGACCTTTACTATAGCTTTAACCTCCTAGAACTGTCTCCTGAAACTGGTTTTCCTGCTCCTTGTCAAGTTTGGAAATGTAAGCACAGTAAGCTTGCAGAGATAGGCCTGAAACTTTTCCTGTGGGGCCATCACAGTGTATTGCCTATCGATTATAATGCTTGGGTGCCATTATGATGCATCGTGTCAAAGATCCCCTCTCATTAGCGTCTCAATGCTTCGAAGTGACACAATGCAGAAGACATTACCGTTTATCATGTCAATTCTTTGTATTATTTAAGAGATAGTGTCAATGGAGGAGAGCCTTGTCACCAGATAATAGTCTCCTGCTGCTGGATAAGTGCCAAGGTGAAGCCGAGGCATTTATCGAATATAAACCTCGAGGCAAAGCTTCTGTTCCCTTGGTTTGAGGAGCTTTTCACATAGGGCTGTTGTGAGCCTTTCTCACATGATGATTTTTTTTGTATCTGAAAGGACACTTTAAAGCCTTATGGTATAGGTTACAGTAGGAGCAGCCCAGTGATTTGATACCATTTCATTTTGTCTGGATATGAAACAAATTTTAGAGGGCGACTTTTACTCAGTCTGGGGATGTTAAAGATTGTTGTCTGGTCTTGCTGTACTGTATGTGAATTTTGTGTAGTTAGGGCAGCAGGAGTGTGTACTCCAAGTTACTTTTTGTTAAGGTCTCTATGTAATGCCTGCCTAGCACGCTGAATCCATATGCAGACAATGCACTGTAAAGAAGTAGTTCCTGAACTGTTGATTTTCAGAAGAGCTGAGTAATTGCTGGAGGGGAGGGAAAGGAGGGTGTTCACAGTAGCATTTCATAGAGCTAAAAATGGACTCTGGACATGATGTCCCAATAAATCACATTCCCATAGTCTGATAAGCTCATTTTTCCCTTAATCTAGGGCTTCTGAATGATTTCTCCTCTTGGGAGGAGGAGCTATTACACTTAACTTTGGTTTCTAGCAAAATGGAACTTGCAGGGAGGGTAAAATAAGACATCCATAAACTTATTTCTCTATTTTTGCTCCCATTTTTCTTTCATACTAGGAAGAAGTTTTCACTGTTTGGTTTTTTTTTCTATTTGACTTGGCCTTTCACAATTAATTTGTTGATCAGCACAAGAATTGTCCATGTATCTACTGGCAGTTTGTTCACAACCAGTTCAAACTATGTTTTTGTGTTGATAAAGTAGAAATGCCATTGTGTAGCATTGCCAGACTCACACTTAGTGCAACCAGAACAGGGAGAAGATTCACTTCAATGCATATTCTAGGCAGGTATTGTTGTCATCAAACTTTTTTGCATACGTGCCTGCTGTTAGATATTAGAAGTTTTAACTGTCATGTGTTATCCCTAATTTATTTTACCTCCTAAACACTTGGTTTACTGTTTTATAGCAGCTTGCTTATGTATGTATTTGCTGGATTTATGGTTTGGGCCTCAATCCTTCCGCAAGGTTCTACCAAGTTGCTAGCTTGAAAGTTATTTAGAAGGCAGCTGTTAAAGACCTAGAGCTCGAGATACCTTGTTTCTGATAGAGAGAAGGAAGAAAGTAGCAGCATTTGAATGAAGGGAGGGTGATGTTTAGGTGATCTAAAAGACAGGAAAAAAACCCCTTCAATCTGACACTGCATTTGCAGCAGCATTACCAATATTCAGTATTAATACCTTAGCACAAGTTCCTGCCATTCCAAGCCCCTCTCTTTTTCTCTGTTCCCTGCCCGGACTCCCTTAACGCGTTTTTACGGCTTTAATTTAAACGAGTGCTTCTTGATATCTTGTTTACAAAGCTGCCAAAGTGAAAAATACCTGTATTATATGAGGCTTGCAGTTCCAGAGTTATCTCAGCACCGCAACACAACATCATTATCCAGTCTGCCCCTTATCACTCAGCTGGTAATACGGACTACCGAGAGACTCGTGCCACTCCTGTTACAGCTTTATATGCTCAGGCTTATTGGTGATATCTTGCTCTCCAACTTTGTAAAGATCTTCAAACTGGTACAAGCCCGAGACTGTTCTTGAAAGATTAGATTCTTCTTAGTGATTTTCTTTTTTTTTTGTTGTAGGAATAGGTGAATCACAGAAAGTAACTTTCTGATTTATTTTACTATCTTCTTGTCAACTGAATAAAAAGTGTGTTGGGAGCTGCTAAGGGAAGGGTGTAGCTTTGTGAGGGCTTTCTAGAGGGCTGCGTGGCACACTGCAAAATGCAGTAACTGCTGTAGCTGTCCACAACACTCAGGCTGTCACCTCCTTCCACAATACTTTTTCTGTTTTCTTCTGTAAGTTCTCATACTCTGCCCCTCATGAGCAGATACACTTTGCTAACCTGCAGAATTATGAAGGGGTAGCAGTCCAGACGTGTTACTTCACCCACCTTTTGTGATAATGGGGTTTTCAGCATTGTATTTTCCTATTGAAAGACTTAGAATTCTACAAATTCTAGTTCAATGGTAAGTTACACAAGGATAACTCTCCACGCTGTCTTGTTTCATGTCTCATTACTAAGCTGACAGGGTTTACAGATACTAAGCTTCATAGTTTAGCATGCTGATTGTTTGGTGTGGTATCCCAACAGATCATAAAACTTCGTGCTCAGACAGAAGGAATTAATATTAGTGAAGAAGCCCTAAACCATTTAGGGGAAATTGGTACCAAGACAACCTTAAGGTAAGTTCAGCACAGTTGACTTCTCTCTCAAGTATGACTATGTCTAAAAACCCTGTAGGATAAATCACTTTTGGAAGTGAGATAGCCCCTTCTCCTACAATACTGGGATCTGTTCAGAACAGTGCTAACATTAAAAAAAACAGTGGGAATCCTCTTTCCTACTTTAAGAAATGTATGTGCTGGAGGGTCTTGCAGACTTTTTAATACTACTAGAGCTGTGTATGTGCTAACAAATATCCCACCCCTCTGTATCTTCAGTTCCCTGAAATGCAGTGACTTGTAATTATTCCTCTCTCTCTGTTTGATCACAGGTATGCTGTGCAGTTGCTGACCCCTGCTAACCTGCTTGCCAAGATTAACGGGAAAGACAGCATCGAGAAAGAGCATATTGAAGAAATAAATGAACTTTTCTATGATGCCAAATCCTCAGCAAAAATCTTGGCTGATCAACAGGAGAAGTACATGAAATGAAGAGCTTATCATGTTAGATGCTTTGAAGTGGTTTTAACCCTTACCCAGCGTTGGCTTAATTACTGAATGAGAAACGTTAATGGTTTGTCTCTTCTGGGACTGAAAAATACTTAAATGTTGGGCTGCTTTGTCAGGTCAAGATTAACTATCAAGTGTTCCTATTTCATTATCAACAATAAGATGCTCCATGATGTCTGTGTAACATCTTAGTCTCCCTTCCGTGAGTATATAATGACATGAATAGTTCTTGACCTGTCAGTTATGTCTTTAGGTTTCATTACAGGAGAGCTCCAACTGAAGTTTGATGCTTAAGAATAATCTATTTTCTTTATGAATGGTGTTTTAAATTAGTTTCCTTTTACGGATGAGACCTTTTTTTTTTTGGAATCCAAAGTTTGTCTGAAGTTCTTTATAATAAAATATTTCAAGATTAGTGGAAGCTTGTGTGTGTTTGCCCAAAGGAACAGTCACAGCACGGTGGAATCAAAGCTGAATGCAAGTGAAATAGTGTGTAACACAAAAACAGATCCATAGCAAAGAAATAGTAATGGGACCTTTTTGAAGTGTTTACTCTTTTTTTAGGTCTTGTTTTTTGTTTTCTGAAGCCTCCTTTGGAGAATGCAGAAATACATACACCAGTTATCTTGACCCTATTTTTAAAGCCTCTCTTCCAGAGTAATTTAACCTGTGTGTTTTCTTAAAACAGATTAAATAAAAGTTGGTTTCCATCATGGTTAGCTTCTGTTTTTTACTGTCTGTCCCCACTCGCTTCGTCATCTATGATCAGGAAACAAACATTTGCAAACCAGAAATTAATTCCTGCTCTGCACAGACTTTATATGAACTCAGCCTTTAGTTTCTTAGCCACAAAGCAATGCTTCCTTGGTTTGTAAAGCAGGGGTACTCGATTTCTGCACAGCACTCTCAGGATAGACAAGTGAAGATTAAAGTCCTACTAACACTGAAATACAGATTTATGGAACCATGTCAATGGATGAACTAGGAAAAAAGTGTAAAAGCTTTATAAAGTGACTAAACTCACATTCTGTGTTAGAATTAATTATTTAAATCACCTTCAGTGATTGAAAACACTTTATGTACTTTTAAATAAGCCTAGTTTGGAGGGTAGGGTGGGAAGGGAAGAAAGAACTTGTTGCAAGAGCCCCGTTTAAAATATCCTTTTCAGCAGCTGCAAAGGGGAGAGGCTGAGTTTGCAATTAATACTTACAGCTCATTTAACATTTTAACCCAAGTTCCTAAATGAGAAGCTTTTAAGCTTTGTTTTTTAAGTGACAAGTACCCAACATAACTGCTACTCAGCCTTCCATTAATTCTTCACAAGAGGCACTGGTTCCTCACACTGGCAGAATCTCAGTAGTATTGTATTAGGCACACACTGACAACACCTTTTTTGTTTTTCTTAAGAAGGTAAAAAGCACCTCTCTCACACATTTTGCCTCCCAAGAAGTTTTCTTTATAAGAGATCCTGGTAGTTAGAGAAGCTAAAATGATTACAGAGCCATAACATGCATGTTTATATAAAATAAATGGCTTAATTTCTACGTATCAAATGCAACAAGGCTTCCTTGTTCAATCTGATTCAATCATCATCCTTTTGGGGAAGGCGGCCAGCTGCTGAATCCCTCCATCCTCACCCCCATGTGCTCTAGAGGCTTGTCTCTTCCTTGCACTGAAGTGTTGTTAGTGGCAATCACTAATGATTTTTCAGCTCCAAAAGCCAGGGGCTGGACAGCAGAGACTGCTGAGGAAAAAAAGAGCAGAGCTGGAAGGGAGCAGCACGGTCTGGATTTAATAATGTTTTGATCACATTCTACCATCTCAGTCATGTAAAAACCTGTCCCATTCTTCAAAGTAAAATTCGGTGCTTTGTCAGCCAACCCTAATTAGCTTTTGTACTTTAAATAATCTATCTACTCCTTTCTCTACATCTGCAACTAAATGGCAGTGACAGAGATGTGTAATGAGTGATTTTTTTTGGTTTATCTGTGAATATTTTTGGCCAAGGAGCAATCCTGCATTCAGACCTAAAAATCCTGTCTCTTCCTGACTCCAAATGAATAAAGATGCAATTACACCATCAGACTCATTTTCACAGCGCCTCTAAAATCTCTTTGTACTGTGGCAGGGTGCCACGTTCCGCTTTAGTTCTGTGGCAACCATGGAAAGAGACCCGGTGAATTAAGCTGCTGCATGGCCAAAATGGAACCTTTTTTTTTTTTCTGTTGCCGTCTGAAAGTCCTTCTTGGCAATGATGAACGTAGTTAGTTAAGTACCATTTTCATTTGAGTTTACTGAAGTATCTAGCTGATCAATTTAGACAGAAGTTTGAGCAAGCCCTATACAATTGTGGATGCCAGAGCTGTTCCAAGGCCCAATCAACATTTGGTGGCATTGGCTTTAAACTGATAAATTCAGCTCTGCTCACACAGCAGCAAGAGGCTGGGGCTGTGAAGGTCCCTCCTGGAACACCAAAATCTGCAGACCACTGCTCACGCTGCCTGCTATTGGCAGGGGAGGGCAGAAACTCATGGTTCCCTTTTGGCAAAGTGACTATTTCTTTGCTTACAAAAGTTCTTTATAAAAATTCAACCTCTATAAAACTGGGAAGAAATACCAGTTCTCACAAGTGGTAAAACAAGTGTTGCTCTGTAAAACTCCAGCTGGATAGCCTACCAGACCTCAGACAGCACCTCAGAAGAAGTGAACTGTGTGCTACATGCTGAAAATAAACAGTTCCATCTGACCCTGGTTTGATAGCTGACTTCATGACTGATGGTACCTGTCACTTCAGACTGACTGCAGCTTGCACCAGTGTGCTTGAGGAAGAAAACAAGATCTCAAAATACACAGGGAGGGAAAGCAGCAGCAATCAATCTACATCAACATTTTTCCCAAACCTTGAGCAAATAACAAATATATGCATACCCCCCCCCTTATGACTTCACTGTGTAAGACCCTCCTGACACTTCCCCAGCCAGCCACAGCCAGCGCTCTGCGGCAGAGCTATGGCTGGTACCAGCAATCCCCAGCCCTTCTCACAGGCACCAGCAGCATCAGCTGTGGGGTGTGCTGAGGGGAGCCCTTACCCACTGATGTGCTCCTCCTAAACTCTCCTCTCTGCTGCTAAAGCACTCGGTGCAAAGCAGTTTGTGCCAAGAAGGGCCTTGCTTTCCCCTTCCACAGGTAAATGTTCATACGGCAGCAAATAAGGCCCTGCCTCGTCTCTGAGTGTGCACAGGCTCAGAAGAGCTCTCTCCCCAGGCTGCCATCTCTCTAAGGGCCATTAAGTGTCTACGAAAGACATAACGCTGTGATAGAAAGGGAAAATCCTTCTGCACTAAGTGGTGAGCCAATGTTTATCTAGCCTATTAAGTGACGTCCAGCAGACTTATTGGTGTCAAAGCTTTGCCCATGAAAATAGTCTTTCATATCACCGATAAAAATAGTTCTGCTGAAAGAATCACTGCACCATATACCAGAGCTGCTACTGAAGGATCTTTGGAAACAACAGAACTACCTATTTGACACAAAGCTGGAGGAAGGCACAGGCAGAAAGGAACATCCCCATCGAATAAGTTTGGTTATTAATATTAAATGTGAAAGAACAAACACTTAGTTTAATTCTTTTCTCCCTATTTTCTGCAAGGGTTGCACTTCACGCATTAATCTTCCAGGAGAAGTTTTTACGACCGATTGCCTACACACTATGAGAAGTTTCTCCATCCATTACTCGCGGGGAAACGGGCCCTGCTGTGTAGGAAAATATTTGTTACATCTTATCAGGGTGACACATAATCTAACAACAATTACAGCAAGCCCATATTTTGTACTATTTCGGTTTCAACGTGAAAAATAGTTCTAATATTAAACCTGAGGTGGGTGGGGGGTTATAGGAACCAGTTGAATATTATAAGCTGCGATTTCCTTTGGCCATGAAGCGGTGCCATACTTGGAACCTGCTCTGAGACAGTGGCTATACATAAATCCAGTGTACGTGCCTTCTATGCAGATGCCAGGGTGTGGTAGCGCCTGAAAGCTGATTCCCTCTCTTTCTTTACACATGCTGAGGTCAGAAATTGACGGGTCTTTAAGTCTTCACGTGGCCAAAAGCATCTAAACCACAATTAACCTGATGAAAAAAATGGCAGATACTCAGACAATTGGCTCAGCTCAGAGGCCACAGATGTCAAGAAAACTCAAAACTACCCACATCCTAAAAACTTTACATCTCAAAAACCAGCCCAGATGCCCTCAGTGGAAAAACTTCATGATTCCCTTCTTATGTTAGCCTTTACTGTTTGAAACTAGGGTACCAGCAGAGAATAGCATTGAGGTGTGTGCAGCAGCTCACTGTAGGGTAGGGGCTCTGCTGAGCAACAGCAGGCACAAGACCCTGCTCTAGGGATGGCCAGGGAATGTGTTGGTGTCACAACAGTGGCTTGTTTTACACCTTCCATCCTCAGCAATGTGGCAGGGCCAGCAAAACACTCATTGGGGAAACCCTTCCTCTGTGCTGATGTCTGTGTACACACTTGGCACATGAGATACCTCAGTGTTACTTAGGGTAGGAAATGCCCCAGAGAGGTGAAGGTGATGATGCTGTTATTCTTGTTTGGGCAGGAGATAACCTGGTAATCAAGAGTTGAAAGTTTGAAACTCCTGTTTCTTGTTTGTAAACAACTGTTGTTGTCCAGCCTCAGAACACCCAGAAGCAAAGAGGAGCTTTTCCTGCCTAAGATTTCAGTACTTTTAAAAGGAACAAGTGCAAGTTCCCAGCTCTGTGTCAGTCCTGAGAGTTGTGTAAACACACACTTGGGGCCCTCATTTCACCATCTGTATCTCCTCTGCTCATTAATAACCCTGGAGCCTCTGCATCAATGTACATATTTTCATTGTGCACACCCAAGTGAGTTGTTACAACAGGCAAAGAGACCACACTGATATCCTGGGAAGTTACAACTGCAGAATTCATTCAGTGGCAAGATTTTGATAAAAGGAGCAGGCCAGGGAAAGATCAGACTTTTTTTCCTTTAAACAGTATTAATTAAGAACCAATTCATTTTTACAGCAAACAACAACCTTCACTTGGGTTTGAGTTTTTATTGGGGGTGCCAATTAAAAGTTTCCAAAGAGGAGAGGACCTAACACTGCTGCCTTCACCCTGTAACTCTGCAGCCTGCCCCGACTGCCAGAGCAGATCCCAGCCCCCCAGCTCTACCGCTGCTTCTCTCCGCTGGCCAACAGCCCCGTGACTCGGCTGGCAGCCAGTGGAGCTTGGGATGGTTTCCTGGTGTAAAACCAGGAGAAAGAGGAGAGGTCTTGAGCACGTTTCAGATAGGAAACCAGGCATAGGAAGGAGCACAGAGACGACAAGGAAGCAAAGAGCACGCTCACATCTGCCACTCAACATCTGCAGCAGACGCTTTCTCCTTCTTTCTCAAAGACAGAAAATTCACATTTTCTGCAATGAAAAGTGGGAAATGGCACAACCTGAGATTTTACTGCCCACAGCCCCTGATCCCGCAGCCCCACATGCATCCCATCTCCTGTGGGAAGGCAGAAGCCTTGGGGGCTACGAAAGGCAAAAGCAATAAAAGCATGTTAGTGCCTCAACTTCCAGACCAAGCTCATGCAGTGTGGGAGACAGTCAGGGAGGCTGACTACGGGCTCCTATGCTTTGGAGGAACAGAAGTGCAGAGCCAGGCAAGAGGTCTGCTGTCAGTCATCCTCAGCCCCTGGCCAGGGTTGCTGCTGCCCTCTGTAGCAAAGGGCATTTGCCTGTTAAGGACCTTTGTCAAGCAACTGTCAGCAAGGACAAAAACAGCATTCTTGATCTCCTAGACCTGAGGCACCATCTCTGCAACTGCCCATTCCCCATTGCAATCAACTCATCCAGCCACAACAAGCTCTGACAGAGTGTTCAACCTGTTTGTGACTAATAGTTGTGTTTGAGTCAATTATGCACCCCTTTGATGCCTGACATGCCATTTTCTGTCCTGGGCTATTATTCCCCATCAAAAGCAATGGTGGTAACTGGCAAATATTGAGTGTGGCAGTGGTGCAGCTGACAAAATGGATTTTCCTTCCAGGGAAACCTGTGACTTCTCAGGGAGCCCAACTGAATTCCCTGCTGTGGTCAAGAACAACAAAACCAGCATCATCAGATCACAAGGCACTCCAGACTTGCTTGCAAAAGTGGAGACATTGCCCCAAGGACAGCAGCAACCACATACAAAACCACAAGCCATAATGATGAGGCCCCCACATAAGCAATTCAGTGCCACTGCAGAGGCTGCTTCACATGTCATAGCTGTCAACCCCCTGCAGATGCCATGAGGGCCCAGCTGCACATGCCTCACCTCAAGGCCAAGTTCAGACAACTGAACTGAGCCCCAGAGTGTTGCAACAAGGATGAAGCATATGAGAAAATGTTTTTTAAGCTGTCTAGTAACCTTGTGGCTGGCCCAAATCAGACATCTGCCAAGCACATGCTGTTTCATTGATTTGTTTCCTGGTTATGGATGGAGCTCCCAGCTGGGGCCACGGCTCTGTTGCCCATGATGCTTTGTCCCCACACAGCAAGGGATAATTTCTGACCTGGAAAGCTTCCAATCTTTACAGTGAAGGTGGGCAGTATGTTGGTGTCAAATGCAGCTCTTTGCAGGGGATGTTCCCAGGGACTGGTTATCCCAGATCATCAATTAGACCTGCTGAGATTAGCAAATACATTGCACACTTTGGGGACAGAAAAAAAAACCAACCAAACTAAAGCCCCCTGTGTAGGCTGAGTGATCCTGTTAAAAGAAGAAAATCAAAACCCTGTGGCTTCCATGATCNACCAACCAAACTAAAGCCCCCTGTGTAGGCTGAGTGATCCTGTTAAAAGAAGAAAATCAAAACCCTGTGGCTTCCATGATCTGGTGTCATACTGGCTTTTGCAGTAGGCTCCTAGTTATGACCTCCACTAACCATCCCATGCAGACTGCAATGAGGTGCAGGAGGTGCTGCTGAGACAGTCCAGCAAGAGCTTGACCTTTTCTGGGAAGGCATTGTAGCTGAGAACTCTGGCCAGCTGCAGTATTTGAGATTGGGCTAGGAAAAAAATCAACCACGGAGAAAACATTTCCCATTGTCTCACAAGGAATTACTCCCTTTTCCAGCATGGATGGAGCAAGACTGGGATCAGGAACACCTCATGGGGCAACTGTGATCACAGCAGCTGTAGTAACACTCTGGCCACAGCTCAGATACTGCTACAGCAAGAACCACAGATGAGCAGAGACAATTTTGAGGTCTCTCAGCCCTACTAGTATCCAGGAGATGCATCAGGTTCAAGGGCTCTGCTTGATCCTGGGGAGCAGAGGAAGAACATCAGCCAGAGCATGGTGAGGGTAGAGGTGGGCTTGATATCCTGTGACTTGCAGTGCTTTTAAGAGCTCATAAGAACCAGAGATCAGTATTGTCCTGTGATAAGAGCAGGAGACCAAAGACTGGGTCATTTTGACACTGCAAATTGAACTCCATTGAGTAGTTTCCCCATTTCATTAAGATGTTTGCAGACAGGACCAAATTGTCCATAATCATCATATTGGAATGGTGCTGCAGGAGGCAGCTTGTAACCTGATTTCTTTAATGTGATTAAGGGACAATTTGATCCCAGCTGCAAAAGCAATCAAAATACTCCAATGTATCTGTCCTTTGCCATAACCATAAATACCTTGTGTTTAGATACATCTTGTTCAAGGTAACAATCTCTCTTGTTAGACTTCATGCAGTCTCCAGTTCTCCAGTGCAATACCTCAGAGTTAACAAGAGATTAACCACATGCCAAGGAAACACTTTGAAATCTGCTTTGCTTTATAATTCATTAGATTTGTGTTATGAATGGAGCCCTGGCTCCACTCACATCATTACAAACCTGCCCTTATTGCAGCAAGGCTACTCGGGATTTAGACAGTGAAGATGGACTTTGTGTAGTGTCATTTTGCCCATTTTTAGCTGAGGACATTGAGTCTGACTCTGCCTCTCACACTCTGTACTACCCAGGCAGCGTGATATAATACTAAATAACAGCTTTCCAGCATGCAAGTTGCATTGCATGTCAGCACCATCATATATCCTTGGACTGCCCTAGTCATGAGGGGATTCATAAAGGAGATGAGATACTGTTTCCCCAACACTATACAGGATGTTTGTGCAGGATTCCCTAACAGGTCTGAGGTTATAGCCCCAAGAGGTTGGGATTCAGGCCAAGTCTAGGGAGTAATACCAGCACAATAACTGTTTGCACTGCAAAGGAACTCACTACCCATGTTCCCGCTGATTTGGATGCAATCACCTGGCAGAGGATGTTTGCCATTGCTGCATCTCCCAGCTCAAAGGCCCCTGTAGCTGCAGTAACTCTAAAGATGTGGCTCATTACTCATAAGAAGCCCTAAAAGCTTGAAGCCAAGCCTGTGTTGCACAAGCAGCACGTCCTTCCACTGAAGTAACAGCTGGAAAGTATTCAGGAGTCACATCCCGATGTCCCAAGACCCAACTCTATTCCTGACTTATTCTTCAGTCATTCACTTAGGTAACTGTTTCCCAGCATCCATTACTTTGGGCACTTCAGGTTTAGAGATCGTAGGCACGTTAGAGCTAAAAATTTACAGTACCTCTGCAAATCCCAAGCTTAAGATGCACAGATGCTCTCCTCCCGAGGCTCATAAAGTTAGTGGAAATCCACAAACGTAGATACTGAGTTCACTTTTTCCTAAAGTACCTCAGTGCCTAGAAGGAGCCCAAGGCTCAGTTAAGATCAGGCTTTAGTTGTTTAGTTTTCAGAATAATCTTAGGCATTGATGAATTCTATGATTCTATGATTGAAGTTACAGAGGATTTATGTTCTCACAGCTCTAAGGCACGGAGACATTGGCCTACATGCCACAGAAAACATTACCAGAGAAAAGCATTATTTCCTCATTCTAGCACCAGTAAACTGCATCTATATCATCATTGCAGAGGATATGTGAAGGGTTCCTCCCTTAAGCACGTGGCCCTGAAGGTCCTGGATGGACAATCCAAGCCAACTGTCCAGGACTCCTTTTCTCTGCTGTGTTCTTGGTAAGGAGGTCTGCATGGAGATCAGAGCTCTGCTACTCTGCCTGAGCTGTGCTTATCCATTCCCGGTTCAGCTTTCCTCTGTGGATGAGCGAGACAGTTTGTACCACCACTTATTACCAACATTTAACCCAGCCATATGGTTCACAGCCCTGTCTACTACTGTCTGCAGAAGATATCTGTTTTCATGGAGAAGGCAGAGATCATCACCACTCAGTTTTTGGAAACCATATAGAATAAACTACTTCTTTTGGATATACTGCCTAACCCTGCCTGCTCTCCTTATCCTCTGGGATTTGAGACAACAGGCCGCAGAGACAGATACCCCCAGCTTTTACAG
This sequence comes from Urocolius indicus, assembly GCA_013401255.1. Lineage (NCBI taxonomy): Eukaryota > Metazoa > Chordata > Aves > Coliiformes > Coliidae > Urocolius > Urocolius indicus. The sequence goes on from WBNH01012231.1 coordinate 359,176, forward strand.
ACAAACCTGTTTGATCCAGATCTGCTTAGAATCCCCACTTTTATTAGGCTAAAAACAAAAGCAGATGCAGATTAGAAAATCTGTTGTAGGTACAAGAGAGTGAATATGCAGAATGAGAAAGCTGACTGCCAAACACTAATGCTAAAGAATTTAAGCCCAAGGGCTTTATCTCAGGGAGGGACTGACAACCACAGAGCAGGGCCAGGCATCCTGGAAAGCTGCTAAAAACCACAGGAGAGAACTGCATTTGAGGATGTTGCTGCTTATCCCTTTAAATTAAAATAGACATGTTCCTTAAACACAACAGACATGTTCCCCCTCAGTGCCTCTTGCAGATGTAGGCTCCTGCTGCTACCCCCAGCCTGCTGGTGTAGGGCTGCCTATGTCTCATTTACTCTGAGGGTGGAAAATATCCCCCCAGAATTCTTCCCCAGCTGATCGCCCCCCACATACAGTTGCTTGAAAGGATGGATGGGCAAGTGCAGTGCCAGGTGGCTGCAATGGGAGCCCTTGGAGGGAGTTTCAGGACAGCACTGCTAAGTGTGGAATTGAGGATCCAGTCTGGCTGGATCCACAGGATGGAATCTCAAATGCCCAGAGCAGGGCACAAGTATGTCCCAGCTGCAAGGAAACCCACAGGACTTGTAACCACATATTTCTTTCTGCCGACTGTGGAGGCAAAAAAAAGAGATCTCTACCCAACATAAACCCATTGCACACAACAGAGCTGTGCTGGTTTACCCCAAGGACTCCCAGTGCATGGGCCTGCTCTCCAGTCCTTCTTGCCACGACCAGCTCTGCCGTGCAGGACGACGGCTGCTTTCAAGGTTGTCCCTCTGTGAGGGTGGGCAAAGAATCCCTCTTCCCTGTCATGGGTGCCTCAAGGTACTGCAGGACATGGAACACGACAGGAGCTTCAAACACAGTGCTGGCTCCTGGCTGGAGGCACGGGCACGTCGAGCAGCCAGCATCACCTCCAGCTTCACTTTTTGATTAATGTTCTTCCAAACTTTCTTTGGCTCCCTGCGCTCCCACTTTTCTGTCACCCTTCTCATTACAGATGTATCTTTGCATCGAGGAAAGTGGGAGGAAAAATTGTTCTTTCAGGGTGACAGCTGAGCGAGGGCTATATTATTAAAGGTACCAATCATAGGTGCCGAGCTATCATCGCACGATGAATGCACTTGTCAGGAGCCCACGGCGGACGGGGGGAGGGAGGGATGGAGGGAGGGAGAGAGGTGGCGGGACGACGGCACTCGCTTCCCTGCGCCTCTCCTCCCGCCCCCCGCTCTCCCTCTCCTTTAATGTTGGCCACCTCCGCTCGCCTGAACTTGGACCTTCAGTGGCGACAATTTCTCTGGCCTCGACAGCACGATTAATTTCTCCTGCCCTCGGCGGGGCCTCCGAGTGCGGTGGAAGTCCAGCTGGCCTGCTGCTGATAAGATGTACCTTTTGATTTGTTTTGTCTTTGATTGCCTTTTCTGTCACCTACAATGGCTGGCCGCCTGGAGACCTCCACATCGCCTGACTGACGGATCTATTTATCTATAGGCTGCTCCTCGGCTTCTCCTCCCCCTCGCTCCCCTCCTCCTCCAAACCACCACCTTGTACCACTGAAGTCCCAGTCTAATAGAAGCCGTGAAGGCTCATCCACCATAAAATACATCTGCCATCCTCCTTCTCTCCAAGATAAAAGCCTGTCAGTGTTACTTTCCAATTCCAGGCAGCTTGATTAATGGTGAAAAGCCACAGCAAGATCGACTTCTGGTTTTTACAAGCGCTGTCAGGCGGCCCAGGGTTACGCGAAACACACACTCATAGAAAACAAAACAAAATGAGAAAAGGTTGGGTGGGGAGGGAGGAGAAGGATAGGAAGGAGGGGGCGAGGGTAACCAAATCATATTAGGCTCAAGACTAAATAAAATAGGAACCTGGAGCCATCAAATTCCTGTCAGCCGGGTGCAGAAATACACTGCGCAGCTCATTGTACCAAGGCAAATTATGGCAATAATAAATCATTGTTGAAGGAAGATGGTTGATAATGTTGGGTTTTTTTTTTTTTTTGGCTGGTGGCATTCAATAGGGGCACTGGGACACCTGCCACTGGGCTGGGAGAGAGAGCATCAGCAGGTTATTAGCCTGTCACTCAGCCCTCCTCCCCTCAGCCAGCAGGGATCGCAGGCAGTGGGGTTGGGGTAAAAAGTCTGCAAAGAGAGATATTAGAAAAAATTAATTAGAGAGCAGAAATATTCCTACAGTGGAGGAAGAGAAAAAAAAAGGGGCGGGGGGGGGTCAAAGCAACTATAGCATTCGTTGCAATGTTCATTTTTGATGAAGAATATTTTGTAGTGGCCCAGCCTAGGAGAGCTTCAACTGCTCCACTTCATCTGCCACTAAGACATGGTTGTCTCCAGGGTGAGAGGTGACTATCTGATGGAGCAGAGTGATGCTGTGCACCCTGTAAAAGGCTGGGAAAATCCACAGCTTGAAAAAGAAAGTAGAGAATATTCCTGAACCACCGAGATCAGGCTTAGTCCTACAATTGACAGCAGCGTGCACGGGGTTGTGAGCACCATGATGTGGGATCCAGCCTGACCCATGGCAGCTCCCACAGCACAGAGTCTCTCTGCTGTGCAGGGGAATTGTCCACTTCCAATAGAAACAAGGACTACCCTCAGCTAAATCACCCACTGCAATGTCTCTGCATCTGCACCAAGTTTCCCACCCAAGCTGATTAATCCCGACATTTCTCAGGTGACGAGGTCTGGCTGAGTCACAGAAACTTAAACGTTGGAAGTGACCTCGAAAGATCATCTAGTCCAACCCCCTTGTCAGAGTAGGACCACCTAGAGCAGATCACAGCAGAAAGTGCAGATTGCCTAAGAAAATAAACCCATATCACCACTTCCACCTCACTAGCATGGGTTGAGCTCAGGATCGCTTCTCCCAAACTGGAAGTTCAGGCTGAGGGACAGATCCTGGCTTCCCTCAGCCTGAGCAAGGACAAAGCTGGTAAGTAGTTGTGGTCTCCAGGGACTTCACACAGATAACTCTGCTGTTCATTCCCAGGGGTAGTGTGAAGACCCACAGGGAAAGGTGGAAATATGCTAAGAAATGTCAACAGGCAGCTGAACCAGAGAGAAGGAATAAACCCTCTGAATAGTGGATACAACGTGAGAGAAAGCAAGAGGAGAAGCAGAAGACAGATGAGGTATTTGAAAGAAGGCTTATATATTACAAGAGAACAGAGATGCGAAAGAGACAGAGGGAGAGTAGCAAGGTGAAATGGAGAAGGCAGAAGAAAGGACTCCTGAGAGGAAGCTGCAGGCTCCCTGGCAATGCTCTTCCCAGGAAGCTGATGCCAGTGAACGAAAAAAAAAGAAAGTATTTTAAAAGGAGTCTTGAGTACAGAAGCAAATCCACCAAAACCCCAGGCAGGGTTTTTACTTCAAGTTCCGAATTAAATCATGTATTCAGTTTGTGTTAGAGAGACCTCCACAACCACTTGCTTTCCAAATCAGTGTGCACAGGGGACCTCAAATCCTGCAGCCTCCTTTCATCATATTCTTTGCTCAAACAGCTTTGTTCTCCTCAATTATCTTACTAGCCAAAAGCTGTCCCAATTTGCTCCCACCAAAGCCTCTCTCTCACACCTCATCCACACATCTGCAGCACAGAGCTGCATCATCCAACCAACAGCCATCCGGGCAGCGGGGATGGGGGCTGTGGCTCCTTCCCCAGCCAGGGTGCAGATAGACATGGGTACAACAGTCCCATTGTCAGAGTGCCCCTTGATCATCTCGCCGCGTGTCCCAACGATGAGAGAGCCTCAGTAAGAGCTGCCGGCAGGGCCTGCGCCTGACCCCACGCCACACAGATGTGAGGGGCGGCCAGAGAGAGCTGATAGAAGCACCAGCAGAGCAGAGCAGAATGGAGGCAGGGGAAGGAGCCAGAGGGAGCAGACAGGGCTATAGCCACACACAGTACTGTGCAGAGGGAGACATCACAGTTAGACTTCGCACCTGAGCACAAGACAGTGTTTCCACCTGGGTGAAGTTAAGCTACTCTGTTAGGTGTGGAAGTCATTAAGTGGACACATTCACAGCCTGTGGAGATGACAGAGTGGCAGGGCCTCCCCATCCCACTCCAGTCCTGTCAGTAACCAGCCCTGGGGGATGCACTGAAGCCACAGCTCTTCCCTCTACCACGGCATCACCTCCACTCAGACACCTCCTTCCTGCCCCTGCTCAGCACCACCACTCGCACCTCACCTCCCAAAGCTCCCTGCACCCAGCACAGCTGCAGCTTCTGCAGTGTCAAGTATGGGGCTGAGTCCCTGGATCCAGCCAGATGTCTCCCATGCCCATCTTCCCCAGCAGCAGGATTGGGAACAGAGAAAAACAGAGAAAGCCCAGTTTTTAAAATAAAGACACTTTGGAAGACGTGGTAACATCCTCTTGCACATGTTCCTATGCGACCTGATCTAGGTGAACCTGCTTCTGCAGTGGGGTTGGACTAGATGATCTCTAAAGGTCCCTTCCAATCCTCACCATTCTATGATTCTGTAGTGATTTTTAATGTTACTTCTTTATTTAATGCACACATTAATGTACATTCTTAATGTATTTTTTACTTTTTAAACGTTAGTTCTCTAATTTTTAACGTTACATCTGACACTTTTTTTCTGTAGTATCCAGTGACAGGACCAGGGGTAACAGACATGAGCTGGAACACAAAAAGTTCTGCTTAAACACAAGCAAAAATTTCTTTACTGTGTGGATGAGGGAGCACTGGCCCAGGCTGCCCAGGGAGCGTGTGGAGGCTCCTTCTCTAGAGGTTTCCAAAACCACCTCAATATGTTCCTGTACAACCTGATGGAGGGGAACCTGCTTTAGCAAGGAGTTGAACTGGATGATCTCTACAGGTTCCTTCCAGCCTCTGCCATCCTATGATTCTATGACTTTGTATTCTGTTGCTTGAAGAAAAATCTTTCTATAATATAAGAGAGCATTTCCGTTTGAGTGATTTCTAGTTTAAAGGATAGTTAACTATAATTCTCATTTATTGCTGGCCAGTTTTACTCTCAATCCTTAACACTGCACTCTGTTAACCACATTACAATGAATCTATACTGAAAACTCACATCTTTCCTCGACTGATAGTTCTTTAAAACAGAAGTTTCTAGTCTATCTGCATTATTATGCCTGGATTTAAGTTAGACTTCAGAACCATGAGATATAACCTTATTTTCTGTATGCACATTAGCAATATTGATGCTTTTTATTTACAATATCTTCTTGCTTCCTATTTTAGGGATAAAAGCATTAATTTCTCTGCCAGTGGAAGGATCTTTGCACACAATGCAATTTCTAACATGGGCTGTATTTTGAATATGACTCAGTAAAAGAAAAAACACACATTTCATAATGTGCCTGTGTTCCTGTGAGATCTAGGCGCATCCAACACTATTTTTCATTGTTAGAAAAACAGGCAAAGTTGAACTCAACAATTACATGAGATATTTCACTTCCCCCCACCTCCCTCAAGAACCTCTGGGGTCTTCTTCCAGAAGTAAGATTCTCTCCACTCTTTAGTTGCCTTAATTTAAGAACAAAACCACACAGCTTCAATACCTTGTGCATTCAAACCCTGCAGGCTCCTAAACTAGAACACGGGAGCAACTTCACCAGCTTTGCATGGAAGACAGGGAGAGGCTGTGCAGATGTGCCCCAGCTGCTGTGACACCTTCCCTTCTCACAGGGAGAGCAGCCCCTGTACCAGCCCAACACCTCACACTGTCGTTGCAGCCACAAACCTCTGGAGAGGCAGACGGAAATGGATAGCAGGAACTGCTTGATCAATTGACCTTTTGTCCAACCCTTTATCACAAACAATAGGACCTGTAACAGTCCAAAATATATTTAGGTAAATGCTGGGAACTAGCAAACCAACTGCTGCCACCGAGGCCAAAAACCAATCCTTTGGCATCAGAGAAACATCTTTTCTGGGTCTCAAGTGGTGCTTGTCAGGACTCCCAGCCCAGCTTCAACCTGTCTCTTCTTTTATTACCCCAAATGCTCTCCAGGTCTGAGAGCTGCCTGTAGTTTCCCAGACCCCTGACCGCAGGAGTGATGCTCTCAAGCTCGGTATTAATGTAAAGAACTATAGCAGCAGATTTGTCGAATGGCTCTGGCTCCTCTGGACATCTATATTGTACAACTTGGATACAGGTGATAGGCACCTAAGATTAGAGAGACTGATAACTATATATGCCTAAAGAGTCCTGTCTTTCCAGATAGATTTTTTTCTGAGGATGAATTTGTGTTGTCCAATCCAGAAGGCAGGATCTTGCCAAGGGCATCCACACGTATCATCACTTGCCTTCAGAAACACCAGTCACCTTCCCTCACCCAGAGCCAGAGCAAGGAAACCCCATCCCACCCAGGCTGGGACAGGAGGGAAGCAGTCATCAAATGGTAGTTAAAGGCCCATGGAGCAGAGGAGAAAGTGAGAAAACTAAAAACATACGTTTAGGAATTTCTAAAGCTTTTGAGACAGAAATCAAGTGAGAAATAAATTACATTGAGTCAAACACTTTTGTAAGATAATGAGAACAAATTGTGAGAAGCTCATGTCATGTCCTTTAAAAGGTCATGCTGAACAAGCTCGCAAAGCTCCCACACCCTATCTTACCTGGGGGGCAAGGGCATGAGAATCTTGTGCCTTCCAGCAGGCACTTGTGTGAACACAAATCTGATCCACGGTGAAGAAAGTCCATCTCTGACCTCCACTGCCCACCTCTCTGGGCATTCATTCTGCTCCTGAAACCCCTTGGGTCTTCCTACTTCTTACAGAGGTATTTAGCAAGAATCACATCAGGCTCCTGCCAGAGGATTTACAAGAGAAAGGCAAAGCTGCCCTGTTAGATCTGCACTTTACTGCTGCAGTAATAGCTCTGCTGGGTGATGGAACAAAGCAGCATCTTTCCAGATGACAGAGGTACCTGCTGAAAGGGCTCTGAGCTTGGGGATGCCGACTCAGAGCACCTGCGTGTGCAGGCACCAGCCTCATGGGTGAATGCTGGTGGGAAAGAAGAGATGACTTTGTGAGGTCTTTAAGCTTTAACGAGTTTTTGCTTGGCTCTTAGACTGTACAATACCCATATATTCTGAAGATAGGGTGGTAGGCTCCAGCTCAGCCTCCTGCTCATGCTTAGGACTATACTTGGAACTGGCAATTTTTATCTGATTTGGTCTTCTGAAAGCATTTGTGAGAGATTACACGTGAACCTCCTGGGTTAGCAGAATGCTATCCACCATTCAAGGCAGCAGGTACCTTAAGGAGTGTTATTAGTAACAGAAGCACTCAGTGGAAGTAGATGCAAAATGCACAGCAGTGATTCATTACAGACTGTACTACTTTGAGTGTCTTTCCCCATCCAAATGCTTCAGAGCATTTAACAAGTCCCAATATGAGAAAGGTGACATCTAAGCAGTAGCCAGAGGGAGATGAACAGATATCCCACCATAAGGTAACACAGTGACTCAGCATTAGGGATGGATGATGTCCTTGCTCACTCTTTTCTCATGCCAATCCCCTCATAACAGCATCTTCCTGATGCTGCAGAGCCACTGAACAAGTTACTTTTTCAGCTATCAGAGTCCATCAGACATAGATGGGAGCTTCCCAGGCACAAGCAGGTATCCAGTCTGTCAGTATCTGCCACCCAGAGCCCCTCACTCCCCGCACCCCAGCAGGAATCAGACCACAGCTGAGCTCCTCAGGAGCTGAGATACACCCAGTGGGCGGCGGGCATATGGGAGAGTTTCCCTTCTTATCTCCCCCCAACCCAGTTGTCACATGTAAATACTGGAAGATGCCAGCTCACAGGGATGTCCTGGCAAGCTACAGCCAAAGTAACAAGTTCAGTTATGTCCTATTTAATCCCTTCATCCTTCCCTACTGCCCCATTTTAATGGACATAGGGTGCTCTGCTTTTACCTTTGCTGTAGCACAGCAAAGGGGTGGAAAATACAAGATGTCAGTACTCTAAGGGTCACTTCCACAGAGGGACTGAAGCTCTGTTATGAGCAACACCTGTTTTGTGCAAGAACCTTGCACCACAGACCCACCCGTGGAACACAAGAAAGTAGGATGGAGGCTTTAACTCACATCTTTCACATCGTGGGCTGGAGCCTGGCTAAATAATGATCCTTTCTCCCAATTTCTAGAGGGTGCTTCTACTTCATTATACACGTATAAAGCTGCCTGGGCTGCAGCAATGTAACAGCCTTCAGGCAATTTCATTATTTCTCTCATAACACCTTCTAGAACCCTGATAGCATCAATCTGTCACCTCTGCTTAGGGAGATGATCCAGCTTTGAGCTGATTTTATAGCAATTATTTTTAACAGCCAAAACCACAGAGAAATGGTTTTGTCTTCTCTTAGAGTAAACATAAAGTGTTAAACTTGATGAATTGCAGGCACTCACAGCCCTGACCATCACTTAATGGACTGTGCATAAAGGAAGCAGTCTCTGGAGAAGTAAAGATATTCTACAAGGATGAAATAACATCAAGGCTGTGATCTCTCAGCAATTCTGAAAGAACAAAGGAAAACACGACCATGCTGGCACACAGACCACTTGATTCTCTTGACCCTCTTTTTCCTGCAGGCATGAGCTCACTGCTGACACACTGATTTGGGGATTTAAGACAGAATGATCAACACTACTTCATTAATCAGCTGCTCGGAGTTATGTTTTAAAGACAACTGCTTTACATACATAAATACACGTATGCATGGGAAAGAATATGGAGTTAACATTTCCTTCTAGTCCTTCAAGAAAGTCAACATCAATGGAGGAGGTCAGCACAGGGAGGGCACGGCATAGACACTGTTTGAGTCAGGACTCTGCAGTGACTAGTTGTATGATTGCAGCAAGTCCTGCCCTTCACTTACACCATTCTGGAGCCAAAAAAAAAAATCTCTCTCTTATGCTGTAACCACAGCCAATTCCTGCAATACAGCTCAAAACCCACTTCATAAAAAAGGAAACCCTTCTAGTTTATTTGCTCTACAACCAGCACTGTTCTCTTTCCACACACGAGGTACTCCATCACCATTCCAGTGTAAAGGATCCTGTAAGGTTCCAGCTATCCACTACAAAAAGGCAGATACAACTGTTTAAAGCCAAATGAAAATGACAGCAATGTACCTCCATTGCAGCAAGTTGTGTCAGAACCCCTGGCTTGTGCTACTGTGTTCCATCATTAAATTAGCTAAGCCTTATCCCAAGTGTTGGCTTGCTTCCACTAGCTTGTGTTGCTTAAGAAATGGAAGGCACTGAGATAAGCAGCTCTTTCCTACCTACCTAAAGAAGTGAAATCCTCCCCCTCTGTAAATCTCTTCTACTTTCAAGAGTGACTCAAAGCAAGAGGGACCAGGTTAAACAAAAAAAAAATGTTCTTCTGTTAAGTTAAAAGTCACCAGTTCAAGCTCCATCTTCACATGGCTGAGATAAATTAGTTCTTTTTCTAAGCAATTTTAACAAACACACTTCCCAGTCTTACCAGTTTCTACATTTGCAGAACACAAAGAAACCCTGTACAATGGAAAGGGAACCCCAGGTCAGGCTGAGATACCAAAGTTAAACAACACATTGACTTACAGAAGTTCACAGGTATTCTGGGCTTTCTCCTACCGGGCAGATCTGGTAGAGCTTTCCCTTTGCATTTCTAATCACCATCCCCACCAGCACAATGCACTCACCATTTGTTGTCAGCAGCCTTCAAAATCCTGGATCCTAAGTACAGACATATTGCACTACCACATCCAGACTGCATGAGCACACATCTCCTCCCTGCATTGGCTCCTGGTTACTTCTTCCCAACACTCCTTTCTGCATGCCCACCAGTTACTCTGCAATCCCAAATCATTGTTTAAGCAGCTACACTTGTGGTCAGGGGCAGCCCTTGCTCTAGATGCATTAGGCATAGCTCTGCAGCCCTTGGGAACTCAGCAGCAGTAACAATTTCTTGTTGTTGCATTGCCAAAAGATAAAGCTACTCAAACCACAATGAAATTCACACTTCCACAGTGAGGTTAATCACACAAAATGTCCTGCTCAGTGTTTCCTGCATGTCTGGTCTGCCTTTTTCTTTTATAAAGCTTCACAGCACAGCTGTACAGAAGAGACACACCAGAGCTGTAAAGTAGAAAACACTCAGATTTCAAATAGCCAATATTCCCCCAAACAGTGCTCACTCCATCTTTTGGAATGATCCACTTCAGCCTTAATATAGAAAAAGGGGAATCTGGGGTTTTCTATGTGCCATGGAACCTGGTTTTGCTCCAAAGCAATAAAACAAATATTCTGAAACAGCTTTTAAAAGATGTTCTGCTGTTTCACATGTTCCCTTTATTTTAAGGTGGAAAATTGACTGACCCAGTCTTCTTGTTCTCCAACGAGAAATACCTGTGAGCAGACATCCCATCTCTGACCTTGACAGCCCGCTCTGTGATGACAAAGTGTATCATGTCTGTGCTCATTCAGCCTCCAGCCCAGCTGCCAAAGGAGGTGCCAATCGTCAGGGTATTTCCTTTCTGCCAGGCACTGCCAGCTTGGCCAGCGTCACATTGGCAATAGCCGGAGGGCTGCTAGAACTTGGCCCACAGCAGAGTTTCCATTTTAGCAGATCCATCCTGTAACATATTATAAAACAGCAGCTTAAAGCCTCACTGACTAATTACGGCCTCACCTTAGAATATTGATTGCGTTTTTAAATGCTTCTTTGTTTTCTTTCCAATCCCATCGACTGTCTCAGTCTAGGCTTAAATTGTGGAGCAATATTCAGCAGACTAAGCGTCTGTGGCAGCAACTGCCCCACGACACCTGACGTGCTTGAAAGAATCTCAGAAAACGCTACAGCCCTTTCTAAAGAAGATGATCACTGGTCACCTGCAGCATGTCAGCTTAAAACCTCAGTCCTGGCCCCGAGTCCAAGGAAGCCCAAATAAATACGGGTGAACCCTGCTCGCTCCTCTTTATGGTGTGAAACACTCACGAGCGTAGGAGCAAAGGAAAGGAAGGAACGCTCATTTGGGACAGATTTGATGCGCATTTCGCTGCTCCGAGCTGCCCGGTGCCTGGGATGTGCGGTGTAACATTGCCACCAGGCGGGCAAACGCTCGCCCCTGCCCGCCGGCAGCAGCTTCGGAGGAGCTGTTTTGAGGGGGGGGTCGGTGTTTCACAGAGCCAAACCCGCCTTCCCGAACAAGCAGGCATTGTCTGAACACCTGCAGATGCCCTGTCGAGCTGGGAGGCAGCCAGCAGAGCCGCTGGCCGCAGTTCAAACCCTGACCTTTTTAGGCAGAGAGCTGGCAGAGGGAGCTGAGGGCAGGGCAGGCGCAAGGCTCCAAGCCACGGGCCAGGGAAACCAGAGCTGCACAAATGTCATCGCTCTCCCTTCCCTGCTCGCTTCTTCTGAAAGCACTCCTGGTGATAACAGCCCGCGGCCATCTCATCTTGCTCATCCAGCGCAGCCGTCCATCAGGGAGCAGGCTGACTTCTCTAGGCACTGAGTGCCAACAGGGGATGCGTCCCTCTGCCCATCCCATCACTGACCACCGCAATAAACAGCTTATGGAAACCTGTGCGAGGCTTCCCAGAGCTGGGAGAAAGGGGAAAGCTTGTCATTCCTTGCTGCAGGAGAGGATAATTAGGAAAAGCAGTTGCAAGGCCACTCAGCTTCCTCCTTCCCTGAGAGCTGGCTGAGAAATGTGTTTCACAAATGGCAGCCTGTTCACTGCACAGGGACAGGGTTATTCCCAGAAGAAATCCAGGGAGCACAGCCACGAAACGTGTCAGAGGAGAGCAACAACCTTTATAGTAGCAGCCAAAAGCATCTTAACAGAAAAGATGCCAACAACAAACAAAATGTTTGGGGAATTAGGAAGAAGCATCCCTTCGTTTGCCACCTAGTTAACCAGAATAAACTGGATGACTTTGAAGGCTTCCTGAATAATGGTGATGGAGACCAAACCATTGGTTCTATGGTACAAAGTTGCACGTGAAACCTACAGAGGAGGAAAAAAAAGGCTCTGTAGAGAGCTTCGCACTTAAAATACCTCAGCAGGAGGATGTGGGACTTGGCTGTTGGTGCTGCAGAGCACTCGTCACATCTGCAGTGACGTCAGTTACTTCTGTGACCATAGGCTTGGTGGTGGAATATTCCTCCAGCAACCCCAGTTATTAATGCAACTTTCATAGGGGGAAATAAAACAGCAGGGGAGAGATCAAGCTCTTGTTTAAAATTACTTCAAACACAACCAAAAATCTTGGCCAAGCTAGTACCAGTATTTTAAATAAATATGCTTTTATGTACATTTCTATGCAGGAGGAAATCTTTTCCTCACTTCAAGTGAAGCTGAAAAGCTCACAGGGCAAAACACTACTGGGAATAGCATCAGCTTTGAGTTTTGTTGTTTCCTGTTACTACTTCTCATGCTACAAAACACCTGGCAGCGGGTTTCATGTGGAAATGCACTTTTTCCGAAGCTCACACGTCGTTACCTCACTCTCCCACTCCTGCACAGTGCCTTTTGTGAAACTCTTCTGCAACAGGAAAGCCCAGAGGAATGAGTTAAGGTTCTGTTATTTGGCAACCTATTGTTGAGAGGAGACCTTGAAGTGAAGGCAATTTGTCATTATTTCACACTGACACTCTACACAACTGGTTTGAGGGATCAGTTTCAGTCTTGCAGGCTGATAATGTTGTTCTACAGCTGTTGGAATTGTAACAGTATTGAAAGCACTGAAAGCCAAAGCAGTCGCTCCAAAGATGAACTTTATTTCATTATAAAACAGATTGTTGAGGCATTGTTTCTTTTTGTGAACATCCACTGTACCATCAGCAGGTCCTGCTTTGAGGACGTAGCTGCTTGATAACAAAGGTTCCACCACTAGACAACAGAAACACAGATGCATAGAACAAGTGCTGTTTAGACACGGAAGAGCCAACGGTCCAAAATGGAACCAGTTCAAACTGGTGATATGAGCAAAAAAAATACCTGTACAGCTCCAGCCCAGCCAGAGCTGCATGCCCAAAAGTGGAGTCCTTTTTATTTCACAACAAATTCTGTACTGGGCTTCTGGGGTAAAAAACATCAACAACAGGAAAAAAATCCCCAAGGCAGAAGAATCACACCACACCTCTTCCCTCTCCTGAAGTCACTGGTTAATTATCCCTTAGTTCTTGTCTAAACTGTGCTGTGGCACACGAGTATGAAAGACAGTAGTGTGAAGCAATAGTGAAGGGCTGGTAGTCAGCATTTCACAGATGCTTTATCCCAGCACTTTGGTTCCTTTTCCAATCGTGATCCTCACCCCAGGAGTTTCATTTTTATTGAGAGGTGCATCTTGTTCCAAATTTGCAGATCTCTCACACATTTGGTATTTGAGCTCAGTGCATTAACATGGGCTTCTGGATGTCATCTGTGCTCCTTGGGTAAGTAACAGAGTCCCATGGCTTCCAGCAGGAACAGTAATTCATATACTGTCAGCCCAACGTGCACAACTGCACAGAAGGAATGCTGATGCAGTGTGGAGGAACATTCTGACAGTCTGACTCCTCCTCCTGGTTTCCACGTTGTCCAATACTGACTGAGGAAAAGTGTCTTTACCAGACTCACACATCAGTACTTGCATTTGGTCCTAGGCATGTTTAGTACTGACAATCTAAATCAAGATGGAAAATGAAGTCTCATTCTGGTCCATTAAAGCTTTTCACTGCAACTTCTCCAATTGCAAAGCATGATCCCCCAAAAAATTCCCAGTACCTTCTGAAAAGATACTTTCCTCTGCACCAGTCAAGGGGATCAGAGGCTGGAAAAGCTGCCTATGCAAGCAACTCACAGGAGTTATCTGACCAGGGTCTCACATCTAGATCTATAGAAACACACAAGTAACATACATTTTTTTCCCCACACTCCTTTGTGGTGATGAGACTCTTAATTCACTTGATGTGAGGAGTCAGATAACATCCTGATTGCTACAAGACCAGAATTTATTATCAATGAGAGAAACTAGCAAAGAGCACAAGCAGATTTGCATTTAATCAGCCATAATATCCATTTCCTTCAGCTACCATTAGAACTAGAGGTACTACCACTAAAAGCAATGAAAATTAGTTCCAGATTTTATAAAGCTTTCAAAGTTGCAACTCCAGGTACAGACACTGGCAGAAACTCAATGACCAAAGTTTTCTGCTTGTGGAGGAGGGGTGGTGGGAAAGAATGCAGTCACAGAAACATGACAACAGTCTCAAGCCAATATTCAACATGTGACAAGGTCTAGGACAGTCATTACAAAACAAAACCACTGGAATTAGAGAGAGCATTTAGTAAAAAGAAACAACTGCCTTCTAAATCTGCCATACTGAAAAAAAAAAACCCCAAACACAAAAGGTTGTGCTTACAAACCGTCACTATGGAACTTGAGCATCGCAGGGAGAGGTTTCTCTCACCACTGCTGCAAAGGAGCTGCAAAAACAAGTTCAGTGGGGAAAAAAAAAAATGCTTTCCAAACATTCATATAACAAATATTTATTAAAAACTGTAAAGGCTGTTGTTGAATCTGAAAGGGGCTCAAACAAATTCTAAGAGTCACTGAACTCAATCCAATTGACAAGTTCATTCTCTTAACACATAATTAAAAAAACAACTGTCTTTAAAAAAATTTTTTTTTGCACCATTTCTTTCCCCTTCAATTTATAAAATGCAAACAGTTTGCTAGAAAAAATCTGAACATAAGGGAATGCGCTTTGGAAACATCATCAACACGTGTGTTCCTACACAATGATGTTATCAAGTTTGGGTTACTTCTTTTCACCTGACTGGCTATACTTTGAGAACGTTCCTCTCTTCTTTCCTCGGTCCATGAGAAGCTAAGTTTAGAAAAGAAGAGCTCCCATACTGCCAACTTCACTCTGTTCCTTTACAAAAATTTCAAAGTACTGGTAAATGATAGTGACAGCCAGCAAAATTCCAGTTCCAGAGCCAATTGCCCCAAGGAAGTCTGCCAACACAGAGAGGGCACCAATGCAGAGACCACCAAAGGCAGCAGCTGTAGGGATGTATCTGTAAAATACAGAGAACAGAAAAGGTGCCGTTAGTTTGCTCTGGATATTAACAAACAAACTAGAGTGTTTGGTATATGGGATCTATGGAAAGTATCTAAATCAAAGGAAGAGGGTTTTTTTTCTGGAAAACCACTGAGAAGAGAAAGAACACTGCTGACATAATCTCTCTTCTCTCATGGGTCTACAATCCAAGATATGTCTGGTTAAATCATGGCAGTAAAGAGTGTGCAATAGTGCCAGTGTACTAGGTAAGGAAATACAAACCTGAACCTGACTGGAGGCGAAAGAAATGCCAAGCTAAGAAGAGAAGATCTTACAGTCTACCATGAAATTAAGCACAAAGGTTAAGCTTATGGCTACTATTTCAAGTCATTTGCAGGTGACTTAAATCTGAAGTCATGGTAACATATCTGTAACATGAAGAGTGCACAGGTCCCATCCAGCAATCAGATGCACTTTGCATCATCAGCCTGTGAGATGTGTTGCTCACCTGTTGAGCTCATGTACCATGGAAGTTTCTCTGTGCCCTCGCATCACCATCTGCTGTTCTTTCAACTGTTTGGCAACCTGTATTTAATCAAAGAACAGAACAAGTTGAGCTTCATTTGCCAAGGCCATGGAACTCAGTGCTACAGGAAAACACAAGCAAGATGTTTCAGTAAATAGTGGTGAGTCTGGGGCTTTTTTTCCCCCCTCACTGTTTTCTGGGGGGAGCTTCTAGCTTATCTTCCTCAAACTTCAGAGCTCTCTATGGCAGAAATGAGTATTTGAGCTCTACCTCCAAGTTCTTCAGTGGCAACTGCCTTGTGCACAGTGCCTGTCACCTGGCAATGAAAGTTTCTACTTTTCCTTGCCTGCCCTTACACTGATCAGATGTCACAAAGCAACACTCAAAGTTTCCCAGTGCCAATGCAAGTATGAGTTCTGTTGTCATATTTTTTGAAAAAGTAGTATAGAAAACAGGGAAAAAAAATACCCCATTCTGCCCTCCCCCCTCCCTCACTTGCAAGAGACATAAGTCACTGTTACACAAACAATAGATATTACCAACAAGATTACCAGCATAATAGCTATTTCAGAAGAAATTTAGTCTTTTTCTTACAACAGTCCATCTGTTTTCATCATGTAAGCTTATATAATTTATCATATTTAACTTACATCTTTGGCAGAGGAGCCAGAGACTTCAATCCACGTCTTGGAGAAGAAAGCACAGGAGCCCAACATAAATACAATATAAACGACTGCGTGGACAGGGTCTTCTAACACTGAGGAAAAGGACTCTGGAGGTGACAGATAATAACAAAGCCCACCAACTGGATAAGCACGAGCAGGGCCTCCAGATGATGTGTCCTAGAAGAAAGAAAGCAGTCAATAAATTTCTCTTTCTTAGCCATTAAGCTAAGCCTGGGTTTATATCAACTTCATGCCCCTACAGCAGCACACCAAGATTCAGCTCCACTATGGCAAGCAGTTTCTAAAGTGGAAATGGAATACAATAAGGAACAGCAAAAATACTTAGGACAGCACAGAACAGCCCAAGGTAAGAGGTAAATGGAGACCTAACATCTACACTCATCACATTCATAGTCTACCACTACCCAAGTGCTAATTTAGGAGTTTCAGTGTACATGACTCCCTGTAGAAGTGGCCTCAATATTCCCAGCCACCATCTATTTAACCACACATTTTAATGGTGCTCACTAAGTGTGTGCAAGATTCGAAGGAATACTCACAGACCAAGTGCCCAGCAGGCTAACCAGCAAGTTGCCACTGAAGCGAGCAGAGAGCATCTGGGAGATGACGTACAAGTTTGACACCAGGGCAGACTGAAGAATAATTGGAATGTTGGAAGTATAGAAGAGCTTGATAGGGTAAGTGTTGTATTGGCCACGGTAGCGAGCAGATTTGATAGGAAGATCCACTCTGAAGCCCTGAAAAGTTTTAAAAACAAAGTCCCTTCTTATATCTAGACATGAGTTTATACATTGCAAGTGACAAGTTTGTATCTTGAATTTGAATATTCCCTTGACAGCAACAGAGAACAAAATAAACAGCAATCATTTTGTACAAATACACATACTCTACCCAGAGGATTATCCAGAATGACCCCTCTGTAAAGGGCCTGGAAGCTTACAGGCTGTCTAAACACACACATATAAGAAGATAGGAAAGATGGGAACATCAGAAGAAATTGGAATATTCAATAAGGACTGAACTTAGCATCCAGGAAAAGAAACAGACTTTCTATATCCTTCAGCACTTTGCTGCAACAAACAGTAAGAGACACAAAGGCTTAAAGACTTCAAAGTATTCTCCATCAAAAAGCAACAGCATTTGAGTTAGGCAATGTTACATATACACACTAATCTGGGCTTTTTCAGTGACCAAAGTAGGTCTCAAGTCCTTTTTGTGGCTCCACTGAAACTGGTTAACAGAAGCTAGTGTTAAATGAACATCCAGATCTGGAATGTACAAAAATGAGTCTTCTAAAGGCAGTCGAATGTGAAAATATAATTTCCTACAGAAAGATGACAGATCTACTTCCATACAAACAGTTTTACAGTTCTCTTTATTCCAACTGACCTGGAAATAAATGACAATAGCAAAGACAAAGATGGTGGCAATCAGGTTCATGAGGTTGGGGAGATTCTGGCGGTAAAAAGCCTCACGAAGAGCTCTGACTTTGTCTGTACGAGTAGCCAGAAGATGGAAAAGAGCAATGATGGCTCCCTCAAATTCCATGCCTTGGAAAGGAAAACAAAAACCAAGTTAGGTGTGCTCTGATTATCTCCAAACGTCAGTGCCTTGTCCTGTTAGGCATACTCATGCCTTTTGCACCCTGAGCATGCTCTCAGAACTTTACTACTGTCATTCATATCAGCTTTTTTCGCCTCCCCCTGTAGCAGCCTAGAAACCAAATCATAACCCAGCAATCAAATAAGTTTACTGGTCTCTAGAAACAACCATTTGCCATTTTTTTTCCCCTCTTCCTCCTCCTCACACAAGAACTTAACTGAGGGAGGCAGTACGTTTTCTAGTATCATGAGACACTACTTATTGCTGTGTTTCAGCAAGTGTGGTAACCTCACTATGTTTGATATTACACGACATCAAACAAAATCACCTCCTGTTAGGCTTGGAGAATAAGGTCATTGGGGCAAAGAGTGAGAAATGGCAGGGGCAGAATACAAACAGGTATCTGTCTGGAAGTTGGGCAACAACCATAATACAGTGACAGTCTACCATTATTAAGCTTCAAGTGAGGCACTGTAAAAAAACTGAAGTTCAGGAATGTCCTGATTTTGTCTGGTATAGAGTTAATTTTCTTCCCAGTAGCTGGTACAGGGCTGTGTTTTGGATTTATTGTGAGAATAACGTCGACAACATACCTTGATGTTCTAGGTGTTGCTAATTAGCACCTATCTTGAGTTCAGGAGGAGGGGCACAAGAAGTTGGAAGGGAGCATGATCAGGATACTTGACCTAAACTAGCCAAAGGGCTATTTTGCTTGTTAAGAAAACAGACTATGCCACATTACCTCGTCCTGTGTTCACCGTGGTGGGGCTGAATGCTTTCCACACAATAGTCTCACAGATGTTGGTAGCAATGAAGAGAGAGATGCCAGAACCAAGACCGTATCCTTTCTGTAGGAGCTCATCCAAGAGCAGAACTATCAATCCAGCAACAAAAAGCTACAGTAAAAGAAAAAAATACAGCATTAGTCTCACCTCTTTTTGATTTTTGTTGAAAAAAATGATAAAAGATTAGGAAATATTATAGATGAGTATGAGGAAGCAGGCAGACTTTGAGCTTTTTTCTCTGCCTGTGGGTCAGGGAGTACATAAGGCTGATTTTTTGACCCTTTCAGAGGCACAGTAAGTGGAGAGGACTAGAAATTACCTGAATTGTGATAAGCAAGCAGATACCAGCACCCATCTCAGATGGGTCTCCATACATTCCAGTCATTACATAGACAATAGACTGCCCGATGGTTATGATCATTCCAAACACTGTTGAATAGAAAGAAAATCTCCGTTTTTCTTCAAGATTTGTGTCAGTGGGCAATGAGATAAACACAAAGCACTTCTTTGTAGGGAAAGTTGGGAAAGAATACATATGTCACAGGACGTTTAGATTCAAGAGCAAGTTAAGTTTGTTGTTTCAGAAGCAAATGCATTTAGAGGCAAACAGGTTTGGTTCGCAAAGATTGTTTTGGGTATTGAGAACTCCCGAGGCTAAGACACTGCATTAGCAATTTATGACTTTTTTTCCAGTGAAACAGATCACTGGAAAGAAGTAGTGTGGTACAGCATCAAATAGCTAAAGGACACTCATTTTTTTCTAAAAGTGATTTATCAGTTGAGCACGGAGATTTCTTATTGCTGAGAAAGAATCATGCCTGAAACTGCAAGGTAAAAACTACAACAGACATCTTCATCAATGCCAACATTTTTCTGTTAACACTAACACAGTGCAAAGGTTGGATCCCCAGTGTCTATACATTGCTTAGTTTATCCAGTGAGATTGTTGCAGCAATACCCATTGCAGGCACTTTTCTTTTTCAAACCTCTGAAGACTAACAGCTAAGAGGCCAGACGGGAGTCAGTAAAACACTGATGAAACACAGAAATCTGTAGCACAACATGAACACCCAGCATGAAAGAAACCCACGTATCTAACTCCAACACTCATCACGTGGAAAATTAACACTTTCTGTTCTTAGGGTTAGATACTCTGAAACATTAGCCTTTAATATCAGCTGTTACTCACATTTCTGTGCTCCATTGAAAAGAGCTCTGTCCTTGGGAGTGTCACCAACCTCAATTATCTTAGCACCTGCCAAGAGCTGCATGATGAGCCCAGAAGTGACGATTGGTGAAATGCCCAGTTCCATCAATGTACCTGCCAGACACAAGAAAAACAATGAAAGAAAATAATGAGGTGCACCATACCCACCTTTGAGGTTCCAAGTTTGGTTTTTTCCACCCTTTACATCATAATAGAGAAGAGATAAAACTCCAAGTCTCCATAAATGTAAAACTCCTCCATGATAACAGAAGCTTGTTAAAAGTCCATCTGATAAGTAATGCAGTAATCCTCAGCGCCTTAGAACTATGTTTGCTGAAAAAGACTTTTGTTGTCAGGAGCATAAAACAAAGTAGCAATTTGCTTTCTGCCTTTGACAATCAGTTACTTGAGCACTTGTAATTTTCAACAGGAAAACACAAAATTTTTCAGAAGTGCACCAAGTTGAATCCATGTACATCTCCTTATGGCATAAACTGACAGGAAGCACAAACGACACTTAATGACAAAAGGAATTCAGAACACTGTCACCAGTCTTAATTCACACCTGCACTAAGAAAGCCTCTACATGAAACTGAAATTCACACAAACTATCATGGATTTTAATCTTCTGTGAGATAGACTCAAAGATGTCACCCAGAATGCTACAACACACCTGGTCTGAAAACAAAGCTTGAAATATACACAGAAGACTGCAACAGTAGTCACACAGGCAACTGGGGACTCTCTCTTCCCTAACCCTTTTCCTCCAAAATGCTCCCTGATTTTATAGCTATAATAGACTGCACACAGCCAACCAGACACTAATCTTGTCCACAAAGTTCTGTCTTTCTTGATGCCACATTAGTTTACAGAGAAAGTTACTTCCCTCCCAACCCCGTCTCCTCTTATTTTTATCACTGCTAAAACAGAATGTAAAGTAAGAATGAGCCTGCCCTGGTTTCAGCTCGGATAGAATTAATGCTTTTCCTAGTAGCTCTTACAAGGGCTGTTTTGTATCTACTGTGAGAATAATACTGATAACACACACTGATGTTCTGGTTGTTGCTAATTAGTGTTTATCTTCAGTTAAGGATTTTTTTCAGTTTCCCAGACTGTGCCAGCAAGCAGCTGCACAAGAAGCTGGGAGGGAGCGTGGCCATGACAGCTGACCCAAACTAGCCCAAGGGCTATTCTGAAGGACATTATGGCCAGTAGAGAAATTGTGGGGAGCTGGCAGGGAGAGAAGAGTTGCTTGTCAGGCATTGGTCAGCAGGTGATGAGCTCTGGGCATTACTTGAAGCTTTTCTTGTGTTTTAATTATCTTTTTGTTATATTCCTTTTCATTCTACTATTATTTACTTATTTCAGTTTGATTACTAAATTGTTCTTAACTCTCAAGTTTTACTTTTTTTCCCTAATTCTCCTCCCCATCCCACTGGAAGGGGTAGGGAGAAGTGAGCAAGCAGCTGTGTGATGTTTAGTTGTCAGCTGGGGTTAAACAATGACAGAGGCCAAAGCCATTTTGATTCAAGCTAAAAAACCTGCCCTCCTGGAAGTCTGACCATACCTCTATTCGATGCCAAAATCACTCTCATCCAGTAGAAAGGATCTGCTGAGTCTGATGACATGATACCAAACAAGGGAATCTACAATTCCAACCAAGAGAGGAAAACAGGATTAAATTAGAGACTTCGTAACATCATTTAAACGATGTTAAAACCTTAAAAACAAGAGAAATATACCTGGCAGCATACTAAGAAGATGAAAAGTGTGATTGCTGTCCATAGTACCTTTTCCTTAAACTGAATCTAAAGGAAAAAAAAACCACAAAATCAAAAATCAACAATGCAAGATGATAAAGGTGTCAAGATAACAAGACCTAGTCAATCAGGGAAACTTTCACAGTCTCTAAAGCACGTTTGTTGCTCTTGTGAAGGGACAAAGTACAGCATGTCCTAAAGAAAACAACTCACTCTTCATCCCTTTTCTACTATGTAAGGCCAAGGAAAAGGACAAAGCCTCATTGAAACTTTAATCCAAAGAGAAAAGCTTACACCTATGGTAAACCATTCCAGCACTTATCTTAGCAAGTAATCTTAGATTAGAAATTAAGAAGCAAAGATTTTTGAGTTGTGGTTTTCAACTGGTCTAGTTCACACTCCAGTATGTGCTGGGGCATAAACATGTCTGCACATCATGAACTAGTCAATGTATTCCCGTACAACCACATCCACAGTACAGAATAACCACTTCTAAAAGCAACTGTGTCTACAACTGCTGTTCTCCCCACAGGAAAAAACACCCCTCAATAAATCCCACAAACACAAGCTGAGCTCTGAACATTTTATAACACATAAATGCAACTCTATGAAGAAAATGGTGTTACTTACCTTCCGTTCTGGCTTTTGGATTTCAGGCAAGATAACACAGAAGGGCTTGATTACTTCAAGAAATTTTACTGTAAGGAAATGAGTTAAATGACAAAGTGAAGATACAGATACAAAGAACATAGGGAAAGCCCAAATAAATTGAATTTGTATGCATTGAAAGGCTCAGTTAAGGGCAAAGGTTTGTTGCAGTTTTGGTTCTGGTTTGTTCTTAGGCTGGTACTTCAGAAATACAACACCCAAGATGATTTTAATTCAGAAGATACTTTTGAACCATACAATTAAGTATTCCTACACAGTGCTCATAAGCAACATTGAAGTTACTTCAGAGAACGTCCAATGCAATGATCTCCTCATACTCAAAAGGGCTATTCCTTAGATCAGAAAAGACTCAGTATTGAAATATGCACACAAAAGAAGAAAAGATCTGCAAAGTCACAAGTTCTCCCGAGAGAATCTGAGAGATCCGATTTTGAATGGAGTTAACAATAAACTTTAGACAAATCTAAGAGTACACACATGTTTTGGACCCATGTGAAGTAAAAAATATACAGTGATGCAGAAGAACTGAAACTTCTGGCGGCTTTCCACTTTGTGAAAGGCAGCAACTTCAGCGTTACCTTATCTTTGTTATTCACTTGAAACCCCTCCCCATAAAAATTATTTCTTTAATTTCAAGCCATTAATTGCCTGGAAGGTTACGCTGGACTGTGGTTTTAAGCTTCAAGAGAATCGTGATTCTCCCCAGTGTATACAATAATACACCAAATGATGCTTTTCAGGCAGCTCTTCCTGGAAGTAGCAGACTCTGAAGCAAAGTCCATTCACTCGGATTACTTCTAGACCACAGACCACGGTTTATAGGTTACTTTAACAACGTAACTGAAAGTGTTACGGCTCATCTCCAAGGCGAGAGCCTCTCTCACTCTCTATCTCGGTACGGCACTAGGCACAGGCGGGCCTGCGATGGCCAGGACCGTCTGTCCACCGGGCACCGCCGAGCAAACCCTTCCCTTGGCACATCTGGCGTGCCCAGGGAACGGGTAAAGACCGCGAGAGGTGGGGGAAAAACCCTTCTAGACCAGAGGAAGGGAAACCCGCCCAGGGTTGGCCGTGGAGGGAGTGCCGCCGGCGCCGCCAGGGCAGCCCCGAGAGCCGCGGGCCCGGAACGGGCGTCCTGTGGCCCTGGGGGGGGCGAGGGCAGAGCGGCGGCCCCTCGGAGGGGCTCCCGTGGCCCACCGGAGCAGCGGGAGGACGGCCCGCCCAGCCAGGAGCGGCTGCCAACGGCCAGCCGGCGGCTCCCTGGCCGCCCAGCCCCGCGCGGAGACCCCGCCGCAGCCCCTCGCCGCAGCCCCGGTACTCACTGCCCATGGCGGCCGCGGGACGGGAGCGCGGAGCCGGGAGCCGGGAACCGGGAGCGGGGAGCGGCGGCGGCGGCCTCGGAGCGACACGTCAGGGATCGAGCGCGGCCGCCCCCTTCCGCTTCCTGCCACGCGCCGCCGCCACTGCGCAGGCGCCGCCCCCGGCAGAGTCCAGGCGCCTACAATTCCCGCCATGCATCGCGAGCACGGTCAAACCTTCCCCCCCCACCGCTTTCCGAGGAATGGCGAAGGCTCGCCTGATGCTTATTGGCTCCCCCCGCGGAGCGATGCAACCAATCGGATGGCGAGGTAGCGCGCGCGGCTCGCTGGGAATCGTAGTCTTGGTCTCGCGGCCGCCATCTCGATGGAGTGTCGGAGCGGCCCCAGGGCATAGCGGTGCCCGGCTGTTCCCAGTGATACCGTAAAAGCCGCTCTAGGAAGACTCCTTAAGAGTCTATTTCTGAGTTTTAGAAAGCAGGCATTCTTTATTGCAGAACCATATTGCACGGGGATAGCACCTCTGATCATGCACACTGAAAAATGAAAGAACACTCCTTGTAATACATTGCAGGGAAATGAAGCAACGACCTCATTCTGGGCATCGCTGAAACGGTTTTGATGTTGTTTGTCTACTCGGTCACACAATTTGTACCCCAAACTGTAACTGTCTTGCTGCCGAAGGGCTCCGCTTCCTTGTCTTCTGCTCTGTTTGATTTTGCATGCCTCCAACTCACGAGTCTTTTAAGTCCATCCCCCTTGGGCATCCGCTTTTAGTCACAAAGCAGGTCTTTGGGGTTCTTCAGGACCCTCAGGTGGTCGTTGTCTTGATGCTCCTTCAGTCCTGAGTCTGCACATTATCAGCTATTTATGTAACTCATTTCTTTCACAGTCAGTAGTCCTCGACCATAAAGTTCCACTATTTTAGTTTGTGTCAGCCTGCATCTACATCTACAGCCTGGGTGTCTCAAGCTGGTTGATATCTGTATCCTAGATGTCTTAAGATAGCTGAAGCTGGAGCAAGCACAAGTTAAGCCTGTAAAATTACGGCAAGAACAAAACTTTCTGCTTTAAGATCATTACGCATCATAAGAAACATGTGTTTTAGCTACCAGAAATCGTCGGTTTAGGAGATTTTGAATGATACATACATACTTAAATAAACACTTAAAATTCGTTTTCCGCTTTTGTGTGTTACAGTGGAATGTTTTATGCCTTTCTCTGCAGTAAGGAACACCCTGCACCCCTCACACAAAACAGCAGCTGGTCATGGCAACTGCTGGGTTTAACACACCCCGATCGAGCTGGGCTTCTAATAACATGTGAAACATTGGTGCAAATGTGAAACATTGTGCCGGGTGTTAAACCAGTCACGGTGCATCAACATGTCGCTCAGTGACCAGTGACATGTGCTCACATTGGCTTTTTACTTATTTCTAGCTAGAAAAAATGGTTGATGAAAGCTAGCTTTCTTCGGGCCTTACACAGTAAAACCCTGTTTTGCCAACTGAAGTAGAAAAAAGCAGGGAGAGGAGCCAAATTCAGCTCCTCTGTATAATCAGCTGTCACTCTGCAGAACAGAAGAGCAAAAGAAATTGAAAGATATTGGGGAATCATGATGTTAAAGCCATGTGCGACACTGGGTCATATTTTGGCCTTGACGTGATGCCCTGACTTCAACAGTTTGTCTTGGAGAGCTGTTTTGGCAGCCAGTTGTAGACTCACTGACAAAAGCAAGTAATGTGATACACTAGGGCTGATTTTTACACAATGTTTGGGAAGCACCTACTACCGCAAGAGAACTCAGCATGGCACCAGCTGGTATGATGGAATGATGATGATGAGGAGGAGGAGGATAGCTTGTAATTAATAAACTGCTCTTTAGGGAACAGCAACATCTGAGAAGCATACTTAGATTTTAAACAGCTTGTTCTTTTCATGTTTTGCTGTTCTTCTCTGAACCAAATCTGTCCCTCTTATATAACCAAGCAAATCCCGCTTCAGAAATAGTGTCATTTAGAACCATTAGAAATGTTAATATTGACTTAGTAGCTCTGAAGTTTGTTAGCCATTGTGTTCCATTGTTTCACATAGTGCAAATCTTCTGCATATACTGCAAAATTATGTATCTCAATATACCTCCATTGCATTATTACAAAGTTGACATTCACTTACTGCTTTTGAGATGGGACTTCACTCTGTGGCATCTGTGACTACAGAGACTGGATCCAGTTGTGCTGAATTGTAAGCTGATGCAAACAACAAAGGTTATATGATTGTTTCAATAGCTAGAGGTAAAAAGCATAAAATAGGGTAGAGAGTAGAAATGAAGAGAGAAGCATGGATGAATTTGTCACTGCCTCCAAATGGTTCCTTTTAGTTCTAGTGGCATTTCTCGCAGAAACTCCAGGCTCTATTTGAGGAGACCCCTTTTTCCACACTTGTGACATGCTTACACTCTGTTCCCACACCAGGACGTTTTATCAGTGTGTCAAACTTGCATGTTGCATTGAGTAAAAGCCTTGTTTTACCCAGGAGGATAAAGAAGACAGTAGCTGTTGTTATCCCAGGTCTCATAGCATCTGTGGGCTGGCATCACTAGAGAGCATTACACATCTTTCAGTTTGTGCACGCACATGTGAGCATAGACACACACAAAACATTACCTTGCAAAACAGGGCTAGTTAATATTTGTAGCATTGGCTTGCAAGGTGGGGCGTGTGATAGCAACAGCCCTTGGCGTGTTGGGTCTGTTTAACAGCAGGACTAGTGCAGCCTGTGGTTTCTGGTGTACAGGTTCTGCCCGCAGTAGTGTGTATGACCACGAGGTGGAAGAGCTGTTTTACTTATGATGCTGCCTCTGCTCGCATTAAATGTATCCAACCATGCAGGCAAGTTTTATTACCATCGTTATTTAATCATTGTAGTTCGATGCCCAAGGGTCCCATTCAGGACCAGAAATCCTTTTGCTAAGTGTGATACAGATACAGTCTGCATTCCTGCAAGGAGCTCCCTGCAGGTAGATCCCAGTGCCCCATGCAGTGCTCAGGTCAGTGGTATTTCAGGATACTGCTATGATCGCTTCCTCTGCATAGTACATCTATAGTGTTAGAGGTCCCTTTGCTTCAGTGAGGCTCCCCAAAGAGGTCAGTGTGTGGGGAGCCCTGTGCAATCATGCCTAGATGTAACAACTGTATCTTCAATGCTCTGACAGAGCATTCTAGGGAGCAACCACAGCTGTGACATGTTTTACCTCCCCTTTGCTTGCCACCCCCATGCTGTCTCTCAAGCTGTTTGACAGCTTGTCAGGTGACCTTACCAATTTATCCACTCAGATAGGTATGTATGAAACAATTCAGGTCAGAAGTGGAAGCTTATGATCTGAATGGCAGGTAAGCATGGACATAAAGATGACCTTTAGGGAACCCTGAGTAGGTAATACTTCTAAAACATTGTTTACAATGCTGCTAACCTAAAAGAGACTTAACTCCTCTCTCCATCAAGGCCAACAGCCCAACTCCATTGATTTCAAAAGAGCTAGAGTTTCCCTTGCAGTTTGCACTCAGGAGATAATCTCCCAGCTTGCCTGAGAAACCTGAAGTGTGCTAAAAGGCAGACAGGACTCTTCTGTGGTAGTGAGATGTTGAGAGCCACGTTTCTAGTTGATGTATCATGGAATAATCTTTTTTTTTTTTTTTTTTTTTTAAATGGATTGGAATTTTACTTTATTACAGGGCAACAAGAGGTTCAGGGCAATGGGAGATACTGTGTGAAAAAAGTCTGTCTAAAGGAAACAAAGAAATGAATGAATTATATTTTTTCTAGGCAATCAAAGCCTTGATTCCTTAATAGAAGAGGCTTTAAAAAATGTAAAATCATTCTAGCCTAGCTGATTTCCTGTTGAAGAAATGCATTCTAAAAATGAAACCTGCAGTTTCTGTAAGGGATGAAATTTTTCTCTCCTAAGTCCAGATTGGGTAAGAAATGCAACATTTTGTTCCATCCTGGAGATCACAGGATAGATAGATCACAGTGTTTCATAACTGTGGGTATTTGCAAAAAAAAAAAAGGACAAATTTAGATATCTAAAATGAGCTACCTAAACCACTGATAAAGTAGAATTGTTGGACATACATCAAAAAAAAGTAAACTAAGCTTCCCCATCAGGCATAAGTCCAGTATTGCACTTGCACAAAAGAATTTCCAACATCACTATCAGGACGTCAGAGGTTAACTCAGTGTTGTTGTACTGCTTTGCATGAAATGTTTTGAATCCTGAACTCTGGTTATGACTCACACCCCTATTTCTCCAATTTGTTCACCCAAGCACTCTTAGAACATCACATTGTTCAATACATTTATGGCAACACTTTATCTAAAATACTTTATACTGCTGTAACTTCAATCAGCCATGCTCTTAGCTGGCAGTGTTACAGTAGTGCTCTCAATATCTAGGGTCCTGAACTTCTGCCTCTGATCAGACAGTTCTCCTATATAACACACACTTGTGTAACACAAAGATTCAGTGACTAAACCTTGATCTTGTCAAAGAACAACAAAACTTCAATAGGAGCAGCATTTCATCCCATATCTTCAAGTGAAGCCTTGGACAGTCAAGTAGAAACAAACAGTAACATGTTGCTTTGCAATGATATCAGTGCTAGTGATTCAGAAAGAGCTCTGTAATAAAAGCTACCTTCTGTTTGCTAAAATGTGCCATGAGGGGGCCAAATTAGGGTAAAATTACGCAGAGCAGCAAATAAGGCCAGGCAGATACTTGCCACTGTCAGTACATGCAATTATGGGCATTTGGAACATATGCAAAAGGAATGAAGAGGTTTTACATCCTTCCCTGAGGGATGCAGTGTTGGCTACTCCTGGCCACATTGATCATGGCTGGCTCTCAACTCATAGCCTGCAAATTGAACCAGCTTATAATGAACCAACAGGTGAATATTTCAGCAAGACTGAAAGGTCAAGAGCTAATACAAGGTTAAAAGCCTCTTTTTAACATCGAAATGCTTCCCACATTTTCTCTTCCTGCTTTTCTTTAAGGTTTCTGAAGCCTCCAACATTTTATTTTATGGAACCTCCCTCACCCCCCCACCCTGTCCCAAATGGTTATTTTTCATGGTTATTTTATTTTTCATTTGTTTTACTGGGACTTATCTGACTGAATTCTGTAAAACAAAATTACAGTAGCACTAACCCAAATTTGTTCAAATTTCTAGGGATTAAGAACCATCTTTTACTTATATGATCTGATTTTTATCCACCAAACTATTCACCTTGAACTACTGTTTAGGGGGAAAAAAAAGCCACAAACAACAATGTTTGGAACACTAAGAAAAAAGAATGCTTGTCTTGAAAATACTGATGCAAATTTCTGCTGAGTGCCCACAGTCTAGTGACCAAATACATATAGTTCTGATAATGGATTGATTTACATAAAAATCACTGCCAGCTTGATTGCAATGGTCACCACATGGAAGCTGGCCAGGACTAGAAATCATCACTATGAATCTTCTGAGAGAGCCTTTACATCTTTGTAGAGGCAGCTCTTGGCACAGAACCTTAATTTCATCTAGAATTTTATGAGGCATTAGCAAAAATACCTTTCACACTAAAAACACATTGGACCTATATTTGGGGATGGAAAAGTACAAATAAGAAGAAGCTGTCTGGTGTTCAAGTCATCAAATCTTAAATGAGGCTAGATCCCTTTAGTCCAGATGGAATGTACAGTAATCTGACAGTAATCAAAAGAATAACATGGACATTGTACTCCTGCATTTGCACAGGGGGTTGGTTTTCTAATCATTGTTTGGATATTGCATTTGAATAACCTCGTGCACATGATGACAGAGTTGTGTGTTTCGTTTGTACATGACTGTGTGTTGTTCCAGTGCACATAAACTGGGGGCTGAGCTTTGCTTGTAATTACCTAACTTTCTCATGCAAATGAAACATGTAATACATTAATATCTTTGCATGCAGTAATTGTCATGTGCATATTTGAAAAGAAAACGCTATACATGTAAAATTATGCTTTTGACTCTGAAACAGAACTCAATTCTCTTTATGGATATTTGCAGCTTTCTGAATAATTCTTTGAGTCTTTCACTTTTGATCTCTTGACAACACCAGCTTTTGAATCCAAACTGTTTGTCAATTACCTTTTGAGCTATTGTCTTTTCTTTTTTGGAATTCTGAGCAGCAGCAGAAACTCATCAAGTGAATTCTCTTCCTGGCTTGAAAATCAAAGCTGAAACCTGAGCTGTTTTGTTTGGTATACAATGAATGAGCTTTGATTTGATTTTTATTGTATTTCATTCAAACTTTATTATAAAACATCTCCCAGGGACACTGCATGAGAAACACTTTGCAAGCAAAAAACAGGATTGCATTTCCAGTCTCCCATTTTAAGAGGTTATTATAACATTTTTTATCATGCTTGCTTATCTCCATAATATACCACTGCATGGCAAACAATTGCAGATGTTAGGTAATAGGGCTAGAAGTCTCTGTAGATTTTTCTAATGGCTTTTCTTTTCCCGTACTACAAAAGGGTTTCACAATGTCATTAACCCAGTGACCAGCACTTCTGCAATCTGACTGTGGGCAGTCTCCAGGCAGCTATATTTCCACTGTTCTTTGACTCTAGTTTTGTCACAACTTTTATTGACATGAAATTTGGTGTAGTTCATAACAAATGCCTCTCAAAAACCTACTGTAATTTTAATAGAGCAGATGATCTCTGTGAATGGCTTGACAGTGGGATTTATGTTCTTATTTCTACACTGTTGTTCCCAATAGCTGGGTTCCTTCTCTAGAATTGATCTACCCATATTTTTCAGTTGAATAACACTGACTTTCAACAACTAGATAATTTCAGATTTGTGTTCAGGTTTGGCATACAAATGCATTTTCTTGATAACTTTCTTTCCTTCTAAAACTTGCAGTTTAAATCCAAATTAGGTGTAAATTACTCACAACAAATCACATCTTTTTAACTGACTTTAGATGACTATTTCTCTCTTGATGTCAGAGAGACTTTTGTAAATGCTAATAAGATGACAGGCTCGGTTTGATCCTGCTCCTGTTACAATCATTGGCCAAAAATCCTTTTGGGTCACACCCTCTAAGTGGATCACATCCCTATGGATCTCCTAATGCACTTTATAAAACATGTCCAGTAAATCCAATAACAACAGAAAGATTATGAAATACACTGTGCACAGATGGTTCCACAAAAAGAGAGCTGCAGCTTCCCTTTGAATTTTTGCTTATAAAGATTTTCTTTCCTTGTAAAAGTAACCCATCAAAGTCTTTAGCAATAGTTGCCTCAGGAAAATGAAACAGTAACTACAAGCTGCTCTGTACAGTATGGTAGTACAAACACATCAAAGTTCTCCTTAAATGTGAAGGAGCAAGACTCTGGCCAGCTGGGAAGAGCAAGAGAATAGTTCACACGTCTGGGTTTTATAGACATGCCAAGTGGCTTAGTAGTCTTTACTGAACGTTTCTGTTACAGCTGCTTGCTTCAAATAAGAAATAAAGAAACTAGATTAGGACAGCAGCATTAGTGCAGCAAATTTCCTGTCAAGATAACTTATTTTGTGCATCAGATGAATGCTCCACGCTTCAACACTGAGCAAGGGGAGATTCATAATCCATTCTGAAAAGTATTTAGCAAAAACCTTTAGGAAGGTTTCATCCACTCTGAATACTGCAAATAAGGTGAACTTCCTATCCCCTGGTTTTGTTCATGTGCCGTTTGTCATCTTTGTGTAAGAGCATGAGAAGCCATCAAGCAGAAAGCTATTCATGCATGAGTCGTGACAAGGCTTTGCAGCAATTATCCATCTTTGTATAGTCTGTGACTATTTGTCCCCTTAACGTGCTCCAAAGAGCAGGCTTTACAGTGGGCTAACTTCAGAGCTGAGGTGAATGCTGGTGCATTAAGTCACAGTATGATGGGTGAATGTTCAAGTGGCAATGCTGGCACAAGCAGCTGCCATACCACACACTCATCAGTGGGCAGTTGTTCCTGTCTCTCTGCTTCTCTTTGTGCTTTGCCGGTATAGGCAATTCTGTAGCTTCATGGCAACACGAACTATGAAACAATCTGGCTGCAAAAGACTTCAAGTCCTGCAGCTTAACTATAGATTTAGTCCTTTCATACCCAATTAGGAAATCTGACTGCAATATGAGTGAACATCTTAGTTAGCTTTAGTTGAGACTGAAGATTAATGAGAGCAGTGAGGACGTAACAGCTTGGGCTTCAGCATGGGCTGTCTAAGCCAGCAAGAGATCACACTGAATTGTTAGGGCAGCTGACACCTGGACTATTGACTCTTCATTGCTACTCGTTAGATCTGGCTTGGGTACATCTATTCAGCTTAAAATC
This sequence comes from Urocolius indicus, assembly GCA_013401255.1. NCBI lineage: Eukaryota > Metazoa > Chordata > Aves > Coliiformes > Coliidae > Urocolius > Urocolius indicus. The sequence continues at coordinate 391,261 of WBNH01012231.1, forward strand.
ATATCTCATAACTGGAATATGGCGATAGCTTTGCTAACAGAATACACCTAAGTGGAGACACGTCGCAGCTGCTGCAAGAGAGGAGCTGGAATCTGACACCTTTAAAGTCATCTTCTTACATTTTTTATCTCACCTTCTTACCTTTCCCAGTGCACTTTGTGGTGGTGTAGACTGTTTAGGTAATTAAGTAGGCAGTGTAACCTTAAATGGCATCATTACTGAAGGATCCTGCAAGGAATAAGCACATTAAAAACCCTTTAGCCTTTGTATCTTTTGAATATAAGCTAGACTTTAAGAGTTCACTGCAATCTGGAAACACCTATCCAACCTATGCACGTGGCTTAGTACGATTCTGTGGGACAAGCTCTGATCCTTCTTAAAGGCAAAAAGGAAGACAAAACCTATGCCACCATGACAGAGTACAATATTCGGTATTGCAACTTTAATTGTGGCTATTTAAAAGGATTATGTGTTTTGGCATGTCTTTATTTCTGTGTGCAATTAGAACAGCCAGAGCCACCTCTGCAAGATCAGTCCTTCCATTGGTTTGTTTTCTAGGAAAAGCAAATAGTATCTGGTTTTCTGGGGAACATGTTTAGGTAGATGCCATCTTGTTCTGATGACTGGATATTCTGGTCTTGTTCTGGATGACCATCATCATGAGTAGAATTCAATCACTTTATCTCAGAGAGAGCTTACAGAGACATTAGTCTGAGCATGTAGGGGGCATGTAGAAAATTACAGTGATAGACACTGAAATGCCTGATATGCCATTTGGGCTTTGTTATGGTAGGATTTGAACTGACCTTAAATAAAGTGCTGCTCCCTTTGTTTTTAATGAGGCATTGCTGCATTAATTAATTGATAGGGGCAGAATGCAGAGTAAATGGAACAGACACATCTGCAAAGGTTTTAAAGAAGAGGATGGTTTGAGAGTTCTTCCACTTCACCACTGCCTCTGTTTGACTTCCTCTTGTGATGTAGACAAAACTAGTGGAAAATTCCTTTGTCTTATATCTTTAACACTGCTAACAGGAGTCACCTGGAGACTATAAGGTGAATATTACAGGTTATTTACACCTCTACCTTGCTGTTGTGAGTCCCAGCAGGAAGGCCAGCCAGGATAAGGGAAGGAGGTTGGTGAGTTTAATTTAGCAGTTTGGTTCCCTGTCCACTAGATATGGGATTGCCATATCATGACATGCTTAGCAGTGGTCAGTAGACAGCCGTCTACAGGGAGTAACTGTCAGCAGCTCTTGACATGCACTATATCTGACCTTATGACAGGGAAGAAAGGTCTAGGTCTCTGTTACCAGTTTCTCACATCTCCACTTCATTGCCTTTTCATTCTCACCAGAAAAGTGAAATCCTAACACTGTGAGCCTCCCCTTGAGTGAAGAGAGGATTTTTAAGTGTTGGGTCTGAGCATCTTGTCACACCTGTTTTTTCATCATTGTTGTGATGAAGCTTATGCTTACACTGGTGTGTGAGAGAGAAGGATGTCTCCTATTTTATTTTTGTTGGGTAACTATTTATGAACTGATTTTGTTAAAAGTTGCCAACTAGTTGTTGCACACAGGCTTCCAGTCTAACATATTAAAAAGAAACAAAGCAATTATGCAACTTTCTGATTGCTGCTTGTCCTGCAAAATAACTGCATTTATTTATTTTGTTGTTTTGCTAGGGCTGTTTAACTGCAGGGAAATGCCAATATATCTCTCTGTCTGCTTAGCAACAAATGTCTGCCTTGCAAAACCTGTCTTAACCTGAAAGATTTTTTGGAATCTCAGTCCTGTCAGTAAGTATTTTAAATTACTTGTTAGTTCAACTAACATTATTTACTCATGCATACTGGTTGGGAAGGCAACACAATCCTTAGTATCAGTTAGTAACTCAGCAAATAGATGCCACATTGTTTACATTTCAGCAATATCATAAAACCCTCTGATGCGTATTCTGCAGGTGATTCCTTGGATGCAACAATGCCTTTTAGTTGCTGGTTAAATGCATCGTAGCTCTGTTAGGGAAATCCCTGGAGAGTTGAAGCTTTCCTATCAAAGCTGTGGCAGATCATCTAAATTCAGTTCTCAAGTTACCCAGTAAATCTACTACACTTCTGTAAAGCACTTTCTTATTTTTGCTTCATCATGTGGCTAAGCAGCATAATTTATTAAATGAAATCTGCTTTGAGAAAAATACAGTTCACTCACTCCTCTAATTACTACTGTTCAAATTGAGCCTCAGTTAGTGACCTCTCAATTTGCTGAGATTAGTTCTGCCTGTGTAGAAATGTGACTAGCTATGAAGGCACAGAGAATAAGCTTTACATTTCTTCTTCTACTTAACATATTTCACAATTAGGTATCTCTTGTCACTTTTCTATGAAGGAGTACACAACATACCTGTGTAAGCTGCCAACATCCAGTCTCTCCTTTCCCAGGAAGGCTCAGTTTCTGAATGCTACGGACAATCGTGTTATCAAAAATCAGATAGATGACAGCAGTGCAATGCTGCTGTTATTCTGCCACTGTATAACACTTTCTGATCTCTGGATCTCAACAAAACATTACAGACATCTGTGAACCACTCCTTCAAAAAATACAGCAAGGCAGACTCACAAAATGAGTAGATATGTATTATAACCATATTACATGGGCGAAACTAGGCATGGAGACCAGATGCCCAAGACTAGTAAAGAGGGTAATTGAGCCGGGAGCAAATCCCAGAGGTTCAAATTTCCAATCTGTGCTCTAGTTACAAAACATCTCCCTGTGATCCTCCTCCTCATACTGGAAATCCTGGAAAAGCCTATTGAATGGGTAGCATAGCTTTTTATGTTAGAATTCAGCAGTTGTTTCAGCCACATTTGAGAAGAATGAGTCAGGAATTTGTGTATGTGGGAAGTAGTTTCCTCTCACATTACTATACGTACGGATGAAGTACATTTCCTCTACTATCAAGCTGCTGAATGAGAAAATAAAGTAGTGTAGCTGACTGGCATTTTAGTGGCTGTACTTCAGCCCTGATAATGAAAAGCCAGCAGCCTCAGGAGGCCAGTTTGGATAATGCATTTCATAGAAAAGCCGGTGAAGTCACTTGCATTCTTGTAAAGAATGACTAAAAAAGATGAAGTGGAGAAAAAAATATCAAGACTAAAACCTGATAAATTAGAGATCAGGTTCTTTAGTGAAACCTAGCCTGACTGAAACTGCAGGACAAAATTTTGCTTGAAGATGTGAGCTGTGAGGCAATAATGAAGATGCCTCCCTCTGTGCTTCAGACAGTTTTTGTAGCAACTAGTGTTCAGGAATCAGAGATAATGATAATGGCTTGTGCCTGCAATCATTACAGCTATGGCACACACAGTATGCAAGGCATTTAATGTCAAACTTACCAGTGTCACGCAGTGAGACAGCGGCAAGGCTAAGTAGAAGGCAGATCACCTGCCTTCCAAGCCTGGCTGCAGCCAAAGGACCAGTGACACTGCAGAGCAGGTAGGTTTTATTTGCAATGAGACTGACACACAGAATTTGGGTTGGTGGCAGAACCTGCTCAAATCCAGAGAGCTGATGTGGTCTTCCTTCTGTCTTTCAAAGCTGGTTTGTTACTGCAGAGATAGGCTTTGGAGAATTCTGGCGCCTGGGGAACACTCTGTTCTCATTTTCTGAGAAATTGAATGGGAGAAGAAGGAGTTTAAGGGCTGTTTGGACAAGTTGACCAAGGCAGAAATGGGGTTATGGGAAGAGAAACAGAACAGACTTGCACAAAGCTTTTGAGAGGACTTTGAGCTTCTGAGCCAGCAAAAAATTGGAAAGGAAGGAGACATAGATGAGGACTGAAACATTTTCCCAATTGTTCCTTAGCTCAGCAAGGAATTTAAGGTTTCTTTTGACTTGAAGCCTGGAATAATTACATATATTTGAAGACCAGCACTTTTTTGAAAGTAATTTGATGAGCTATGCAGAAGACAGAGCTGCCAGGTATGTGTTAATAAAGAATCTTCCTGCTGTCAGTAAAGAACTTCTACAAATAATGTTATACATATGTATTTAAAACACATAGGAGTATACATCCTGCAAGACTTAAATGCATTTTTTGTTTGAAGGTAATTTCTTATGGCAAGGCAGGCCAGCCTGACAGGAGCCACAGCTCTGCACCATGCTCGTTCTTTTTGCTGTGGCAGCACAAACACGTAGCCCCAGTGTGGCCTTAACTGTGTCTACAATCATAGGTTATCATTCCATCAGACACTCAGGCAGGGCAGTAGACACACAGGAGATATTCACCAAGAAAAGGAAAGTGTGCTTCTATATATACTGTATGTATATTTTAGCCATTTTCCAATATTTCCTTTGCTTTCAACCTCTACATGTCAAGTGATAGCAAATTGCAAATTAACTATTCAAGCTGAGCACAACTAGGGGTGAAACAGTTTTTCTTTGAAGCTAAAGCTAGAGTCCACTTGAAACACTGTAGAGAGACACACAGAAATTTGCAAAAGAGTAACTGAAATTCTGACCTGGTGTTTCAAAGCATTGTGATTCATGAAACAAATTTTCAGAGGAGCTACACAATCCATTAGGAGAGCAGCCTGCGAAAGGGATGGTCACTGGAGCTAAGATAGCAATCAGTAGGTAAACAGCTTATTAAAAGAATGTCATTGTCTTCCACATGATCAGAAAAACAATAGACATCTTAATGAATATATTTCAGCATGAAAATGAATTAATCTGGCATTTGTTTTCATTGCTTTTCAAGAGATCAAGGATCTCATCACATATTTCGAATAGAGGGAAAAAATATAAGGTGAAGATCCAGGGCCACATTTTTTTACAACTGAACCCTCCCTAGGAAGAGATGGGAAGGATCATTCCACCCCACCTTGGCTTCTCTGCATGTTGCAGGATTCTGGGAGCATCTCTCATCTCTGTTGCCAGTCTTGGTTTTGATGGTCCCTCAGCCTCTTACCAGGAGCATATTTGAGCGTGCTGGTAGAGGAGCTGACAGCTCTGTGTGCACTGAGGTAATTTTCTGTTGGCAAATCAAGGCTTCCTGAGTGGCACAGTACAGCTGGAACACTATACAGAAACTGCTCCACAAATTTTAATATGGCACACATACAAAATGCCTCTGTGTGTGTGTACCTGGCGTGGGCAGGGGCTAAGCCTGAGGCAATTACATGTGGCATGGGAAGGTGAGCAGTCAGATGCCTATGACCACACATATGAAAACAGAGATGAGAGATCTACAGGGATTCTTATGAAATCAGTTATGCATGGACAATTTCAAAATAAAACATTAGCTGGGGATAAAAATGGAGAGCATCAATTAGCTTTTTATAGCATTTCATTTTGTGCTTTACCTCTTTGTGCCATGTGACCAGCTACCTCTCCAACATTTTTCTTCATATTTGGCAACTAGTGAGTTACTTTAGCATTTCCAATGAAACTCAAGTGTATGCCTTTGCTTAATAATCCCCCCATTCATTTAAATACTCAGTAGCTCGCCAGCACTGCTTTGTTTGCATTTTAGAATTACGGCTGATGTCAAGACAGCCTTGATTAAATGCTCAGCTAAGTACAGCTCAGATGGAAAGGGACTGAAGTAAACTGTTATTTCAGTGAAGCTCACAAGCTTGGAGAATGCATATTCTGATTTGTTTTGTTTTGTTTTTTTTTCATCAGAATTTGTAATACAAGAAATTGAGACTCTTAAGGACTTTCCCAGCAATGACAGACTACCCGTGGACATATCAGACATGTGGTATTCACATACTCAAGAAGGATTTTGGCTGAGATCTATACCTCTCAATAAGCATGCTTTCTGCTTCTTTCTTTCTTCCTTGGCCAAGCGTTCATTTCCAAGTACTGAATTAGAAATTGTAGTCATCCCAAGGGCAAGCCATGAACTACATGAGGCACTCACAAAATTAAGAATTTGTTCCCGTCATTCTAGATATTTAATCCAGAAAAAAAAAAAAAAAACACAAACAAGCAATTCCCTGCTTGATGTATAGTGCTGGATGTTTGGACTTGGACAGAAACTAAGACATACATTCACACAAGAGTCCCTGCTAAGAGCCAGACCCTGTGGGCAGCCTGAAATGCCATGTTTGGTGCAGGGACAGGTCACTTGCCAGTGGCTCATGAAGAATAATCTGTTAACTGCCCATTATAACTCAAGCTGGCTGATTGCAAGGACAATTTTTAAAACATATACAATTATTCTCCTCACTTAGCAAGACAGAGCTTCTCAGAGCACATACTTTCCTTCCATTCAGCTCATTAAATACCAGTCTAAAAAGCAAAATATGTGAATTGGGACAGAAATGGCAAGCTTAGTACTGGAATAGAAGTTTAATTGAAGAGTCTCAGCTGTGTTCCACATATATGTTCAAGTATGATGCATGAAAGCCTACAAAAGTCTCCCTTCTCCCCTTGACATATTCCAAGTAGACTGTAATTCAGAGAGCAACATCCAGTAGATTAAGTCATGTTTTAAAGTGAAGGAGGATTTGAATTGTCAGGAATAGATCAGAAAGCAAAGACCAAAGGCAAACAAAAAATCCTTTAAAATGCTCTTCCTTGAAACAAAAAAAAAAGTGAAAGAAGAAAAATCAATATAGTTGCAGAACTTTGAGTTTCACACACAACCCCTTAACTGATACTCAAAAACGTTGCTTTCCAGCTGCCTTGAGAGCTCTGTAGAGAAATTACAACAAGATTACCTTTACTTCATAGTGACAATGAAAGTATACAAAAGAGTTTCCAGTATTGGAACATTCCACTGATTTGTTTAAAAGCATATTAAAGCAGCCTTTGTCTCCTTGATTTTATACCTACAACTGCATTTAGTGATCAGAGTGGTTAGGACTCTAGGAACTGGTCACTGATGTGTACCACTGAAGTTCATGCTTGTCACAACTTTGTTCTAGACAGGTGCATATGAACAACAGAAAGAAAACCAGAATGACTGAATCAAACAGAAATGATCAGCCATGCTGGAAGACTCACTTGTGACTGGTTGCCAAAAGACAAGTTTTCTTCCACAGGCTCAGCTGTGTTGGCAGAGAGGCTCTCTGGACTGTCCTATCTCTGGGTTAGATAGTGTTTGCAGTAGCTGGTGTACTTGGCTAATGAACCTTGGCTAATGCTTTTTTTAAACAAACAAAGGCCTTTCTCCGTTTTCCCTCTGCTCCTGCAGATAAGTACAGTCTAGCCCTTTGGTATACAGCTACACTAGTTCTCATCAACTGAGTTACTATATTTCTTAGTCTCCTCAGTAGCTTTGTAGATGCAGGTGGGACCAACAGCAAAGAAAGGATTTCCCTGGCTAGAGCTTTCCTTCATATGTCATGTTTTGCTGTGAAATAAGCCCTGGGCTACCTCTGTGCCTGTGAGGCAAAGGGTCCCATAAGACCAGGCTACACTAAACATTGCAGCTTGAGCAGCCAGATGGGAGACGTAGAGCCACACACAAAGGCTGGGCAACCTCAACTTTTCATTACAGAAGTCCAAAGTACCAGTACTAACAAAATTAAGCGTTGTCTGAGAAGCGCAGCTCAAAGACAATTCTGCCTTTAAGCATATATTGCTGGCTCTTCTCCGTTGGACTCAGCTGTCACCCCGAGCCAATGTAGCATTTGTCTCTCAGTGCTTCCAGAAAACTGTGGAAACTGAGGAATTTAGAGAGCCACTAAACTTCTATTGGTCTACTAAATCCGGGGGAGGAAGGATAAGATCCCGTGGGTTCAGCCTAGCAACAAGGCAAACGTCATAGCTATCGTGCATGAGGACGTTGATGGCCACCACGTTCCACTGGTTCTCCCATGTATCCAGCTCGAGGATCTCTTTGGTGATAACTTCGTGACGAGCTGAAAGACAGAAGCAACAGCAGGCATCAGGAGTGAAGTTGGACAGCATCAAAGAGGTTTGTGCAGTTATTATTGTGACCCTTCTGTAAGGTGGCAATGAAAAGGTAATTTCTGGGGTACTAACAGCTACGCTGTTTAAAGAGTGAGTTGTCAACATACAGCAAATGAAACAGTGCAGACTGAGAACTGCACAGTGTATTCAGTCCTCACACTCGGCTCCAGGTGCAGCTGCAGGGACAAAAGCATGAAGTGCTCCATCTTGGTATAAGTATGCAGGTGGCATTTCATTGTGCAATCCATTGTCAAATGCTCATCTTTCAGAAACTGAGTATTGCCTACTGTTAATGAGCGTGCCTACGTGCAGTGTGTTGCCTTTTCTTTGCCCTGACTAAAATGCAGCTTTCAGCCTCCTGGAAGCACTCCAATACTACGGCTTTTCCTGGGTGTAAAGTCTGGACATCCTGTGATTTGGGAAGAAATAGAGATGGAAAGAAACCTCTAGGGCTTTAAATGTACTTTAGCTATTCTGAAGTGCTGAGGAATTTGTCATGAAGTGTCAGGTTAGAAGAATGCCATTAAATCATGGCCAGTCTCAAGACAAGAAGCTTTTTACTGAACCTAACAAAAAAAATAAAGAACCACCACACAGCAGAGATCTATAGCTGTCAACTAGCAATACTAGATCAAACTTCTTATAAGAACACAAAACCTTTCTTTGCTAACAGAAGTTCTGAACTTTCCAGCAACTGTCACTCAAAGCCAAGTTGTCTCTTAAAAAAGAAAATGTGTCTTTCATTTCTGCTCACTTTTTCTTTTCGTCTGGATAGAGGCATTACAAGCCAGGTCTCAGAGACTTCCAAGCATAGACACTTCACAAGTACCATGGTAAGAATCATCCTAGCAAGAAATATTGAATACTCAACACTGTATTATTGTGTCTTAAAAGACTGGGGACAGGCTAAACTTTACAGAGTTTGGACTGAAGTTCCCATTCACTCATCTCTTCAAGAAAGTTTTTTTTAAAAAACAACACACAAGCAACATGATCCTTCACATCTATCAGCTACATCTCATTGATTGGACACTGCCCTTCTGTAGAACCAACAGCAAAGGATTCAGGAAGGGGAAGAGAGTGAAACACAGAAGCGCATCCAGAGACATATATTGTTTCTCATGTTGGAAACACAGCCACATACTGCTCCAGAGGACAACAACTCTGGAGGTTTAGTTATCCCCAAGATAGTGTTGTCATGGTTTATGTCTCATGCAAAACTGGTGTTGATGTTATGATGACATAGTGTCAGGGGATTTAAAATACCCTTAAGGCTTCTCTACAAGTAGCTTCAGGATGTGGGGAGGTCAGATGCACAGGAGACTTCTTCCTCTCCCAGGATGGGTTTCCTCATTGAGCTGATTCAACACAGTTCTGTTTACTGCAGGTCTTGGGCATTCACAGGAAGCATGGATGTCTCAGCTTTACGGAAACTTTGGTACATTTTTGTCATGTTTATTTAAGGAAATCACCAACCATTCACTGTCTCTACCCCTCTCTCCTCATCTTATAAAGAAGTGCAACACAGTGATTCTATGACACAGTCTACAGCAAGTACTCATTTTCTCTTCAGTTGTGTCACATTTAATAGTGGCATGATTTTTATTGGTCCAAACCCAGACATTTGGGATTTTCATAGGTATCTAGGACTTTGCTTGAGGAAAAATTGTGTAAGATTTCAGGATTTAACCTCATCTGAATAGTCCTTGTTCCATTCCTTTCTGCTCTTCACAGCAAGTGAAACAATAGTGATGGTGGCTTGCTTATTGAACCTGGATATTATAAGAGAGTAATAATTACATAAGAAAGCTGCATCCATCCAAGAGAGAAGACAGCAAACTGCTAAAAACCCAGTTACACGTGAAGAGAGAAGGCACAACTGACAAACTGCAAACAAATAACACGTGCCAGTACCAGCAAAGAGCTCATTTCTACGTGACCCCTCAAGAGGAAACAGTTTTTTCCTAAGAAGCAAACAGAGACACAAAGAGACCTAAACTGTGACATGGCAGGCTCCAGTCCCTGTATTTCTTATTAGATCATCTCCTTTATGCAATAAATTTTTTGTGCCTGGATTTTCTTTGGCATGGCTGATGAGAAAAATGAGACAATTAGAGGAAAAAAAAAACATTAAACACTGGAACTGAGACATTGTGGGTGATTGCAACACTTTAGAAAAAAATCATAATTAAAACATCAAAGGCAGATTCAGTAACTCTTCCTTACAAACCTTGGTGTGTTTTTTCCTGACCCTGGTGACTCACATCACCTTTAGTGTCCCTTGTTTCCCTTTTCTGTGGGATGTTGTAACAGGTTTTGTTCCATTCTACAAATTCTGCTTTCCAGCACATGGAGTGTTAGTTAACTTTTAACCCTTGGGAGATAAAAAGAATATGTTGTTAGAATAAGAGAAGCAATTATTTCTCTAATCTTATCTTGTTTAATATGAGAGGAAGCAGCTCCCTTTGGATCAGAAAGCTCATGTGAGAAACAGTATTGCTGAAAATACAATCATATTTCAGGAAAAAAAATACATCTCTTTCTTTTTAAAAGATCTATGATTTTAAAAAGAAACTCCTTTCTTAAGCCTTTTTTTTCCTCCTTGGTCAGGACAATAGAAAACAATGTTTTTCACAGAATAATACTGTTGATTCCAGGCCATAGTGTTGGGTTTGTTCTTTAACCCCAACAGTTTTAAGCATGAATGTGCAAATAATTCCAGATTCTCTCTCATTGGTTCAACTTCTTTAATTGCAGTTTGTTTGTTTGTTTTTAAGGCGATATCCTAGCAGCCAATTTTGCCTACAGGAGGATAACGTGCCATCTACAAAAAGAAATTGGCTGTGTTACACTTTACCTGGTGAAATAGTCACTCCACAGAACTCCCTGTCATACATAGCATTATTCTGCATCACTTACCAGACAGCCACCTTACCCAATGGAAAGATTTTGTTCCTTTCCAAATGCTTTGAAGTTCTGTAGCATTTTTCCTGCACATTCTTGTTTAACCAGGTTAAACAGTTTTAAGAAATTTTCTTTATGCTATGTCTTTCTGCATAGGAGGTTAAGCCTCCTTATAGTAATTCTTCAGGCAGTACAAACCTAACCTCAGTGTAGATCCTTTTTGAGCAGTAAAACAGTGTTTATAGAAGTATGTTTAATTCTTATTCAGGAAAGGAAAGATCTATACCAGCACAGGGAACATTCATTCCAGCATAGATTTATCCCCATGAGAAACTGTGGTATGTTAAAAAGAAAAAAAGTTAGAGCTCTTTTGGTTTAGTTACATCTTTTTGAGGTACAATTGCAGGCTGAAGGCTAACACTGAGCCCACAAATCTGTCTTTTACCAGTGAAAGAACCTGAGTTATACCTGAAAATATTTAATTTACAAACTCTACACGTTACATTCATTAGTCTGAAAGCAAAATTAGTCTAATCTTTAAATACTCTTTTACATTCTGGTCTGTAAAAAAAACATTTTCCCACATTATTTCATATGAAATTTTTCAACTGTGCAGAAAAAAACCAACAAAAATATTAATTTTCAGTGACTGCCTGCATTCCATATACAAGTTTTCACTTTAAAGGATTTTCAGATATGATTCATCGCCTGTATATGGCCAGACTTGATTTTATGCTGTAAGTTTTCTCACATCATGTGAATTTGGATTGACCATAAATCAGGATGAACCATTCTTGGAAAGACCCCCAGTATGACTTCAGGCAACATAAATATTTGATCTACTTTTTCTTCCTTTCC
>WBNH01012234.1:0-31952 GCA_013401255.1 Urocolius indicus
CTGTGATTCTATGATTCTGATTTAGCTTAAAAGAATCCATTTTAATACTTAATATTTCATATGTTATATTAAATATACCTTAAATATGGTATAAATTCAGCTTTTTTTGTCATCCTTTCCTGATATACAGTTGTATTCCTATAAAGGTATTAGGACTTTGAGGTGACTGCAAGGAAAACCCAGTAGATACTACTTTTTGCCTAGTGCATTATTTCATGAAATGGATTTAAATGTACACATCTTTTAAGCACAAATCAAACAAATAAACACTCTGTAAAGAATCTCACTTTTATGTCAGTAAGGGAAAATTTTTAATGACTGGAATTACCAAATTTTTTTTAATGTTGTTTGTTCCAACTTCCAATTAAATTGCGGTACATTGTGAATGCCACGGAAGTGATGCGAAAGTAAAAGTTTAAGATGAGGCTCTGTATCTAATAAACAATTGTGACAAAAGTGCTACAATACAAAACTTCCTAGAAATTCTTCGCTTGTACATAAAAAAAGTAACTTGTGGAGCATAAAACTAACAAATATTGTGTGTTGGTAGTTAAAGCACAGTATGCTTTCAAATGCTATCAAACAGTGGCAAGCTATGCCAGAAAGCACAACCTCATTCAATACCTTTATGCAAAACACAGACACTTAACAAGACTTAAATTCTACTGCAAAGTACTATAACATGTTCCTCAGCTTCATATTATGCTGTAAAATGCAACAAAAACACCCTAAAAAAGAAGAAAAAAAACCCAATATCTTATTTGTCTGCTAGATGCTTCTAAGACATTTTTTAGAGCTTTTAAAATAATACCATTCCATGTGGCTCCTTTTTTTTTTGTTAAGCTTTTCAGCATTCATGTAGCCCTTTATGTTTGTTCTTTGTTGACAAGAACACCCTGCCAAATCAAGGTTTTTCCATTTGCCTCTTCAATAATACCAGCATATTTTCAGTGCCCCTTGACACAGAAACCTAGTTAGTAAACATAGCAGTTGTGTTTATTGGAGCTAAGTGAAATAAAGCAGTTTATTCTCTGGAAGAGAAACAATTTCAGTGTAGGAAAAAAAGAAAAGAGGGTAAAGAGTGAGAGCTTCACCTCAAAATAAGTAATTGTCTATGCTCTGCAGAATCCTGAAAGATTATTTTGACAATAGTTGTTTACTGTTCCTTTTGCTGCTGGATTAACACAGTGGAGTGTTTTTCTCTAGACACTGAATTTGACTTTAAATCTCTCATTCACACCTTTCAGATTTTTAAAAAAAACAACAAAATGTACAACAATGCAGACAACTCTGTCCTTCACTGAATATATCATTATATATTAATTATTATTATTTAATTATTAATGTTACATATTAATACATGATATACATTGGTCATTTAATGTATAATTTCACAATTGTAATACACACACCTTGTAGCTAGGACTTCTCTTTATGACTTAAAAAGTATGTTTAAATGCATTTAATGCTCTGTGTAAACAGCAATGTCAATTACTGGGGCTCTTTAGTAGAGAAAAGAGGAGACTGAGGGGAGATCTTATTAACATTTACAAATATCTAAATGATGAGTGTCAGGAGGTTGGGACATCCCTTTTTTCTATTGTAGCTAGCAACAGGACAAGGGGTAATGGGATAAAGCTGGAACACAAAAAATCCTACTTACATGTGAGAAAAAACTATTTCACTGTGAGGGTGATTGAGCACTGGAACAGGTTGCCCACAGGGGTTGTGGAGTCTTCTTCCTTGGAAGTCTTCAAGACCCACCTGGACATGTTCCTATGTGACGTGATCTAGATGAATCTTCTTCTGCAAGAGGGTTGGACTAGATGATCTCTAAAGGTCCCTTCCAACCCTACCATTCTATGATTCTAAGTGATTTACCAAAATGTTTTAGGATTAAAATGTCAGACACCAAATTTCTACACTGAATTTCAGATTTTCAGCTACTTTGAAATTTCATTTGGAGATTTCCAGTGAAAACTAACAAAATCTCCTCTTGATACTACAGAACTAAAGGACTTGGAGGTCAGCTTCTGGTTTTTGTTACATCCTTCAAATTCTAGACATCCAGCATGTGGCTAACAACCCTATTTGCCCATTAGTATTTTCTGGTTTTGTGAAGAGGTTATGTCTGAAAGCATGTACAAAGCATTGCCTTTGCCTTGCCATGCTGTCTCAAACCTCTACTCAAAATTACAAAAGCATTTATCTCTCTCAAATTGCTGTCACTGCGTCTACTCATAATTAGTAACCTATAGAGTACTGTGTATTTTAATTGGAATGGAGTTTCAAATATTGTTATATACCTATGAGAAGCTTTGGAGTATAGTGATATTTTGGCAGAGACAGAGTGGAGAAACTTGTACTATAAGCTTTTCATGCTGTAGCTGTCCTGTGAATATATAGAGGTTGTCAACCACCAAGGTTGCTATGTTTTTCAGCAGTCACTCAGTGCCAAGCAGCATGATAGAGGGTTGTTACATTCAGCATCCGAATCTTAGGCAATCCATACTGTATAACAGGAGTCTCTGAATAATATAACAAGACAGCAGATGACAGTGACTGCCTTAGTTTGGCTCATCTTAGCCTCGTAAAAGTTTGGTTTCCCACATTCTTCCTTCCCTGACAAACATAACTGGACCAACCACATAAACATAATGTAGAATTCTCAACTTCATAAACAACTCGGTAATTAAGCTACTTAATTACGTCTCTCTAGTTTTAGAGTTGCTGGGTGCTGCTGTGTAGACCAGTGGATCTCTCTGAGACATCAGCATCATTGTTACCAGATGGCAATAAATCTTTCCTTTCTGTCTGAGACTCTGAGCCCAGTCTCCAAGGGCTCAGCTGCTCAGCCTGCTGTGGCTGTATCTTGTCTGAGACATTTTGGGGAAACACAGCCAATTCAATGCCATTTATCTCCCTCTTTTTTGCGATCTGGAGAAGGTGTTGCTTATTACTTCACAGTATATGTCAGTTGGAGTGACAGCCTCATAAGACTCAGAAAGATACTTCTTGTGATACTGTCTTTGTTTGTGACCATTGTTTCCTCTTGTGGTATATACAGCTTCCTTATTTGTGAAGATTCAGCAAGTGCTGGAAGCTGAAATTATACTGAGGCTAGGCTGGTGGAGTGGGCTAGGAGGGAGTTCTGTGTTGTGTTTTTTTTTTTTTCTATATTTTTTCTTTCCCTCTACATCTGCAAATTCCCAGTCACCCTGACATCAAGGATTTTGGTTTTCTGTTGAGCAAACGTGAGGAGGTGACGGTCCATGCCTCATCGGCATAATTCAAGGGGCCAGATCGGATTCTGCAGTCATTTTTCTGAGGTGCTTAATTATTTTGACACTGTCACTAAACTGTTAGACTAGGGATCACATGAGAGTAGCAGCTAGATGTCTAGACCCATATTTCACTGCAGAATGCTTAGACTCATGCTCACTGAGCTGTGGCCAAGTGTCAGATGTTGATATGCATGGTCACCTGTTTAGCTGCAGTATCCTTTCAGGATAATAATTGTTTAGGACAGGTAAATATTTTTTCCAGACAGTATAAACAAATTTATGTCTACAATGTTTTGAGAGGGACAAAGGCTGAAGCAGGATTTTCCATGCCAGTGGACTGGTCGCTTTAGACTGAGTAGAAAATGTAACAAACCTTGATGGTTTCCTCAGTGTCACCATTCCTTTTGGGCAGTTTCAAGTATCACTGACCTTTCACTAATTGAGCAACACTTAAACTTGTTTTATTTCTAAGTAGTCTCCCAAATATGTCAGAAGCATTTCTACTTGTTGAGAACTGCAAGCTGGCACCTTAAAAAATCTGGGGAGTTTTGAGTATCATAAGTTGACAAGTATGTTAGCGTGTCATCAAAAAGAAGGCAAAAGAAGTAGCACATTTTTGATCATGCAAATCCTGAGCAGTCAAATGGTGTTGTGTCAGACTGTTCTAAAATGCCTTCTTTGAGCTGAGAATAACTTTAAGAGCAGCTAATTTCTATAAAGTTATAGGCTTCTGAAAATGTGAGATTATAACAAAGTGCATTCTTAAATACAATTTAGCTGTTGTTACAGTGATGTTATGAATTCAAATGAAGAACAGCAATTAGCAGATAATCTCCTAAGATTCAGGATCCACCCTGCAAAGCATATTATATCTCAGCAGTATTGTTTTTAAATACCATTAATCACAGTCTTAGATGAGGCATTAAGAGCAATTTCTGTTTGGCAGTAACAGAGCTCTTTTAATTTTTAAGATAAATAATTTATTGTTTATGTTATTTTAAAATTCTTCTAATACTTTCTAAACTGCCTAGAATTGGGTAGTTTATATATTTTATATATGAATTATACTTTTTTTTTAATTTCTTGCAATGTTTCATTTATATTCCTCCTTTAACTGATGTTAATTTGTTGGTAGTTGACTTGTAGTAATGCTTGTATTGGTAAAATATTAATTTAGACATTATACATATTCGTGTTTTCAGTCAAAAAAATCTAGTTTCTTGTGTAAGGCTGACCCATCAAGTAAAAGTTAAGTCTTTCTATACTAGAACAGAGTTCAGAAGAATGAACAAACCTAGCAAATCATTGGCTAACTTAAATGATGATGACTGTTTCTTATGAGTTTTTGTTGTTTTGTAACAACCTCACTTTATCACCTTACTGTGTATCAAGGAGATGTATGCCTGGTTCAATCTTTCACAATTTCTAGGTAGAAAAATATATAAAGAAATATACCACTCGCTGCGCTCAGCCTTCAGAGCCAGAGCGGACTGTACCCCAGACAGTCAGTGGAGCAGCAGAACAGGCGCTGGGGGAGTTCGTTTTTCTCAAGCCGGGCTACATGTGGCGAGAAGTGCTGCCTCCCCACTGATCCAGCCCTTGTGAAGGAGGCAGCACCAGCTGAGCCCGCAGCTACACCCACAGCCCGGGATTTAAACGCCTCAAGAGCGCAGGGAGCGACAATCTCGAGCACAAGGTAGTGCTAGTGAGTCAGCTGGGAGGGAGAAGTCACTGTGAGCAGCTGGTGGTGCAGGCAGCTTTGGTAGCAACCCAGGCAAAATGATCTGTTTTGAAGAAATGTGGCAGCCCAGACAGGTCCCTTGTAAACATGTAGGTGTTCAGGTCTCTGGCTGCAGGGAGTGCTGGAGCTTGGCACTCCTAATGGATGGCATAAAAGACAAGACCTGTGCTTGATGTGACCAGGTGAATGACCTGCTTACCCTGGTGGCTGAACTGAAGGAGAAGGTGCAAAGATACAGGACCATCAGGCAGTGGACTGAGAATCTACAGTCTCTGAGGTGTAAGCAACAAATTGAGGCTTCACAAGAAGTACAGGATCCCCTACCATCTTCTAGCCAGGTTAATAGAGGGGACCTNGGGGAGTTCGTTTTTCTCAAGCCGGGCTACATGTGGCGAGAAGTGCTGCCTCCCCACTGATCCAGCCCTTGTGAAGGAGGCAGCACCAGCTGAGCCCGCAGCCACACCCACAGCCCGGGATTTAAACGCCTCAAGAGCGCAGGGAGCGACAATCTCGAGCACAAGGTAGTGCTAGTGAGTCAGCTGGGAGGGAGAAGTCACTGTGAGCAGCTGGTGGTGCAGGCAGCTTTGGTAGCAACCCAGGCAAAATGATCTGTTTTGAAGAAATGTGGCAGCCCAGACAGGTCCCTTGTAAACATGTAGGTGTTCAGGTCTCTGGCTGCAGGGAGTGCTGGAGCTTGGCACTCCTAATGGATGGCATAAAAGACAAGACCTGTGCTTGATGTGACCAGGTGAATGACCTGCTTACCCTGGTGGCTGAACTGAAGGAGAAGGTGCAAAGATACAGGACCATCAGGCAGTGGACTGAGAATCTACAGTCTCTGAGGTGTAAGCAACAAATTGAGGCTTCACAAGAAGTACAGGATCCCCTACCATCTTCTAGCCAGGTTAATAGAGGGGACCTAAGAGATGGAGTGGAATGGATACAGGTCCCTTCTCAAGAAGGCAGGTGGATCTCTTCCTGGCCACCTACTCTTCCCCAGTTGCCCTTGCACAACAACTATGGGATTTTGGAAGTTGAGGGCCTGGAAATGCAACATGGAGATGTAGGGCCTTTGAAGAGGTTCCTGGGGTGAGTTAATCACCTTCATGCCTTAGGACTACCTCATTTAAAAAGAAAAGGAAGGTTACAGTAGGTGATTCCCTTCTGAAGGGAACTGAAGGCCCCATATGCTGACTGGACCCATCTCACAGAGAGGTCTGCTGCCTCCCTAAGGGCTGGGTTAGAGACATTGCCAGGAACCTCCCTCATTGGTTGCAGCCAACTGACTGTTACCCACTGTTGGCAATTCAGGTTGGTACTGATGAGGTTACAGAGAGAAGATTAAAAGCTATTATAAAGGACTTCAGGGCATTGGGGAGAATGCTAGATGGCTCAGGGAACACAAGTAGTGTTCTTCTCCATTCCTCTCATGTCAGGGAGGAATACTGAATGAAAAAGGAATGCACGACTGATTAACAGGTGGCTCAGAGGCTGGTGCCACCAACTCAACTTTGGGGTTTTTGACCATAGTGAAATTTTCACGATGCCAGGTCTGGTGACAGGTAGAGTTCATCTGTCTGAAAAGGGGCGTAAGATCCTTGTGAATGAGTTAGTAGGGCTCATAGAAAGAGCTTTAAACTAAATTTGAAGGGGGAAGGGGATAAAACGAGGCCTACTGGAGTCGAGCCTAAGAGTGGCAAGTCAGTATTGGGGGTGAATCCTACACGATCAGCTTCCTTCTTGAAATACCTGTACACCAATGCATGTAGCATGGGGAATAAACAGGAGGAGCTGGAAGTCTTTGGGAAAGGGATTTTATGATCTGGTGACTATTGCAGAGACATGGTGGGACAGCTCACATGACTGGAATGTGGTTATGGATGGCTATGCCCTTTTTAAGAAAGACAGGCCAGAAAGACAAGGTGGTGAAGTTGCTCTTTATGTGAAAGAACAGCTGGAATGTACTGAATTCTGTCCAGGTGAGGATGAGGGGCAAGTTGAGAGTTTGTAGGTTAGAATTAAGGGACAGGCTAGCTTGTGTGATGCTGTTGTGGATGTCTATTACAGGCCATCTGATCAGGATGGGGAAGCTGATGAGGTCTTCTAACAGGTAGCTAGGAGCAGCCTCAAAATCACAGGCCCTGGTTCTCATGGGGGATTTCAACTACCCAGACATTTGCTGGAAAGCCTACACAGCTGCCATTTACAGTCCAGGAGGTTCCTTCAGTGCATCAATGATAACTTCTTGATGAAAATGGTGGATGTCACAACTAGGAGAGGAACACTACTGGATCTTGTACTCACGAGCAAGCAGGTTCTGGTTGAAGTGGTTGCAGAGACCTTGGCTGCAGAGACCATGAGATAGTGGAGTTCAGAATCTTATGTGGTAGGAGCAGAATATCAAGTAGTATCATAAGAGAGCCAACTTGATAGCCTTTTATGAAGATGTAATCAGGTGAATAGATAGTGGTAGTGCAGTGAATGTGGTTTATCTTGTTTTCAGTAAAGCATTTGATACCATCTCCCACAGCATCCTTGCAACAAAACTGAGAAAGTGTGGTCTGGATGATCAGGTAGTGAGGTGGATTGTTAATTGGTTGAAGGGAAAAGGCAGAGAGTTATGATCAATGGGGCAGGGTCTAGTTGGAGGCCTGTATCTTGTGGAGTCCCTCAGGGGTCTGTGCTGGGATCAGTACTGTTCAATATATTCATTCACTTTCAGTGAAGATGATGGAGTGGAGCATCTACCTTATGATGAAAGGCTGAGGGAGCTGGGGCTCTTCAGCTTGGAGAAGAGGAGACAAGGGTGACCTCTTTAATGTTTACAAATATGTAAAGAGTGGATGTCAGGAAGATGGAGCCAGGCTCTTCTCAACAGTGACCAATGATAGGACAAGGGGAAATGTGTATAAACTGGAACACAAGAGGTTCCAATGAAAGACAAGGAAAAAATTCTTCACTGTGAGGCTGATGAAGCACTGGAACAGGCTGCCCAGATGGGTTGTTGAGTCTCCTTCTCTGGAGACATTGGAAACCCACCTGGATGAGTTCCTGTGTGACCTAATCTAGGCGGTCCTGCTGTGGCAGGGGTTTTGGGCTAGATGATCTCTCGAGGTCTCTTCCAACTCTTAAGATTCTGTGATTCTGTAATATAACTGATGACAAGTTGGCAAGGCCAGAACTGGATATCCTACCAGGTTACGCCACTGTGTATTTCCAGTGGAATGAAGTTAAAAGCAGTGTTTTTTCTGAATTTACTATTTTTGAAGCTCTTTGCTGCCGCCCAGGCCTCACTTACCATGGAGGACATAGACCTCTGTCTCCTTGGAGACTAGAAGGACTGAAATGAGAGGCAGTTCTCTAACTCATGATTCATCATGTTTTTATGCTTTCAAATTCAGGGCAAGCAGGAGAGTGTAATGTTCAAAAAGTATTTTGAGGCAACACAAGATTTCTCCATCTTTATACAGAAAAAGTTTTCAAAGCACAAATATGCCAATGAATTATTGCCAGAGCTGAATTGTCACATGTAAGCTGAGCTGTTGCAGCTGCATCAGAGCTTGTCTGGAGCAAATTTGGTTAGATGTCTGCATCTAAACTGGTAGAGTCGGTAGTAAAAAAGAAATAGGTACTTTTAAGGCATATTTCTTCTGATATATTTTAGCTGTCTACTTTAGAATGAGATGAATCACTCCATACAGCTGCTATTTCTCCCTGTGCTTTATAAAAGGCATCTAGATGATTAAATCGGATGTAGGTAATTACTTTGTACTTTAACTGTGTAACTGACAGGAAATGTAATATAAAATGCATTTGCTTAAGTCTTAACACAGGAGGACATAAGTTAGAGCATTTTTCTTCATATTTGCAATGGGGTAACGGCATCTGTATTTTCAGTTATTGAAGTTCAACTGACTTGTGAAGCCATAATACAATTTAACCTACATTTTCTGTGGTATCGAAAGTAGTTGAGACTATCCAAGCTCTTATGCACTGGAATCCCCCATATTAAGCATGCTCAAATGTTTCAGATTTAATTCAGCTCCTCTGTTATTTTGAGTCAATTATGTGTATCACTTGGAGATTGATCAATAATAATAATAATAATAAATCAGGTCTCTGCTACAGTGTTTCCTGGCTGGCTGCCTGAAGAAAAACCTTTCTCCTTTGGCTCCCCTTTTGTGTGTACTTAATCAAATTAGCTCAAAATAGAAAAAGCTATATACAGATCAAAGGAAAATATTTAACTATAAATTACCTGCTCGTCTCTTGGGCTTACTCACCTTCCTTCAAATAGGAAAGGATTTTTTGCCTTTTAGCTTTACCCAGTCTATTAAGGACATTTTAACTAGCCTGAGACCAAGAGGACATAAGGCAGTCCAAATTCTAGTCTCCTGTGAACTAGTGTAATTGATGGCTCAGAACCTACTGTGAGAAGCAAAGACTTTATAGTCAAACACAGTGGAAGTTAGGATTGACAAAAAGCCATGACAATATAGCTGTTAGGCAGCATTGTTATTATATGTTACTGTGGTAAAAACAACATATCTTCTTTTTCATTTGTGCTAATGTAACTGGCTTTTCCAATAAATTGTCATAGGAATTATGAGAAAATCTCTAATTGCTTATCAATTCAGAGTTCGAGAATTTCAAATTTTTCCAAGTGAAATTTCATTTTATTGTATGAAATAAGTTAATTATCAGATCATGTGAAACAGATTGAAAACCTTTCATGAACACATTTTCTACATTACTGTAGGATGTAGTGCATGGTTTTCCCCAAATTTCTCTGAGTCTAATCTTGGAAGGAAAAAGTTTGCAGCAGAGCAAAATCAGAAATACCCAGCAGCATACAATCAAAGGACCAGAACCACAGAGGACTTTGGAAACTAGAAAGAAGTTGATTTCCGTTTTAAAACAAAATGTTGGGCTCAGAGTTTAGTCTCTTTATGGAAAGGGTGATCTAAATTCAGTGCTCAAATCATACTTCTATAAGCACAAGGAGAACAATACACTTACCAGGCTATAGAATATGCTAGGTGAACAGTTGCCTTACTGATGCTATTTCATAAGAAAGAGAGTGCAAGATGCATCAGAGTAAGATGAAAGAACTTTGTTCCTGCATCCTACTGCTTAGCAAAAGAGGAGTTCAGGATTCTGTTTTCCTGGTGATTTCTAGCTTTCTGTGGATTGTTTGGTTCTTCATTTGTTTTTCAAGAAGCATTTGAATATAAACTGAATAAACATTCCTTGAAAGGACTTGCTGTCTGATTCTGATCCCAGGGCTCTCAGATTTTGAACAGTGGCACTGTTTCAGAATGATGGACCCATAGCCTGCTCCCTAACACAGAAATTAGTGAACCTATCTCCCCAAAGTGTGTTTCTAATGTTGAGATGCTGTTATAAAAACAGATCTCATCAGTAGAAAAACAGAGTAGCAAGTTATTTAAATTAATAAATTAATCATTTCAAGAACAATAATAAAAATAAGTAGGAAAGCTATCTCGTGTTGAGAGTGAATGCTTCATGTGCTCTGGGGTCACCTGTCCTGGGTTTGGCCAGGTTAGAGTTAACTCTCCCCAGCTGCTGCTGGGGAGTGTGGCCAGGCTATTCAATCCCATGTGACATCACGATTGGGATATAAGGGCAGCAGCTGGGCCGGGGCAGTGCCTGTGACCAGTGTGGGAATTGCACTTCTGCTGCCTTGCTGGGTGTGGTGAGCAGGTACACTGGGCATTGCTCATTTTTCTTTGTCCTTTGGCCATCATTGTAACTGCCTGCTCTTTGTGGTGTTCTATTAAACTGTCCTTATCTCAACCCAGAAAGTTCTAGAATCTCTTGATTCTCCTCCCCATCCTGCTGAGTTGGGGAAGAGTGAGTAACTGGGTGGTTATTGGTTATTTTAGTTAGGGCTAAACCACCACATCACCTCTCATCATGTCTCATGGAGTCCTCTGGTAGAACGTTCTTATTTCTTCCCAGTTCGAATCATAGAATGGTCTGGGTTGGAAAGGTCATTTTTTCGATAATATCCTTGAGAAGAGGTAACGGGATGAAGCTGGAACACAAAAAGTTCCATTTAAACATCAGAAAAAAAATATTTTACTTTGAGGGTGATGAAGCAGTGGAACAGGCTACCCAGAGAGATTGTAGAGTCTTCTTCCTTGGAGGTCTTCAAGATCCACCTGGACACGTTCCTATGTGACCTGATCTAGGTGGATCTGCTTCTGCGGGGGGGTTGGACTAGATGATCTCTAAAGATCCCTTTCAACCCTACCATTCTATGATTAAAGGTTATATAGTCCAACAGTCCTGCAATAAGGAAGGACATCTTCAAGTTAATCATGTTGCTCAAAGCCTTGTCCCATCTGATCTTGAATGTTTCCAGGGGTAGTACATCTACCAGCTCCTTGGGCAACCTGTTCCAATGTTTCAGCACCATCATAAAAAAAAATCTTCCTTATATCTAGTCTAATTCTAGTCTCTTTTATTTTAAATCCATTTCCCCTTGTCCCATGGCAAAAAGCTGTATTAAAAAGTTTGTCCCCATCTTTCTCATAAGCTCCCTTTAGGTGCTGGAAGGCTGCTATAAGCTCTCCCTGATGCCTTCTCTTCTTCAGACTGAACAACTCCAACTCTCTTAGTCTTTCTTTCTAGCATTGGTGCTTCATCCTTCTGATCATCTTTGTGTCCTTCCTTTGAACCCACTCCAACAAGTCCATGTTTTTCCTGTGCTGAAGATCCTAGAAAAAAAGATCCTTGGTTGCAGTGCTGCAGGTGGAGTCTCACCAGAGTGGAGAAGAGAGGCAGAATCACCTCCCTTGACCTGCTGGACGCACTGGTTTTCATGCAGCTCATGTTATGGTTGGCCTTCTGGGATGTAAGTGCATATTACTGGCTCAAGTCCAACTTCTCTTTCATCAGTGCCCCGAAGTCCTTCTCCACAGGGCTGCTCTCAGTCTCTTCATCCCCTAGATATTATTGATACAGGGGATTGCCCCAATCCCAGGTGCAGGACCTTGCACTTGTTAAACTTCTTGAGTTCGCACAGCTGCACCTCTCAAGCTTGTCCATGTCACTCTGAATGACATTCTGTCCCTCGGGTATGTCAACTATACCACTCAGCTTGGTGTCATCTGTAAACTTGCTGAGGGGGCACTCGACCTCTGTGTCTATGTCATTGGTAAAGATATTAAACAGTACTAGTCCCAGTACAGACCCCTGAGGGATACTAGTTGTCTCTGATCTCCATCCAGACATTGAGCCTCTACCCTCTACCACTACCTTAGGCTGAATCAAGGCAGCCACCTTGATACACAGATATGAACCATTACAAATATACTTAGAAACACAGTCCTAGGAAGATAGATTGCTTTCATATTGTAGTAGAAGGTGCATGGATAAAATAATTTAGCTGATAATTTGTCCCAAGACATCTACAGAAAATTCAGAAAATATAGAAAAGAAGCACAGAAGTCAAGAACCCATTGCTCTAAGCCCAGTATTCCGAGAGGGTAGACTGAATGATGAAGACTTTAAGGAGATTAATTATCTTGTTTGAGTGGGTTTTTCTCTCAAAACAATGAATCTAAGGTACTTCAATGAAGTTAATGAGAACAGACAACAGATATCCCTTGCTCTGAATTCTACCTGTAAGTTTTCACTTAGGTACTGAAGTAATTTAAATCTGTCCTAAGAACATCAGAGTGCCTAACTTCTAGCTCTCTGATTCCATAGTAGGAATAGGTCTGCAATCATATACGTTGCCTAGGAATGGTGTTGAAGAAAGTGGTAAGTGAACTTTTGCACTCCAAAGAGAGGAGGAAAGGATTGAACTAACTATTCAATATAAAACATATGTTTTTAGTCTTGCCATTCTTAGGTTTCAGGGACTTCACTCCCCTAGGGAGGTATATAGAAGCCTTTATTTCTAAGCTACTTTGAGTCTTTTGTAAAGGTTTTTTACTGACTTTCAAAATGTATCCATTTGCTGTTCTTGTTCATTAGGATTTATGTAAAGAAATAGAATCATAGAATGGTAGGGTTGGAAGGGACCTTTAGAGATAATCTACTACAACTCCCCTGCAGAAGCAGGTTCACCTAGATCAGGTCACATAGGAACATGTCCAGGCAGGTCTTGAAGACCTCCACGGAAGGAGACTCCACAACCTCTCTGGGCAGCCTGTTCCACTGCTCCATCACCCTCACAGTGAAATATTTTTTTCTGATGTTTAAATGGAACTTTTAGACGTTTGTAAATGTAATGAGATGTCCCCTCAGTCTTATCTATTAATGCATTGTCATGTATACAAGACTTGACAACCAGACTTGTTCTGTTGGTCTCATTGCACTGGTTGTGGAGATGTCTAAAAGCTTTTTCTCATAATATGCAGGTGCAGTTTTGTGCCAGAAATCATTTTCCCAATATGTTAGCAAATGACATTCTGGCTCTTGATTCATGTACCACTGAGCTGTCAGCAATCAGCCAGTTGATGAAGGGTTGACTAGCCAACTTGCAACATTTCTTTTTATATTTTGGCAAGGATCTGATTCTGAAGAGATGATATTCATTTAATTAAAGGTAATTGACATATTGATATATCTCTCTATATAGCTCTTTGAGGTAATAGTGGATTACAGCAGACAGTATAATGGTGTGTTACAATATGTTTTGGGTATAAAGAGATTAATTATAAAACCAGTAAAATATAGAATTCAACTAGGTTGTTCTTTGAAAGGACCTTTGAATTAATAGGAATGACATTCAGAGTTGTACTTAAGAACAGAATGTATTATACAGAGCAATCTTTGAACATGGTGCCAGATTTTAAGACAGTATCTAAAACTGTTTATGTTTTGCTTTGTTCTCATAGCTGCTGCACAGAATGCTGAAATCTCTGTTGCAACAAATTGGCTCTATCATAAGCATTGCAGCAAGGCAAATTCTTTGAAACACCTTTAGTGGCCTGAATGGAAGAGTCATCAGCCAAAAGTGTACATAACAATCAACTGCAAAGGGGAAAAGTGTTACAAAATTAGAGCTAGGAAAGCATTTTTTTTTTTGGCATGTCTTTTTATCAAGACTTTCAGACAATTGTGATAAAAATAATAATGATTTAGTTAATGAAAGAACTAATAATAATGATATAACTAAGTTAAATGGATTTAGATGATGTCCTTTTGCCAGTTAGTATATACTAAATTATTTTCTACTGAATACATGAAAGAAACAAAGGAACTTAATTTATCTTTGAAACTGGAAATCAGAAGACAAAGCACTGCACTTGGCTCTTGCTTGATCTAGATTCTGCTCTTCTCCTTGGTAGACGTTCTCATTTTTTCGATGATTTTTAGATGAAACAGTGTAATTGTAAAATTTGTTTACTGTTGCCTTGAAAAATGTAGATAACCAGTGTTGAAAGGTGCAAGGCAGTGGAGAAAAGTACGTCAAACTTTTGCACGCTAACAATATGCAATCATTGATTTTTCTGAAGCTTTATAGATTTCAAGGTGCATTGTAGCAGCAAATGCTCAATGTGCTGTAATAATAAAAAAAAAAAAAACAACCTATCTTAAAAATACAGACTTATGGTAATATGATCTTTCTGGAATTGTTTTGTCATGTTTGTTTTACTAAAGTATAATTTACTAGCAAATAACTAGTGTTATTGCTTTTTTTATATATTATTACTATATCAGTGTGAGTCTATATGCATCCAATTTGCTTAATTTTCAAGCAATTACTAATTACTAATGCTAGATACTAATCCATTGCTATAAATGCATGAGACTAAGCTCTGTTAATAACAGAAACAAGATTTTTTTCTTTTTTTTTCCCTGTGAGCAGTTAGACATACCTGTTTTTCTCACACAGCTAGTCAGCATTTATGTGGTATTTCAATAGGTTACATATGACTCTTCCTGAAAGTCTGCATTTTTTACTCTTTTTATTTAGAAATAATCTGATATTACAGGAGATGTAGATAATTTCTCTTCTATTCTTTCTCTTGTAGTCTACACTTCTGTAGATTTATATCTTGCTTCTTATTTTTTCCTACTATTATCCAGGATTACTTGTGGTCTTTGTTTCAAATATGTATTAACATGATAAATGTACTCTATGGTGTTATTTTCCATTTTCTTCTTGAATTGCTCCATACATGAGAAGAAAAATATTTAATATTGGTTGCACTTTTGCAGGTCTTGTTGTACCATTTATTTTATTTTTCTTTTACTATAGGTTTCTTGTAGAGTTTTCCGTATCTTAAAATTAAACGAGCTTTCAAGAATACTAATTAGAGTAAAATTATATGCTGACTACCATCTTTGTAGAGACAAAACTTTTAGAAGATGGCAAATTTGTATGACAAGATTTCAGTGTTTCAGTATTTCAATAATCCTCCCCAACTATTCCTTTCTTCAAAAATTTTTTGAAAATTCTCAGTCAATCCATGTATTGATTTATAAGTTATGGGGTAATTTTTAGCTGATTATTATTATTTTTTTAATTACAGTAAGCTTATTTATTTATGTTGACTAAGCTGTGAAAGGATGGACATTGTGCAAAGCAGTGCTTTCACTATCACACTCTTGTAACAGTTTGAAATAATAAAGGTAGTTGTGTGCTGTTAATATCCCCATTCTACATAAGCAGTACTTCCTGGAGTTTTAATGTGTAATCTGTAGATTTTTCTTCTGTTTGTTTGTAAAACATGATCACCACTAATGTTTTTTTGCTCCACTTTGGGATGCAATGTTTATGACAGAAGTTGTTCTGAAAAGGCCAGAAAGCGAGCAGCCATCCAAGATGACAGCTTCTGGAAAGCTTATGAATGAATATTTTAAAAATATTTTAAATATTTGGATACAAATATGGATTAGATTGCTGTTAAAAGAGATTTGAAAGACTCTCCAGTGATAAAAAAAAAGGAGTTATCCAATTATAACTGTCATGTCCTTGAGGGGTAGAAATAGTAAACTGTCAGAAAAGATGCACATCAGCCCAATGTTCCTTTTCTTTACCTTCTTCCCACTGTACAATACTCTACATCAGATCTCACTTGCATGTTGATCTCTACATGCAATCTGAAGCAATTTCAGAAACACAGTAACAGTGTTTATTGTTACACGTTGGTACATGCCCTATAAAGGCTTGATTGAAACCCACCAATTTAATCCCCATCTTAATTTTCAAAACTGAGTTAAAATACTCACATAGTTTTCTACCCAGTTCAGCTGTTTCGAGCATCAAAGCTTCTCTGTCTTCCTTCTGTGACATGTATTGCTACATACTGTGTATGTTTCCCAAAACTGTTACTTCTATGATGATACAAGCAATTGATTACCATGGGACATGGAATAATTTGGATAATTGAAGTTAGACTGTGCAGTGAATTTCTTGCCCTTGCATTTAAAAAATGAGGGCAGCTTGAAATCATGTGTGATTTCTATTAAATTTAATTACTCTCCCCTGTGACTTTGACAGTACAGGTATGGGCTACTAAATGAAGGCAGTTACTCTTATTCTCTCTGCTCTTTGTTGTGGTTCTTTTCATGAATCTTCTTATAATCCAACATGAAATGACATTTTCATTATATGATGAATATGGATGTAGGTTATACTTACTTCACTGAAGTGGTTAGTGTTGTCTTCAAAAGCTGGAATATAAAAAGTTCCACTTAAGGAAAAACTTCTTTACTGTGAGGATGAAGGAGCACTGGCACAGGCTGTCCAGGGAGGATGTGGAGTCTCCTTCTCTGGAGGTTTTAAAAACCCGTCTGGATGTATTCCTGTGTGACATAATCTAGGTGGACTTGCTTGAGCAGGGAGTTTGGACCAGATGATCTTTAGAGGTCCCTTCCAAGCTCTAGCATTCTGTGATTCTCTGATTCCACGAATGTATGTAGTAAGCATAATTCTTTTGTACTTTGCGAACAATTTATCAATTTTTAACTGTACTTGATGAATCTCACATCTTCTTCAGTTTGTGAAAAAATAATCCATAATTTTCTTCTATAAATACTCTCACTGAATAAAAATTCCAAATTGTGCTTTGGTTTATTTTCATGTAGAATGTTTATATAATCTGTGCAATTCTGTTTGGTCGTATAGCTTGAGCTACGAATGCCAAGTCTAGAAAAGAAATAAAATATTTATTTTCGTATGAATTTGCCTTCAAAAGCTGATAGATATATTTTGAGCCTACTATTCAGTGTTTCAGTAAATATTGCTTTCAATAAAATGTGTTGTCAGAATATTTATTCTAAACAACAAACGAGAATCGTGTAGCAATGTGAAGGGACTACATGTTAAAACCTCCTTTAAAATTGGAAGACTTGTTATTATCATTATTTATTTTTAATTCTCTGAATACCAACATATGTAAAATGCAGATACATTTTTTTTATTTCTAATTATAAATTCACTTTCTTCCATTGGAGAATTTTACATTTATTGATGTATGACAATGCAAGAAATGTTATGTAAGGATTTTAAGAGTAAATTTCTTAATAAATATCAGTTTATAAAAATCCATATAGTACTATAAAATTAATGGCATCTTACAGACATGTTTGTATAAAACTTTAGATGTCTTGGTTATTCATATAACATGAAAAAAAACATCTTACTATAAGACCTTCATGTTAGGGACTGTAGTACCTACAATAGTGTGGACCTCTTTTTCAGTGATGGGACTGTATCCTAGAGATAAGATTTTTTAATTTCAATTGAACTTTGTGAGAATAATGCTGTTTCTCCATGCATCATAAATGTTTTGTGAAGTCTTGCCCTAACTTGCAGTCATGTTTCACTGTATTATATGATAATCACTGCAATTATATTTATGGTTTGAATACTTCATGTTTTGCAAATTGTATTTTTTGAATGCCTGGACATGTTCCTATGCCACCTGATTAGGTGAACCTGCTTCTATAGGGCGACTGGACTAGATGATATCTAAAGGTCCCTTCCAACCCCTACCATTCTATGATTCTCATTCTAGTTGTCCTTGTTTCAAAGATATACTCTCATTTTGGGACATACCAAGATAAAGGGTATCAAGTCTACATATGAATATCAGAATTGGGGTTTTTAACTTGTTTCTTTCTTTTGTTTTTTTCACAGAGATTCAAACTACTCCTGCTTTGTGGTATTATATTACTGTTAACCCTGCAAAGTATAATTCCTACATAACTACAGATACATAATCAAACCTTGCCAACTTGATCTTGATAAGTCTTGATCTGATGGTTCTTGCAGGTTTTAAGGAAGAATGTTCTTTCAGGCAGATTCTCTTAGCAGAGAAACTGAGACTCAGAAAGAGTATCTGTTGAAGTACCAGTGAATGTTCTGGTGTCTCATCAAAATGAAACTGAAACTCTGCAAATGATTAAGGGGATTTTGAATTGATTCTGTGATTTGCTAGTCTAGGTGTAATCTGTGATGCCATTTTTTTGGCAAAAAGTGGCTCTAAGTATGTACTAACCTGGCTTCTGCCAAGTACGAGGAAAGACCATTGGAAAAAAAAAAATGTCTTTGAGTGCTCCTCTCTTGAAGAGATTATGTCAGGAAAAATAACTCACCATTCTTGAAATCCTCAAGATTATTTCCGACTGTTTGTACCTGAGGGAAGCAAGAGCAATTCTGCTCTTTGTGCCTCACAATTTCCCCATGCTAGCTTCTCTGTATGTTGCATCAATACTATTTTCTTGTGATGAAATATCTACTGGAAAGCATCTTGGAGTTATTAACATGAAATGTCTCTTTCTATGTAAAGCTGGTGATAAAACTTAATTTTTTTTTTTTTATGGAGAGTGTATCATATAACTGTGTAGTTTCGTCAGATAGCATTCTGAAAAGATCAAACTCAATCGGGCTTTTGTGCAAGTGGTACATGCAGAGTGCAGAAGTGGTACAATGCTGGTCACAGAGTGCCTTGCCATTCATAAATGCTGATTATATGGTAGGAAAAGACCAGTTCTTAGGAAGGCAAAACACTCACAGTGGCTATTAAAGAAAAACTTTGTTAAATCTCGCTGGTAGTGAGCTGCTTCTGCGTATACACTGTACCACTTACTTGAAATAAGGGCTTTGTGATGTACTTAGGAGTTTCCTATTTCAATGCCTATTGAATATCAAAAAGGAAATTCATTTAATACTGTAATTCTTTCATTGTATTTAAATATTTTTGGGCTGGAAATCACCAGGGGAGCATGTGCTTGGATTTCATCCATCAAAATTGGATTACTCTAATGGGCTCTACACGGGGTGGCTTCTTAAAACCACTCAAACTTGATCTGGTGCAGCACATAGCTGTTCTCCTGGTAAGTAGCATTTCTTACAAAAAATATTTCTACTGTATTTTTAGACGTAAGTTTAAAACTATCTTCTACTTATAAAGCACTATGGCCTTGTTCAGCCTTTGTAGATGTCAAAGGAAGTATTTCTGTATCTTTCAGTACTGCAGATTCAAACCTTAAATGAAAAGAAAGAGCATACATCCAAGGCACTGTTGAAATCTGTGATAGTATATGAGCTCTAATTAGATGACATGCAGAATAGTAGATCCTGGGGAATAAATGCAAAGGAGCTAGAGGGAAGGGTGTTTGAATCCTTGGATTTGGAAGTTGCTTCTTCTTTGACTGATTCATCAGCTCTTTCTGCTAAGAACTATGTGGATCACTGCAGGTTGTAGAGGACCTGAGTTTGGGAAAATGAGGTGCATTTTTGACAATAAGCACCTTCTCAGTAACACAGCTAGGGAGCCTCCTGAAACTTTGATATAAAAGCTAGATGTCTGAAAGGGTCAATATGAAACAAGATTCTAAAATATTAGATTGTTTTCTGAGCTGTTTATTAATGGAGTAAATGATCTATACTAAGCAGATATCGTGGTTCAGGCCCATTCAACAACAGAAGCACCATGCAGCCACTTGCTCACTCCCTTCACATACCTCCACCTTCCTTAGGATGATGGAGGCCTCAGCAAGATGGGAGGAGAAAAGACACTCAAGGACCTTGTGAATCAAGACAAGTGGAGGGAAGGCTCACTGCCAACTATGGTTCTGGGCAAAACAGAATTGACTACTTGACTTAGGAAAGAAAATAAGATCAGTTTAATCCACCACCAACTAGAGGCAGAAGGCAAAACCAGAACAGGATGATGAGAAAAATAAAGCTAGCCCTTTATAATCTCCTTGCCCCACCTCTCCCCTCTTCCAGAGCTCAGCTCATCACTCCCAATATCTCTACCTCCTCCCTGTTCAGAGATGCACAGAGAAAGAAAATGGGGATTGCAGTTGGTCACAGATGGTCTCTGATGCTTCCTTAATCTCAGAAGAAGTAGGATCCTCACATTATTCCCCTGCTCCAATGTGGAGTCCTTCCCATGGGTTACAGACTTTAACAAACCTCTGTGGTGTGAGTCCTTCCCAAGGGCTGCAGCTCCTCACAAACTCCTTCAGTGTGAGTCCCCACTGTGGCAGCACAACTCCAGTCATATTCTGCTCCAATGACATCTCCCCACAGAGTCACAGCCCCTCTGGGCACAGCCACCCCCTGTACTGTGGGGTCTACCACAAGCTGCCGACAGATCTCAGCTTTATCATTATCCTCTATGGGTTACAGGAGCATAGTTGCCTTCGCACCATGGGATGCAGGGAGATCTCTGCTTCAGCACACCTCCTTGGTGTCTGTATGGCTGCCACTTTCTCATCCTGCCTCTTTCATCACCTCCAATCCATCTCTTCCAGCTTGCACTCCTTAAAAAAGTGACAGCAGAAGGGCCAAACTGGCTCAGACTCGGTGGTGGGTCCTCCTTAGAGCCATGGAAAGTGAATTTTGATAATAATAGAATTTAAATCCTAGATATCAGCAGGGAAATCAACAATGAAATATTTTGTTGGATTCCGTTATCACTCTAAGGAAATTTTGCTATAAACTAACATTCCATCTTTCATATATTCCAGAGAATCTATTTGTCTTTTCAATGAAAAGGTGGTATTTCATTTAGGGATTAATTTAGCTGAAAACATAATTTGCCCCAAATTTTTGTATTTTCAGTGAACCATGTTCCAGAATGAGCTTATTTGGGGGAGTTCAGAGGAAAAGAGGTTCCTCACGGAAGGGCACAAGGTACCAGGACACAGAGGTTTTAGTTCATGTTGCTAGACATCTTCCTTTTGGCATATTTATCTGTTTTCTGTATTGACATCAATTCAATAATGTTGTTTTTATTAATATTAAAAGATTTTTTCTTTAGATTAGATATAAGTTAACAAAAAAAAAAATACATCCAAGTAGTCTAGATTTCCAGAATACTCAGTTAAAATGTCTCTGCTATTAAGACACTTCCTAGTGCACATTTGTACTTTTATGAGTTTTGTTTAGTAAACCAATGAAACACAAGGAATGGATAGGCAACTAGAGTTTGCCAATTTTACACTGAGTACTGAATATAACTCACGTATCAGGTGCCACGTTTAGCTTCTCAGCATGTGAGATATTTTTTTCTGTGATTGCCAAAAGGCTTTCAAAGTCCCTGTAAAACCAAATGAAGACAGTTTTGCCAAGGATCTCATTATCTCTTACTGTCTAACTACTTGCTTACTTTTTTTTTTCTTTTTCCTTTATTTTAACTTACTTTTTCTGTAGCGTGGACTAGTAGCAACAGGTGTAAGTAGTGTCAAGTTAGCAGTCCCAACTGAAATACAAAATAACTGAAATACAAATAAAATAGGCAGAAATCAGTGAGGAAGGCTTTTGTAGCACCTCCATAGCTGTATTTCTTGAGCTGTAGCAGTACTCCTTGATTTCTCTTGTTACACTGCCTTCCTGACTCCAATACCTCTGTTACTATCAACCTTCAGCACCCTAACTCTGGTAATAGTTTATGACCCAAGAACATTTTCTATTTCCTCTTCTTTCACTCATGCTGATCTGCTGTATTTATCACAGATAACATACACGACGTAACACAGTCTTGTTTCCATGTGCCTGGACAGAAGACTGACTTTCTCATATACCTAAAAAAGTGTTGTTTTGACAGTTCATTTGTCTAAAATAAGCAGTTTTGCATAAGCAGTGTACTACTTTCTCATTTTACTAGTCAACCTAAGTGATGCACTTAGCCTTTCTCAATTTGTCGGTTACATTTATTGTATCTCACATGGCATTAATTTATAGAATCATCTTTCCTTGTCTTTTATGCCAGCTATTTTAGTATATATTCTCTCAGTTCATTAGTACACTACAATCCTTTCCCTCTCCCCAGCTCTCATTAAGCAACAGCTTCCATAATTGTTCTCTCATTCTTCTGTGAAATCTCTGATAAATATCAGGTAGAGCCAATGAATTGTGGAAGTTAGGCAGAAAGACAGAGATTTCACAGGTGCAAAATCTTCTCTGTCAGTACTTTGTACAGACTAATATTCAAGGTGCCTAACAGCAGATTACAATTTTGACCTTTGGAAAATTTCATCCTGTTTCCTATAGTTTTCTCAGCATAAGTCATCCTTCACAAGAGGGATCCTAAATTTCCTTGCTTGACCTTAAGTATAGTTTCTGTGACTTAGATCAGGATTAGGCAGGTGTCTGTATGGAACTGGAAGGAGCAAGAGGTAGATGAAAAGCCACAGTATAGGCTAAGGGGAAGAGATGGGAAGATTTAATGGAACAGTCTCAAATTACAATTTATGGGTATAAGCACGTATTTCTGAGACAGGCAATAGAAGACATTTTCTGTTTTGAAATGTAGATTCAGATCTCTAATCATTGTGGAGATACTGCAGGGGCTCCTGAACATGTGTCAGCTGTTCCCAGACTGATTTCTGAAACAGTCAGAGTTTATTTAACATCCTTATACTTGGATCTGTAATAAAAAATGCTAGACTGTTTCATTGCTGCTGTTTGCAGTATTAAAGTAGGGAGAATACCTCTAATTTTGTTCTGGTCCTATGCAAAACATTTTGAGAAAAAAAAAAAAAAAGTTCTTCTTTTCAACACTACATGTACTTTCAGTGCTTCCATGAGCCTCTTTTCTTTGTTTAGCAGAATTAGTCTAATCTTCTCATGCCTATGCGCAAAGGCAGAACATTAATATATTGAGACTATTTGATTGGTTACTTACTATTTACACTGGCATAAAAAATTAATACTGTCACTGGAGCATGAAAATTCCAAATTAACAGGAACTAATGCTGCAACTGAGCCAGATTTAGCCTTGCTGAGAGAAACTGAGGCAATTCCATAAAACAAAACATAACATGCTACAAATACTTATGATTTAAACCTGATTTGGTATGTGATAACCCAGTGTATAAATCTGCTTGCCTTTTCTGCTTTCTGCACAGTGCATATAGTTGAAGCACCATTTTTTTGCATTAAAGGAGCTTTAGAACAGAATTACTAGAAAAGTAGAGTGTTAAAACTAATCTGTATTAATGTCACCTTCCTACAAAATATACAGATACTACCTAGAGAAATGCTACCTTTGTGCAACTTGAGTTTTTTTTCCTGCCAGCTCAGCAGATGATAATATCAAAAAAAAAGAAGAAAAAAAAAGAGGAAAAGATAAACTACCACAGTCTTGATTTATAGGAACTCTTCTCTTTTAAATCCATCCACTTGGGCTTTTTTTTTTTTGCTGCTCTTTCTCCTTCTTTTCAGATTTCTCTACTGAAAAAAACAAAACAAAACAAAACCCAACCAAACAAAAAAATAACCAAACCAAAAAATCATGAAACAACTGAATTGCAAGTGAACCAAATTTCCCCAAACCCAGTTTACAGTGATGAGGTTATCTGTGAGAAAGGCCCTAGTTCATAGTGACTGAAGGCACTAATGAAAATTAGCATTCTAAAAGGATCTTCTGCAGCTGTCTTCATAAAAAGAAACTGATTAGTGGTTTGGACGGTGCTAACTCTGTAAATTATCAAACAAAATACGGCAGAAGCATCCATTTACGTATATGAAAATTACAATTTGAACATCACACTTAGAGCACATTAATCAACTTCATTCTTTGTTTTTATGCCTAATGAGGCTTTTCAGAAAGGTAAACAGCTTTCTAAATACAGTTGCTTTGGCAAAAATGGATTAAATGCAACTCTATTTGGTATTTCTTTTTTATTTTTATTCTTTTTTTACTATTTGTCTATCTATTTATTTATTTAAATAGACGTAGCTTGGTAAGATGTGGATGAACGTTTGCAACGACCAGGCTTCTACATTACATACATCAACAGCAACAGAAGCAGAAATAAATGCAGTCTATTCTTGTTCTCTCCCTTTTCTCTATATTGATTTAATCTCTTTCACAGCAATACTACCTTTTAATTGTGCAAGCGTGAGATTTTTGCAGGCTTTCTAATAGCCATATCTCACCAGCTTTTGTTTGTTCCTTCTTCCTGTTAAAACTTTGATTGTCAAAAAGACATCCTCCATCTGCTTTCTCAGCGAGTTTTGGGAGGTGGGATGTGGGGGTGAGAAGCTGCTGTTTTTCCCCAAAAGATCTACATATAAATATTGCTTGTGGTCTGTATGCAGATCCTAAAGCACAGTTACTTTAGTTGTTAGAAAAAAATAAAAACCACCACAAAACCAAAAAGAAACAGCACAGATTTTTGAACTGTATCTATTCTTCTAGGCATCTGTACTGATTATTCTGATTGTTAAGACATTTAAATAACATCCTGTTGCAGAAAGTTTCCAGAATTAATGTACTGATTCAACTCCTCAAAAAACCCTAGGTTTTTAAAAATAAAATGGTACACTAGAAATTACACCAATTACTCTGATTTCAGCCTCAGCACTGTGGAATACTGATGGTCACACCAGTGTGCTTTGAATTTACTCAAAGTCATCATAGAAGGTTGTAGCAACTTTTTGAAAACTGTTTCCTGCACAGCCACATAGACAAGATTGATGTAAACTGTTTTATTTGTCCTCATAGGCTTTAGAGGTTAGAACATAGCCTGCTACATCCCTATGCTGTGCTCCAGGTGAGGGACAACTCAATTCTACATCTGTCAGAGAGCAGTGTTGGGATGACACCACTCCCTCCCTACTGCCATCTGGATTGACCAGGAATGATGACTTACTAAACTGCCAGTGATACAAACCATTATCTCATCCTTTACTGCCTTATACTGGTTTGGCAGTTCTGGCTAGTACTTCTGGGGGTAAAACTGAGTCTTTGCTTTGTGCAACTCATAGAATAAGCAAGGCAGAAGTGGAGTCAACAGATAGATAGATACTCATGCGGGCCTTTAGATGCGCAGAAAGGATACCGTACTCTGTGTTCTGATATCTGTGCATAACACAGGATCCTGCTTGAAGATTTTTACAGAACAAAAA
The DNA here is from genome assembly GCA_013401255.1 of Urocolius indicus. Taxonomy (NCBI): domain Eukaryota; kingdom Metazoa; phylum Chordata; class Aves; order Coliiformes; family Coliidae; genus Urocolius; species Urocolius indicus. The sequence continues at coordinate 25,382 of WBNH01012234.1, forward strand.
ATAGTTTATGTTTACTCTAGAAGAAACCATTTCAATCCAAAATTCATTTTCTCCTCAGCTGATAGCATTACATAAAAATGTGTGAGTTACAAGACCTCACAGGTAGGTGGAAATTACATGTCAGAAGCAGAATCTCATGATCATGTTGCTTTTTTCACCAGTGTCTTTGCAGATATGGCATTTTACATAGCAGCTATTTCATACACTCTTTTCTTAGTGACCTTAAAATCTCTTTAGTAAGAAAAAGAAAGTTGGAAAGCAGATAATCTGACTGAGGTCTGACTAAAAATATCTCAATATGGTTCCCTTGGAGGTGATGGAGTTATGCCAGTTTACACCACCCTTGTTTTTACTGAAAATAGGTAGGACATGGATTAGATAATATCATGTTACTGAGAGCTAGAATTAAGGTTTAGGAATTGAACTGTCTATTGATCACTGGACTAACATATGGAAGCTAGTTAATGTTCCTTTAGGAAACAAGTGCCCTGATCTATTTCATTTCTCTGCTACAGAATTTGCTGATCTAATATCATGCACTTAACCCTCCTCCATTTTATTTATTATACTATATTAGCAAGGTTTTACAACATATTAAAGTACATCTTTGCAAAGGGTGATCGATATATTTGCTCAACATGAGTGTGCAGAGAATTACCATTGCAGTGGATTTTATTATGCTTGTTTGTTTATAATGTTTGAAGTAAATTAGACTTTTGCATTAAATAATACAAAGTGCCTTTCAAACTTCTGAACTCATGATAGCAGGTGAACCCATGGGTCTGGGCTTACAACAAGGCCAAGAAAATATTTACAGCATGTAGCTCCCTTTACAGAAGGCCTAAATAACAGGCAGTAGTCAGTGGTAGAAAGCCTACCAGAGTGCTCTGATTTGTGCACTTTATTTCACTGCTAGCTGGAATATCTCTTGGTTATCTCTTTGGTTAAATATAAACTGCCTTCTTCTGACAGACCATCTAGATGAGGCTGCAGAAATGCTGCTTGCTACCTCTGCTGGGTCCAGATCTCCTGTGCTGGTATGGAGATCCAGACAGCTTACAACTGAAGTAGAAGAGGAAGTGCATGTGAAAGGAAATACGGTTGAAACTTAATTCCTTACCATCAATGATAATAGCAATTGAAATTCTTTACACATCTATCCTATGCCTTCTTCAAGAAATGACGTTACAACATTTTTATACAGAAGGTCCATCAATGAAAGTTTGTAGCAAGCACGTGTGTTACAACAAGGTCTTTCTCTCTTTTTGTTCAATCATTCATCACTTTATCAAGTACATTTCCACCTAATACTGAGTACCTTAAGCAATCAATTTCATAAAGTCCTGGTAGCAGTAAAGTTAAGACTTCTTCCTGCTCAGAAGATCCCAGAGTAATGTGTTGTGTCTCATCTGCCCATGATTTAAGAGATAGCTCTTACCAATAGGAGTAGCCACATCCTTGATGCTTGTGTTGGATGTCTGATCACATCATGGGTAGACTCAGAAATGTAAAATGCATTTATATATGTCTCCTCTCCCTTCTCCATATCAAATAAAAGGGAAACATCTTCCCTGAATAGTTGTCTTCTAGGTTTCTGGCTCATCTGAAGAGCTACATCAGTAACTGCACAGGTGCAATAGAGGAGAAATAGCTCAATGATCAGGAAAAGTTCTGGACTGGGAGACAGGGCTGTCCCTTTGCTGCCGGAGAGCTATGTTTAATAACATAACTATAAGGTGATGTCCTTGACTTTTTTTTTTTTTTTTGAGATTACCTGCTCATATTTCAAAAATACGCCCCTTGCAGATTTGCATTCTGTGACCATATTTTGCTCATGGTGAACACAGAACCTCTGAACAAGTTTGATAGGCTTCACAGATTTCAATGGTATCAATACATTTATTTATATCTTCTAGTTAATACATGTATGTGTGTATATTTATGTGTATTTAACAGCAGTATAAGGCAATTTGATAGTGACCTGATGGGCTGCCTTCCAGCTGCTTGTTGTGGTTTAAACCCACCCAGCGACTAACCACCATGCAGCTGCTGGCATGCCCACAGCCCTCACCCAATGGGGTGTGGAGAAGAATAAAGGAAAAGAAGTAAAACTCATGGGTTGAGATAAGAACAGTTTCCTATCTAAAATGAAATAAAATAATACAGTAGTATCAATAATTTTAAAATAGAATTGAAATGAAAATTGAAATGAAGAAGAATATTACCAATAAAAGGTAGAAAACTAAAAAAAAAAACCCCAAAAAAATCCCAACAAGTGATGTCCAATATAATTGCTCATCACCCACTGGCTGATGCCTGAGCAGCCATTCACCCCTCCCAGTCACTTCACCTTTACCATTTATATACTGAGCAAGGCATCCTATGGTATGGAATATTCCTTTGACTCCTTGGGGTCAGCTGTCCTGGCCGTGCTCCCTCACAGCTTCTTGAACACTCCCAGCCTATTCACTGTCAGGCCAGGGTGAGAAGCAGAAAAAGGCTTGGCAATGTGCAGATAATGCTGTACGATAACCAAAACAGTCCTGTCTTTTTAATATTCTTTTTGTATACCCAAAACATAGGTCCTGATCAACTACTGTGAGGAAAATTAACTCTATCCCTGTCAAAACCAGGACATTGAATGAGAAAGATTTTAGTATCTTCAAACTTAAATAAAAATAACAATGGACAGTGGTTTTTTTCCCATTTATTGCACAATGATCAGAGTCTAACCCAATCTGAAGCTGATATACACAATTCTTTAAGAAATTTGGCCCTTTATAGATATTTATTTGATATGGTGCCATAAAACCTGTTATGTACCTTACCTTTCAGTATTCAGCTACGTTGTGGAGGTTATTACGTTTGTTTCTTTTGTTTGTTTCTTTGTACCTCATTCATTGACCCCATCTTTGTAACTTCTTTCACCTGCCCACTTATTGGCATTCTTACTCGCTTGATAAATGGACTGCCATTTCTACAAATGTAATAACCACAGTTTATTTGGTAACAGAAAGGTCTGATCACCCCAGTTGTGATCCTCGCAAATTGTTACCAACGCTCTTGGGCACAGCAGATATTAAAGCAGGCTTACAGAAAGCACTTTCAACAGATCTAGTGTTTCGTAGGAATTTCTGCACAGATAATTCTTGAATTAGAAATCTTAGTCTACAGCGAGGGACTTACTCCTGTTGAAGTAGATGTGCAGGAGCGTGACTTCCCAGGGGAATCAATCGTTACATTATAATGAAATTTTGTGATTCTATGTATGATGTACTGAGAGAAGTCATCGAGTGTTTTGAATCCATCCTGGTATTCTAGTACCATGGCTGTATGCTGACAACTTGATGGAGGGTGTGAGTAGCATGAAGGTGCAACAGATGAGTTTTGCAAAGCTACATAAATATTCATTATTTCACTATTCAAACCAACAAATGGCACATTCAAAGTTTTCAGTCTTCATCAGAGAATTGCTGAATGATTAGTATTTAAAGCATTCATTCATGATGCTATCTAGTTAATATATTTAATACTCGTTTAAGACAATAAGTTTCCTTACCTTTTNATATATATTTATATGTATATATATATATATATATATATATAAAAAAGGGACAACTTTGTAAAGACCCAATGTTTGGCATTATGATGTTTTTCTGTAGATCAAAATTTGTGCAAACAGCTGTCTTGGCAGAGCTAAAAATTATTTATTTACTTAAAAGGTTAATGAAACCTTTTTTAGATTATACTTTTCCTACAATATAATTGAATAATTAGGTGTCTAAAGTAGGTAGGAAATATTTCACTCTCTCAACTCTGGTGGCTGTAGAGGAAACATGCATACCTATCTTAAAGCAGATACAGCTTTTCAGATAGCCAAACTTAGATGAGGAGAATCTTGCATTTACTCTGTGGAAGTTTGAACAAAGCCACAGCTGGAGGATGCTGACTTTAAATGTCCACACTTGAACCAAACACAGTCCTTGATTTTGCAATGAATTCTTCACAGTTCAAACCCAGCAAAGTCTTTCTGTAAATTCTTAGATTAAGCAATTTGGAAGAATTGTTTCTGTTCTTAGGTATGCTAGTTGAGTAAGACAATTAAACAAATTAGTATCTTAAAAAAATTTATATTTTTCATCACGCTAAGTTTCAGAACAAAAAGTAATGCTCATCTAAAGACACAGATCATATAAAAGTATTACTTTTTTAGCTATAGAACAGTTGCAAGAAAGGGGAACTCAGAGTATTAGGTGCAAACAATGTTTGGCTGTAGATAGGTGTTTATAGTGACCCAGAAGTATCGTCCAGCAATAAACAATTGAGCCTGTAAATTAGTATGCAAAAGTAAGATGAGAAAGTAACAGCAGACAAAAGGGATAATGACAGGATGAAATCATCATATTTCATGACCTGCATAACACTCAGAGACTAGTGATATAAGCCCTGCATTGCAAAGAAAACTTCATAGAAGATGCTCTGAAGATATCCAATAATCAGTCAAAAGTAGAAACAATTGCTGACTGGAAGACTCTTGCATGGTTGGCATGACCCATCCTTGCCTATGACTAAGCCAATGCACCTGTCCTCTTCCAGCTCCTGTTGAAATAGATGTGCAGGAGCGTGACTTCCNTTGAATGAGAAAGATTTTAGTATCTTCAAACTTAAATAAAAATAACAATGGACAGTGGTTTTTTTCCCATTTATTGCACAATGATCAGAGTCTAACCCAATCTGAAGCTGATATACACAATTCTTTAAGAAATTTGGCCCTTTATAGATATTTATTTGATATGGTGCCATAAAACCTGTTATGTACCTTACCTTTCAGTATTCAGCTACGTTGTGGAGGTTATTACGTTTGTTTCTTTTGTTTGTTTCTTTGTACCTCATTCATTGACCCCATCTTTGTAACTTCTTTCACCTGCCCACTTATTGGCATTCTTACTCGCTTGATAAATGGACTGCCATTTCTACAAATGTAATAACCACAGTTTATTTGGTAACAGAAAGGTCTGATCACCCCAGTTGTGATCCTCGCAAATTGTTACCAACGCTCTTGGGCACAGCAGATATTAAAGCAGGCTTACAGAAAGCACTTTCAACAGATCTAGTGTTTCGTAGGAATTTCTGCACAGATAATTCTTGAATTAGAAATCTTAGTCTACAGCGAGGGACTTACTCCTGTTGAAGTAGATGTGCAGGAGCGTGACTTCCCAGGGGAATCAATCGTTACATTATAATGAAATTTTGTGATTCTATGTATGATGTACTGAGAGAAGTCATCGAGTGTTTTGAATCCATCCTGGTATTCTAGTACCATGGCTGTATGCTGACAACTTGATGGAGGGTGTGAGTAGCATGAAGGTGCAACAGATGAGTTTTGCAAAGCTACATAAATATTCATTATTTCACTATTCAAACCAACAAATGGCACATTCAAAGTTTTCAGTCTTCATCAGAGAATTGCTGAATGATTAGTATTTAAAGCATTCATTCATGATGCTATCTAGTTAATATATTTAATACTCGTTTAAGACAATAAGTTTCCTTACCTTTTTGTCCTTTAAGAAAATATGAGATTGTGCTTAAAGAAGAAGTTTTTTGTGGGTTTCTTTGCTTTGTTTGTTTGGGTTTCTAGCAAGAAGAGACCACATCTATAGAGAGCAGCTCAGATACATCATTGACAGAGTCCATTCTCATTTCTACTTTTTGATTACTCCCTTTAGGTGCATAGGCTATAGGAAAACAAGTAAACAATTGTCTTGAAACTAGTAACAAGTAGCTCTGTTAATTTGCCAGCTGCAGGTAGACAGTTTCCTAATTCTATATAAACCAGATTTTGATTGTAGCATAACTCTACGTATTGTTAATTTAAAGATTTATTTTTCCTGNGTCCAAGCATTCCTTTTTTGATGTCCATTGTTTAAAGCCAACACATAATATTCATGTTTGAATAAAAATATACCTTTCAATAATGTTTGAAGAGATTTTCATGACAAAATTTCACATATTGTGAACATTAACAACATTCCATTAACTCTCTGGTTTCAGACAATTCCTTCTGTGGATAGTTTCTTAGAATACAAATAGATATCAAGTTTTTCATACACATTCATAACTGTGACCTTGATATTTCATACTAAAGAAAAATCAGTTCAAAGCAGGTATAAACCTTGCTTCACCAGCTAGCTGAATTCTTTTTATTGCCCTCTTGCACCTATGGACCAAACTAGTACAGACAGAATGTATTAAGACATATGGGCCAATATGTGCACAAATATGATTTAAGATTAACTTATTTTAAAACTTTCATAAGCTCACATGGATATTTTTTCCAACTTTTTTGCAGTTCTTGCTACCCAACAAATTCTGACTGAATTATTAACATCTGCTGTTTGCAAATATTACCAATGGAATTGTTTTCTTAAAGACTGTTTTGAAAGTTTTACTTGCAAGTTGAAGTCAATAGATTGGAGTTCCTGAAGTTCTTTTGTATAAAACAGTCACAGTAGATGACCCCATGTTTGCTAAAGTTTTGATGGGCATGGACTGAATTGCTAGGAAATGG
>WBNH01012234.1:32839-63431 GCA_013401255.1 Urocolius indicus
AGTACCATGGCTGTATGCTGACAACTTGATGGAGGGTGTGAGTAGCATGAAGGTGCAACAGATGAGTTTTGCAAAGCTACATAAATATTCATTATTTCACTATTCAAACCAACAAATGGCACATTCAAAGTTTTCAGTCTTCATCAGAGAATTGCTGAATGATTAGTATTTAAAGCATTCATTCATGATGCTATCTAGTTAATATATTTAATACTCGTTTAAGACAATAAGTTTCCTTACCTTTTTGTCCTTTAAGAAAATATGAGATTGTGCTTAAAGAAGAAGTTTTTTGTGGGTTTCTTTGCTTTGTTTGTTTGGGTTTCTAGCAAGAAGAGACCACATCTATAGAGAGCAGCTCAGATACATCATTGACAGAGTCCATTCTCATTTCTACTTTTTGATTACTCCCTTTAGGTGCATAGGCTATAGGAAAACAAGTAAACAATTGTCTTGAAACTAGTAACAAGTAGCTCTGTTAATTTGCCAGCTGCAGGTAGACAGTTTCCTAATTCTATATAAACCAGATTTTGATTGTAGCATAACTCTACGTATTGTTAATTTAAAGATTTATTTTTCCTGAAGGAGGAATTTTTGAATAATAAGTTCAGGTTGCTCAAATTTGTTTGTTCAAATGGCTTCCCCGCATCCTTTTACACCAAGCAACAGAAACTTATTAAGATAATGATGCTCTCATGAAATAAGCTTTGCCTTCATTACATGTTTTTGGAAGCACAAATGAAGTACAAGTGTGAAGAACAAATGTGAGGGGGAAAAAAGAGTACTTAGAGGAGAACTCACATTCAGAGGAGAAGCTGCACTTTTAGGAACTTGGGTTTTTTCTCCATTCCTTTGCAAAAACTCTAGCAGGGGGGTACAATTATTATGTCACCATGAGGTGTTTTTGTTCTCTCCCCGACAAAGGACGCTACATTTAAAACTACCTATGAGGAGGCTGGGAAGAAGGTCCTCTTCTGATTTGTCAACCTAGGACGCATATTTTGAATTGAAAAAGAATGTGTCATCTCACTAAAAGAGATTAACATTAAGCCCACAGCTTAAACAGCTTGGGTGGAAAAAAAGAAGCTGATTAGCTATTCAGGCTTTATCTTTACTGAAAAGCAACTGATGTCTAGAGAGTTCTGGCATTCTTCACCTTTTGTTGACCATCTGTATCTATGAGCTCCCCAACAGAGATGTAGCTCACTTGGGGACAGAAGAGCAGAAGGGCATAACCTCCTCTACAAGAGACAGAAACCAAAAGCCACGCTAAACACCATCAATTAAAATTCATTAGTCCTGTAGGAGCTGCCCATTAGAGTGTTGAGTGTGCACAGATGCCGCTATTACAAGCATGACACTAGTAATTAGGCACCAAAAGTAGGAGGACTTCACAGCCTATTTAGCAAAGATATGATCTCTCTGCTCTTGCATAAACTTTGCCATAACTTTAATCGCAGTAGATTTCACCTACATTGGTCAAAAGAAATATTGCCTTTCTTCTTATGAGTTCTAGGACTGTTGCTTTCTAATTAGGTTTAAGATACAAAACAAAGTAGATGAGATTACTTCATAGAAAAAAATGTTATGCTATTAGAAGTGCATTAGTTATGATAGATGTCTATACTTAGTCAAGAAAAATTAAAGCCCAGTTTCTTTTACATTTTCATGTTGGCTGTCACTGCTGACTGATGACTTGTCTTCTGAATGAAACTGTAATGCTTTAAAGTAAGTAAAAAAAAGATAGCTATCTGTGTGCAACTTAGTGGCACACACTTTTCAGTTCCATTTAAAACTTGATTTTCTAAGATCCTCAGAAATGTAAAAAGTGACTTTTATTTTAGTTTTTCTTATTTTCTTCACATAGAGAATGGGGATAGTTTCTCTGACAAAGAGAAAATTACTGTAGTATTCTATCATCTATTTGCAAATTACTATCTGTTCTTCAGTCATTCTATTTACTTATTACTTAAATTGTATCTATACCACAAGCCCATTGCCCAAACCTGTTACTGAAAGGGGGAGAAGTGGACAAAGTCACAGTTTAATTTGTTCATCCCCAGTCCCCCTGCTTTGAGAGTAACAGATAGTATTTTGTTCATTGGAATTCAGTTTCTTTGTCTTATTTCATTTACTTATGAACTCATCTCTGGGTGAAAAAAAAGAAAAAGCAACACAAAAACCCAAACCAAAAAACAAAAACACAACAGAAAACCCAACATCTTAATTCCAGGGGGCATGAGGAATGGTGAACAATGAGGTCAATGCAGATCTCAGCTGCACTTATTCTTTTGTTGTTCCATAGGAAACAAGGTGGAAAAAATCCACAAGCTGGGCATACAAGTTCCATTCTCTGCCTACACCTTCTGTCTCCCAGGAATTGGACAATAAAAGACAAGTAGGTCATTTCACAGCATTGTTATTGTGGTACGGAGAAGGCAAAAAAATAATCTCTCTGAAACCAGAAAACATGGCAATAGCCATGTCTTTTCCCCTAAACTCTCTAATATTGCTAGATTAACTTCAGAGGTTTGCACTGTGGATTTATGGAGAAACAGAATTAATGTATCATTCATAAATTTTCTAGTGTACAGTCATGAGAATAACCATCTCAATGCCAAATATTATCCTATTCAATATAGGAAATATGATCACAACTGCAAAAAACAACAAACCTCAGTCAATGGAAAACCAGAAGATAGTTCCAGGCATAACAGTAGCATTGGCAAACAACAGCTATATGTAGAACAGAAATAAAATGTAGAATGTAGTAGGAGTCCACTAACACTTCACGATTGCTTAAGTGCATTAACTTCATTGAACCAACTGTGTGAATATGAGGCTTTCATGTACTTTTTTTTCACTTTCTATTTTAAAAAGTAGCCGATATTTTTGCTGTCTTGGGCAGATGCCCTCGCTCAAGCAGTGACAACAGAAACCAGTTGGTGTTTTGTCTCTGCTAATGCGCCTGCTGTTATCTCATGGATGACAAGAGGAAGAGCAAAAGTTTAAAGGGAAGGAAATATAAAGACAGCAAGTCTGTAAGTATTACTTGCAACCAACATTTTTGTGACCCAAGGGTATAAACACTTCCTGGCAACATATATACGTATATATGTACTTTTGGTTACTTTTGATACACATATTTTGATCCATGTCTGATAATGAGTTCATCTGTGATGATATCTATACTCCTGCAAATTAATTGCAATGAAAATACAAATCAAGCCAAGCCTCTAATAAAAGTTTAGAGAGAGTTTTATTAAAAATTGCACTCTGATTGAAGTGCAAAATTTCAAAGACAAAATCAGCTAAATATGTAGTAGAGAATATAGTTCTCACTCCTTAGTAATGAAAAATATACCAATTTATCAAATTGTTCTTCCAGTTTGGTTTCCACTTTTTTTTTTTTAAGTAAAAGGAAAATTATAGGTATATTTCACAGAGGCATAAAGAGCTACTGAAAGTTCATTGTAAACTGTGGCCATGCATGAAAAGTGAAAAGAAGATGACATACTGGTTTACGTAAAGTGAGACAAGTAGGATTGTAAATAATTGAAAAGATTAAGTACTACTTAAACTAGTGACTGACTACAGGTAGCTTGGTGTTCAACATAAATATTTTCAGAGCAAGGCAAATGGAAGAAACTTAGAATAATGAGAAGGGCATACAATAAATATTTCTGATCCAATACTAAATGTCATAATTTATCTTAACTGAATCATAGAAAAATAGTTGTCAGTATAAAAAAAATACATTTTTTTACATACTTCATGAAAACAATAACTTGAAAATTAGATCTAAATAGCAAGATTATAGTATTTTCTTTCACAGAAAATATGTCAAAACTGAAGTCTAGCTCTATTAGGGTAAAAATGCATTATAAGCAACTTTTAAAGAAGATAATCTTGAACCACCTATACAATTATGAATCCTCCTTAGATGGAAGTAACAATTATGTTGTCTTTGGCATAAATATGACTCAGTGTTTTACATTTAATTGCCTATTTTTGACAATAAATATAGTGATACAATTAATCTGTCTTTGAAGCTGGCACATGCAACTTGTATATAGCCTGTAAAGCAAAAGTTAGCCCTGCACTCATGGCCTCTCAGTTGACCAGATGAAGGAACTAATGTGGTTATAGTGTAACTTTCTTCAAATCTGTTCAGCCAGCTTCCTTCTTCACCAAGGCTATGCTGCAGGGGCACCTGAAATGCACCTTAGCTCAGTCACATCCAGGTTCACAGGTAGGACAAATCCAGATTAATGAGGCAGATATGAGACCTGAAAAGGGCTTTCTACATGGCAAAACACTCAATTTTATTTCTTTTTTTTTTTTTAATCACTTGAGAGTCTGATGTATCGTGGTTCAATAGTACAGCAAGACACAATGACTGTCAGCTTTTCAACGTTGACCACTGTTGCTGTTGCTGGCAACACTACCTGGCAGTCCAGACTGATCTCCCAGCTCACCGACTGCTGAGGGGAAAAGGATCACTGCACACATGGTGTAGATGATGCTCAATCTCCACTTTATTGTTTATGTTATGCCCTTATATCTGCTAGCATAAGCACCTCCTTTCTCTCTGCCCGTACCAGACCTTTCACTTCCTCTTCACCCCTTGCGCTGCAATCTGAGATCTTCCAGACGCCTACTACAGACCATGATAACACATGAACAATAATGTTATAAAGGATAAACAGCAAACACAGGAAAAATTTAAACTAGTTAACATTGTGATGCATGAGTCAGATCTCAACAGGTAATTAAGACTCAAATTAATTTCAATGTTTTGAACTGAGCTTCATTCAGATGTGATCTTAAACAGTATTTACATACATATGAACATCATGCAGAACAGAATCTTATCGGGTTTCCAGAGTAACTCATCAGGTATCTGACCAATATGGCGATGACTCCCGCAGACTCATTATCAGAGGTCACAGTGTGCCTACAGATAACACACTCTCTAAATTCTCCCTCTGATACTTTCTTGTATCATGCATACAAGAATCTAGGAAAAGTCCTGACTTACAGCACAGAACACTACAGATAACAATCAGATTATCATTTTATCCAACTAAAGATTGTTGCTTACCTTCTATCTGTGCAAAATAGAACAAACAAAACAAACAAACAAAAAAAGAGTTTAAAAGCTTAGTGATTTCCTGCAGAAAGCAAAGCCACAGGAATCTGCAAGACTAGGATGTTGTTATTCCTGTGAATCAAATACTGTACTAGACCCCTGCCTCCTCTTTTTAAACTCGGTAGACCAGAAATGGTTTTATTGGGCATCTCTATACTGAAATGAGGTAATGACTTTGGGGATTCTTACGTCATTGACATAGGATTAATGAAAAGCCTTTTCCACTATCATCACAGCTGAAAAACAATCAGTAGATATACTGCTATTCTATGCAGTCAACAGGCTAAGCAGCCTCTGGACAATACTGTAGACACTAAAGGTTTCTCATGTTTCTTGATCAGAAGATACGAGCCAGAAAAACCACAAAATCCTAAACCTATACAAACTGCTTTCTTATCTTTAACCACATTTAGATAGCTTGTACCTACTGAGGATCAAGAAGCACTGAGAAATATTAATGCCAGAATATGCTGTGTATTCCTATACCATAGAATCATAGAATTGTTTTGGCTGGAAGAGACCTTTAAGATCATCGAGCCCAGCCTTTGTCCTAACCCTATCAACCACTGGACCATTTCCTTAAGTCCATTCATTTCCTAAACACCTGCAGGAACAGTGACTCCTCCACCTCTCTGGGCAGCCTGTTCCTATGTCTGACAACCCTTTCAGGAAATAAATTCCTCCTCATATCCAGTATGAACCTCACCTGGCACAACTTGAAGCAGTTCCCTCCTGTTTTATTGCTTGGCACTAAGGAGAAGTGACCAACTCCCACCTCGCTACAACTTCCTTCCTTTCAGGTAGTTGTAGAGAGTGATAAGGTCTTCCCTGAGCCTTCTTTTCTACAGGCTAAACAGCCTCAGATCCCTCAGCAGTTCCTCATATGAGATGACCTCCAAATCCTTTATTAGCTTGGTAGCCTGCCTTTGTATCCTCTCCAGCACCTCAATGTCCTTCTTGAAGACAGAGGCCCAGAACTAGACACAGTGTTCAAGGTGCGGCCTCATCAAAGCCAACTACAGAGAAACGATCATCTCCCTGCTCCTGCTGACAGCATTGTTTCTGATACAGGCCACCTGTGCACACTGCTGGCTCATGTTCAGCTGCTGTCAACCAACACTGCCAGGTCCCTCTCTGCCTGTAGCGCTGCTGGGGGTTGTCGAGGCCCAAGTGCAGGACCTGGAACTAGTGGAATTTGCCTTGGCAGAATCTACATCCTGGTATGCATCCTGGTCTGGACAAAGCAGTAATTAATAACTGTAAATAATGGAAATAGAGAAAAGAATAAATTTAAATTTTAGAAGTGTACTCACTTTTATTCCCACGGACAGATCTAAATCTTAGAAAGACAGCANCCTTAGCTCAGTCACATCCAGGTTCACAGGTAGGACAAATCCAGATTAATGAGGCAGATATGAGACCTGAAAAGGGCTTTCTACATGGCAAAACACTCAATTTTATTTCTTTTTTTTTTTTAATCACTTGAGAGTCTGATGTATCGTGGTTCAATAGTACAGCAAGACACAATGACTGTCAGCTTTTCAACGTTGACCACTGTTGCTGTTGCTGGCAACACTACCTGGCAGTCCAGACTGATCTCCCAGCTCACCGACTGCTGAGGGGAAAAGGATCACTGCACACATGGTGTAGATGATGCTCAATCTCCACTTTATTGTTTATGTTATGCCCTTATATCTGCTAGCATAAGCACCTCCTTTCTCTCTGCCCGTACCAGACCTTTCACTTCCTCTTCACCCCTTGCGCTGCAATCTGAGATCTTCCAGACGCCTACTACAGACCATGATAACACATGAACAATAATGTTATAAAGGATAAACAGCAAACACAGGAAAAATTTAAACTAGTTAACATTGTGATGCATGAGTCAGATCTCAACAGGTAATTAAGACTCAAATTAATTTCAATGTTTTGAACTGAGCTTCATTCAGATGTGATCTTAAACAGTATTTACATACATATGAACATCATGCAGAACAGAATCTTATCGGGTTTCCAGAGTAACTCATCAGGTATCTGACCAATATGGCGATGACTCCCGCAGACTCATTATCAGAGGTCACAGTGTGCCTACAGATAACACACTCTCTAAATTCTCCCTCTGATACTTTCTTGTATCATGCATACAAGAATCTAGGAAAAGTCCTGACTTACAGCACAGAACACTACAGATAACAATCAGATTATCATTTTATCCAACTAAAGATTGTTGTTTACCTTCTATCTGTGCAAAATAGAACAAACAAAACAAACAAACAAAAAAAGAGTTTAAAAGCTTAGTGATTTCCTGCAGAAAGCAAAGCCACAGGAATCTGCAAGACTAGGATGTTGTTATTCCTGTGAATCAAATACTGTACTAGACCCCTGCCTCCTCTTTTTAAACTCGGTAGACCAGAAATGGTTTTATTGGGCATCTCTATACTGAAATGAGGTAATGACTTTGGGGATTCTTACGTCATTGACATAGGATTAATGAAAAGCCTTTTCCACTATCATCACAGCTGAAAAACAATCAGTAGATATACTGCTATTCTATGCAGTCAACAGGCTAAGCAGCCTCTGGACAATACTGTAGACACTAAAGGTTTCTCATGTTTCTTGATCAGAAGATACGAGCCAGAAAAACCACAAAATCCTAAACCTATACAAACTGCTTTCTTATCTTTAACCACATTTAGATAGCTTGTACCTACTGAGGATCAAGAAGCACTGAGAAATATTAATGCCAGAATATGCTGTGTATTCCTATACCATAGAATCATAGAATTGTTTTGGCTGGAAGAGACCTTTAAGATCATCGAGCCCAGCCTTTGTCCTAACCCTATCAACCACTGGACCATTTCCTTAAGTCCATTCATTTCCTAAACACCTGCAGGAACAGTGACTCCTCCACCTCTCTGGGCAGCCTGTTCCTATGTCTGACAACCCTTTCAGGAAATAAATTCCTCCTCATATCCAGTATGAACCTCACCTGGCACAACTTGAAGCAGTTCCCTCCTGTTTTATTGCTTGGCACTAAGGAGAAGTGACCAACTCCCACCTCGCTACAACTTCCTTCCTTTCAGGTAGTTGTAGAGAGTGATAAGGTCTTCCCTGAGCCTTCTTTTCTACAGGCTAAACAGCCTCAGATCCCTCAGCAGTTCCTCATATGAGATGACCTCCAAATCCTTTATTAGCTTGGTAGCCTGCCTTTGTATCCTCTCCAGCACCTCAATGTCCTTCTTGAAGACAGAGGCCCAGAACTAGACACAGTGTTCAAGGTGCGGCCTCATCAAAGCCAACTACAGAGAAACGATCATCTCCCTGCTCCTGCTGACAGCATTGTTTCTGATACAGGCCACCTGTGCACACTGCTGGCGCATGTTCAGCTGCTGTCAACCAACACTGCCAGGTCCCTCTCTGCCTGTAGCGCTGCTGGGGGTTGTCGAGGCCCAAGTGCAGGACCTGGAACTAGTGGAATTCGCCTTGGCAGAATCTACATCCTGGTATGCATCCTGGTCTGGACAAAGCAGTAATTAATAACTGTAAATAATGGAAATAGAGAAAAGAATAAATTTAAATTTTAGAAGTGTACTCACTTTTATTCCCACGGACAGATCTAAATCTTAGAAAGACAGCATTCAGGAAAGGTGACTTCTTGTTTGTAGTTTTCCATTTAAAGGCAAAATCAATGTTAAGTAAAGCAGACCAAACAACAGCATACTATCATCTTTGTCAACATCTTGAACTCTGAGCAATGGCATTTTAGACTGGCCCACATCAGTAACACTCCTAATAATAAAAAAACATGCACTTTTTCAAGCAGTAGAAAGTGTTTCAGATTTTAGCACTATTCACCTGACATATCATTGTCAACACTTCCTGACATTCTGAGAGTCATTTGTATAGTGTTGGTATGATTCCATCTACTTTTTTATATATTCATATGAACCATGGATTATCCATGTAATCTGTGTATTTACATAGTTTCAGATGTAGCAAGAGGTGCAATATTTTGGCAACTGGCTTGTGTGTCAGCAGGATGTTTAGGAAAGATTACTTCTCTCCTTTTTGCCTATTGAATGTAACTATCTCTTTAGTATGGTTTCAGAGTGGTAAAGAATAAAAAAAAAAAGTGTCTTCTTCCTCTCTTACTTTATCCAAACCCTGGAGGGTGAAAAACCTGCAACTGTAGGACTGCCCAAAAGATATATTCTCACTATTATCCCAAGTTAAAGCACCATGTTTTTAGTGTATTACGAATATATAAATCCTCAAGATGACAGGAGAAAAAGGACATTAGTGAGGAAGATGTGAAGTTTAGTGGTAGTCTGTCTTACTATACAGGGGAGAGTTATGAACTCAACCTATTTTCCTTCTAACTCCATCAGAGTAGAAGGCTCTCCACCAAGTACACTGAGTGCTTTTTGTCAGCTAAATAAAGTACCTCCTATTACAGACAAGTGCTTGATTTATTATCTATTTCAAAACTTTGAAAATCCTAGCTTTATCCTTATTTTTCTGTCCTTTGAAAATGACACTCCATACACCAACAGAAAATTTCCATAGATTTCAGCGAGACTTTTGAGAACCCCATACAGAAAGACTCAGTTCCAAAAGCTTAGAGCAAAGACATACTGAAAGAAAACGTGACTGTTAAGCAATGAAGTTCCTCTTAAAGGCCTATCTTTTCTGCTTTGAAAACACACATAACATGAATTTTCTAGGGAACTCTAAATCCTAACTGAAATTGATTTTTTTTCCTCCTCTGTTTAACACGTCTTTTAGTTATTTGTTTGTTGATCCAATAATAAAAAGGTGAGTGTATAGATGCTTTATAATTGCGTTCCATACATGCTGCGTACTTGAATTCCATGACTACAGCTTTGCACCAAACATGAATATACTGAGAAAGGCAAAAAACGATCAGAAGCCTGTGAAGAATACCAATGAAGCATAAAGCAATTCAAAAGCATTTAAATGCCTCATTTTTTTTTTAAAGGGATTGTTGCATTGCCCTGAATTTCTACATAATAATTTCTGGGGGGACTGAGATTTATTGATTCATTTTTAGTATTGTATCATCATTGTTAAAAGAAATTTGTTTGCTATATTCTTTAAAACACTCAAGATTCCCTTGTCTAATGCAAAGTATGATGTTCCTTAATAGATTTTAGCTATGGTGGCTGTTAGGAGAAAAGAAACACCCCTTGATAGAATTAGACAATAAACTGAGTAGATAATGTACCATGTAGGTGACTTAGCACATACAACATGTGATTTAAATTTTGAACTTGTAATCTACTGTAAAAGAGAAGCAATGTACAAAATATTTTTATTCTGTAATTATTTATTTGTCTGTTGCTCATTCAAATAGAAGAAAAATCAATAAGTTAATGTGTCATATTACTCCTTTCGTGTGATGGAGGGTAATGGTGACAATTAATTAGTTAATTTCTAAAGAATGCTGCAGCAGATCTTCTGGATTTCCCCCTCCCCCTTGTATTAATGGTTCAGCGATTCTTTGCAAAGTTCAATGAGGTTCATTAACTTATCTGAAGAAAATGGATCTGGTACTTTCGAGACAGCTTCTTTCTGTGACTTTTCTAATTAAATCTTTTCCATCAGACAAAAAGCTGCCCTTTTTACTTGACAAACATTTGTTCTAATTTGGCCTTCACTGGTTTTTCTGGTACTTGTACTTTTCTCTCTCTCCATCTCTCTTTCTCCACCAACAGCAGCAACAGCTGTTAGTCACAGGATCAGAGTGTCTGACATTTACTCTGAAAGTGCTTGCTTATTAAAATATTTCACAGTTAGACAAGCTTATCAGCTGAAAAAATACAATAAAGAAGTTCCAGTATATTGGGTGAGTACCTTTCCAATAAAATGCATTTCTAGTATTTCAGTGCACAACTATTAATGTATGTATTTGTAGATATAAAATTAAATTAACCTTCCCTGCAAGGTTGTTTTGAAAGCTAGGCAAGTGTTTGTCAAGTAAGAAGTAACAAGCCACAACAAAAAAGTAGATTGTATATATGAGGCTGAAGTTTTTTTAGGGACAGCATATTTTTCTACTCTTTTATCAGTATCCTCTAAAAAATTGTCTGTTGCAAGACATCTGGCTCAGAGTGGATTGTCTTATGAGGAGGAAGAAGGTTTGAAAAATGCTAATCAGAACACTTTCTCATGATGCTCAGAAAACCTTGGTGAAAGCTTTTTCTGGACAGGCAGATAACTGATTAATTCTCCAGGTATGTACTTTTCTCCTATGTGAAATTATGTGATATGCAGCTAAGCACTCACTGAGGAACCAAGAGTTTGGACTCTCAATTTTCACATTGGACTATGGGAAGATATGCTTAGACTGTGACAAGCATCACTGTACACAGTTTATGCTGCTATTCTTTAACACTCTCCAGTGTTGTTAGCTTGCCAGCCATGTAGTCTGTAAGTAATAGGTTGCAATAGCAGCTAAAATTGACAAGTGCTTAGCCCAGAGCATGGATTGAATGTAATTCATAGGGTTCCTGAGTTAATTTCCAATACCTGTTTCATCAAGACAGACTGATAGATGGCTGCCAGCAGCTTTTGTTTTTTTTTTTCTCTAAATCCCTGTGTCTTTTACTGCCATCATTCTGAAGTTGCTGTTATTTTTTTCCTGTTATCTTTTCTTCCCTTTTTCAAGCTCCTCTTTCTAGTCTTTTTTTTCTCCTTTCTCCCTCCCCCCGCCCTATTTTCTTCCCCTTACATTTGCTTCTCCCCATTTCCATAACTCTAAATAGAACTCACTCTATAGGCACATCATTCATTTAGATTAGGGGCCCTTGCAGCTAAATGCAAGACCTTCAGTTGTTATTGAAGTGAATTTTTCCATGTGGCCCCGTTTAAAGTGATGTTTCTTTAGGGACTGCAGGGTGAAATATGAAGTTATCTGAGAGAGTAAATCTGAGATGTTGGACAGATGGTGAAACGTCAGTGCATCCATAGAAATGCATTTCGTTTTTATTTAGAGGATGCTCTCAATCAGTTTCAGCCTGAGAAAACAGTTGCTTTGATTGCATCACTGGCATTTCATGTGGGTTTTTTTTTTGTTGTTGTTGGGATTCTGTTTGGGTTTTTGCTTTTTGTTTTTTAGATCAATAATTAAGTCAATAAAACCGTACCACAATTTAAACATATTTATGAATTATTTCTATTTGCAGGGGAAAATAAGTAATATTGAAGATCTTAAAGTTGACAGGAAAAAAACAGAAATAAAAATACGAGAAGAAATATTGCTGAACAAAGTCACAAAAACTACGTTTGGTAAAAAATGCTCCCATTTACTGTGGATTGTGCAAATTAATTTCTCACATCAGTTGTATTTTAGAAATATTAACCGATTCAAAACTTATTATTTCAACTGTACAGAATGATACTCATTCCTGTAGACCTCATGAGTATACTGCCAATTAAAAAAGTGGTTTTGGAGCATATTCTCCTGTAATGGAGGAAGTATTTTTTCAACATTTTAGAATATTTTTAAATAATGGCTTCCAATAGTATGCAAGGATACCATGAAAAGTTTCATTCTATCTACCAAAATTGCTTCTTCTCTTTGGCCAGCTAAGATTTTGTCATGTTTAACAAAGGAAATATCTAGCTTGAATGTCTAAATGTTTCTTCATTTTAATTCCATTTAAATTAATTTCAATTTAACTATAGACAGTTCTGTCTTTGCCTTACTTTGTGCAGCTATAAAATGAGTCTTCTAAACCACTTTTGAAAAACATTAACAGAGTATGCACTCTTTGCTTTCTGTTATATTTTGGGCTACCTGATATACATCTGTGTTGCCAATACAGTACAACATTTTGTTGATTTGTTGTTTGTTTGTTGGTTGGATGGATTTTGAGTTTTTTGTTGTGGTTTGGTTGGGGTTTTTTTTTGAAACAAAAAGGATGGAAGTACGCCATCAAGTTTCCCTGCTGTGTTTTCCTAAGTACAACATCTAATACCTTTGGTATATGTTATTGCAAGTCTGAGCGATCTACTAGATTGCTCTCCTGGAGAAATCAATACTTACAGGACTCTTTTGACTGTCATGTCAATAAAAAAAAATTATAAGGATAAAAAAAGTCAGCAGAAATAGTAATGTTAAGGGCACAAACAGTCAGAGTGCTAGCTTGTAGGGGCATCCACCATTGCTGGTAGCTAGGAGCAGTGGGGTAAATGTGTTACTAAAAGTATTTTACTAACAATACAAGCCACATCAACATTAGGGATTTCTTGAAACAGAAATACATTTTAGAGATTTTTTTATTTTGCAGTTTCTGTAACTGTACCTGATTTTTAGAATGGTCCTTCCTTTTGGAGTCTGTTAGGTTTTGTTGAGTGTTTCTAAGTAATAACAATATGTCCTGTGATTAGTTTGCCACTAGCTCTTAACCTGTATTTTTTCTCCCAGAAACAAATTTTTCTTTTCATTTTTTTGGGGAATATGACCTTTTTTTCAGGATGTGATACATCATAGGAATAGAGTAAACTTAGCTTTAACAGATACTTGCTAACCTATTTAGAACATTTTATTCTGAGCTTAAAGAATTTTGATTACATTTTATGATAGCTAACCCAAGGTCAAAGAATTTGGTTTCTTTCCATCAAGCGAACAGTGATGAGAAAAACACGGCCTGAAAGCTTTTCCACTGTTTATCTGGGTTCAGTCTTCTCATTCATTTTGTGCTTACTTCCAGCTCATCTGTTCAAAGCAATTAAGTATCAAATACTATTGCTATTTCAATTGTTTATGAATTGCTGATAAGATATTTTAAGGGCAAAACACCTGAAGAAGTATACATATGGGTTGCACTTGGAGGTTGTTGGCTAAGAGTAAGTTCCTTGAATAAGTTCTTGTCCTTTCTATCCAGCATCAGTTTGAAAATAGAAGTGTTTGCTTGTAAGTCTGAGTAGCCACATACAATTATTTCATGAAAAACAATGAATTAATGAACCCAAAATTATTTCGGCTGCAATACTCACTGAATTTTCCCTTGGCTGTTTTGTAACTTGCCCCAAATATACAATATTCATTCAAAATCTTTGCATGTCATATGGCAAAATCCAAACACATACAGTCTAATCAATAATTATTTTTGTTCTAATTTTGTTCTAGACATTCTTGAAGACCAGTACATGGCAGCAGTGGCTATCCTAGGCACTACAAAGATATAATATAGTTTGGGATTCTGTAAAAGTCAGTATGTATCAATTCTGACTTGCAACCTGACAAACTAACCTGTGAACAGCAGGTGGTGGGTAGCTATTTCATGCCCTGGGAGGTAGGAAAAATGAAGGAATTTAGTATTTGAAGGATGGCTGTTCATATAGTTTCATTTCACTGGATGTAACCTGACATCAAATAGTGAAAAAAGTAGAATGTTAGGAACAACAGTTTTGTAAAATGTTTTATATAAGCCATTTACAAGGTCACCTTAAGTTTCACTACATATCTACTGAGATTTCCTGCTTTGTCAAGATATCATTAAAACTTCCTATAGCTTCTCAGATATTTCAGCAATGCAATCTTCCCAAGTAATGTTTGTATCAGAGATTATTGTATTTAATAAAGCCATCTGGATAAACTTCAAGGCATTGTTTTATTAGCTTATGTGATATTTAATTGGTAATCAATCTTTGTCGAGATAAGCAATTTGATCAAACTTAGCAGAGTAACAAAATCAGTTGTGAAGAGATAAATCTAATTTTGTTTGTGAATTAAGGTGGAGATATATTTTCTGTTAACGTAAGTTCTGCTTTTGTCAAATAGTTTCTCAGATTTCCTCAAATTGCTTGTGCAAAGAACATTTCACTTGAAGACCTTCACAGTGTTACTATACCAATCAGATCGCTGAACCTTGTACGCTGCCCATTATACTTTACATTGATATGACATGCTATTTGGGTGAAGCAATAGATGTCTGAAAAAACAGATCACCTATATAGTGATCATCCATTTGATTTTTATTAAAGGTTTATGCTGATTTGTGGCTATAAATTTGCATCCTTAATTTTCTGAAAAATATGTTTATAAAACCTTAAATTTCTTTGAAATCTTCTGCCGAATGAATGTTTCAGTACCAGTACTAGAGTATGTTTAAGATTGGTGTAAGTTTAGGACAGGGTGGCTAGTTTAGAAGTCATCATGTTATGGCTCTTGCTACTGGATTAGAAGATTGCATTGAAAGTAAAATCTTGGCAAGCAAATTCTGAAAATTAGTCTATGTGTCTGTGTTTGGAGTTACTTAGGACTAGAGACCTGGAAGTGAGTCAGCTGTAGATTCTCAGAGCATGGGATAGCAGAAACAGCAGGACAGGAAAAAATCTAAATCTGACAAGAACTCATGAGATTATAAATAAGGTTTGAATTCCAGCCCATGAGAGACAAATGTATGAGTGTTGAATATGGGAGAAATACAGAGGTTTGGCTTCCTACCTGACATTCAAGTATTAGTTGACAGACATCACATGTCTAAAGTTAGTACTTGGCATGTATTTGGGACCAACCTGGGTAGCTACTGATTTGGATTAACTGCTTAATAAATCAGAAGTAACAGAGCTTGATTTATAGATTTAGTTAGCAAGAGCAACTCGTCAGCACTAGTTTCTGGATACTGTTGTAGTTTGTCCAGCAATGAGTTAATGGATTAGAGGTAGTCTATGTGTCTAAATAGAAAGCAACCAAGCATATGAATCAGTATGTGAAACATATCACTGATTGTCCACGCTAATAGTGCCTCTCATATTCTTTTGCTATTGAGAATCTGTTGGAACCATGAAAAAGTGGGAAAAAAAAAAAACCAAGGATGAATAGCATTAATAAAAGTCTGATGCCCAGAACAAACATGGAGGCTGGGTAAAGAATCAATCATCTGTGTTGTCATGGCACTGAGGAGGAATGTGAAGTGAGGTGGAGGTTATGTGGTCCACTTCTTCATATCCTGTTCTTCTGCTTCATGCAGGCTACCATTGAAATGTTTTGTACAAGATACCAAGAGGCTCAATATATTAGTTGCTCCCTCACATAAAGAAAAAATCAACCAATTCACCTTGCCAGTCTGTCTTTACTAAATGGCACGTAGACTTCCATGACTCCTGTTATGCAAGCTGCCCCACCATGTCTCTATAATTGCAGTGAGACCATGGCCCTGTATCCACACTCACATCTCCAGTTCCTCCTGCTTGTTCCCCAGGATTCATGTGCTGGTGTACAGACAACACAGGGACTTACTTGAGCAGATGGATTTCCCTGATGGGTGTAAGAGGATTCTCTGCATTTATGCACTCCCTTGTGATGATCAGCTTTCTTCCTCTCATCTTGACTTGAAGCTGAGGAGCATTTGTCACTGCTTTTGTTGCCCTAACATATTTCCTTGTTAGATAGGATGGCAAGAAAGTTGCCATTGATCAGTCCTCCACCCCCTGAGTCCTTCAGTTTAATCTTGGAGGATTGAATGGAACACAAGGTGTCATAGTTTTGACTTTAGGAATAATCATAAAACTTCTCAGTTAGGGGTTCTGCATGGGTGTATTTCCAAAAGAAATTATGAAATACACTAGCACAGAGGCATAGATTTAAACCAGCCAATACCAATGCCAAAATTGCCTCAGGATCAAATAATGATACTTCCTCTTCTTTGATTTAGTAAATGTTAATCATAACCTAATATATTACTTGGTCAAGATCAGGCTGGAACCTGTGAGTATCTCTTCCTCCTTCTCCCTGCTTTATGTGAGGATTATATCTGAAGCATCCATGGTCTGAAACAAAAGCTGTGGTCAGATTTTTGGAAATAGTTGCATTTGTGCATTTACTATAGCTCTGCCAGGGTTAATTCAACTAAGTTTGAGTTTTAGGCTATTAGGAGTAACCTGGGTCATGCATAGATTTGTGTTGGGATCATCATAGAATCATAGAATGGTAGGGGTTGGAAGGGACCTTTAGAGATCATCTAGTCCAACCCCCCTGCACAAGCAGATTCACCTAGATCAGGTCACAATCATACTAATAATTAACAGCTCATATTAGCAATGACTGTGTATATTATCCAAAACCATCTCCCAGTCAATTTTCCCTCCTAGCCTATTTTTCTTCACACTCATGCAACCTCACAGAATTTTATAGTGTGGAGGTCCCATCCCTTTCTCTTATCTTTCAGTGTAACATCAAAGGTAGTGCAGCTTCAAAAAAAGGAAAGTAGGTTTTAAAACCATTTTCTGCTCCACTCTCTGAAGACTGTTAAAGAGAGGAATTCCTCTAACTGAAATAAAAGCTTTTGAAAAGTTTCTGTTGATGAATAGCTCAATGTTTATGGAAAGAAATACACATTCTAACAGGAGTACCAGCATTTGGTAAATCAAAAGTTTTTGTACCTGACAGTAAACTGGCATAAGGAGATTGGGATGAAGATCTATGCATACAATTGAAAAAAATCCAATTATATACAGTTTCATAGGAAGAGTGAATATGAAAACCGTAAAATGCCACAGATGCATTTCAACAGACAACACCACAGACTGTGGTCCAGACAAAGTGTTTCTTGACATACAGCAATGTAGCTTTTCTGAACTGATTAATTACCCCACTACAGAAGAATGGAACTTGTTTCAAAATCTGGAACAATTGTAATTTTCTGACTTGGAAAATAGAATTTTTACTGTTCATAGTGAAAAGAGGACACTATTACATACAAGTTCTGGATATACAGTCTTTATGACTTCTCATTTTTTTGTTACTTCTTACAAAGTCTTTTTCTCTGTTCTTTCTTCATTTGTCTTCTTCCTACTGCTCTAAGTTTAAATTTTATATAAATACTTGCATCATGCATGTGAATTTTGGTTTGGGAAATATTTGGTTATGGAGAACCAGATATCATATCAAAGTAGATGGAACTGCTTCCCTGATCAGATACCGTTGTAGATACTCCATAGCAATGGGTAAGTTCATTAAATTAAACTCTTATGAGCCAGGTTTGATGAAAAATATCTCTAAATGAGCTACTAGGCAGATTTACATCAGAGCTGTAAGGATTCAGCTTGTTACAAGAGTGAGCAAGCACATTGAAATTCAGTCTAAATTAAGTTTAGTGAGAACTTTGAATGTTCCTTCAGAATCAGAGAGATAGTTTGCAGTTCTGGGTCAATAATATGTTTAACAACTTTAAAAATCAGGTCAAATGTATGTGCTTATTTAGTTCAAAGCAGCTATATATAAGTATTGGTAATATTTATTTTGCTTAAAAAGAGTGATTTGAAAATTGAATAGCCAGCTGAAGCTAACTAAATACTCTTTGAAATAAAGATAGACTCTGTCAGAAGATGATTTACCCAAACAGTCTTAGACAGCTAACTTAAGCTAGAATGAGTTACCTGGTGGAGGTGCCTATCTGAGTCCATTTACTTCAGAGAAAACTTAGATGATGAATTAATTCTACAAAGTCACTTCTCCACAAGCTTGACTGAAGTTCAATAAAATGAATCTTTCCCTCAGTTCTATTACAAGAATTTCACATCAAACTAATTAAATATGTAACAGCTTTGGAATATAGACTTTTTAGCTATGGATTGGCGCTAAGCAAACTCTAACACCCAAGTACCCCAGCTGTTTGAAAAACTGCAGGAAAGATTTAAAGCTCTGTAGTACAGCTTGGTGTCTTTCAGTAAATAGTAAACACTCTTCTTTCTCTACAGACTGTTCTCCCTCAGGAATGTCATATTTTCATTTCTTATTTTAATTTCACAGTCATGTCAGTTTCCCCCAGTAAAACTAATTCAGCAACTATGTCTTTATGTGACGAGTCCTTTTTGATACATTCAAATGATTTCTTCTGATTAGATTTTTTAGTACTGGATGTCAGTAGGATATTTTCTCAGAAATCCAGGTATTTTTTCTGAAAATTAATGTGTTTTTTCAAAAATCTACCTTTGCTAGGGTAAAAATATCCCACTTCCTATCTTGTATATCATATCTCCTTATGAAGCTTCCTGGTTGTGGCTGTCTGTTGCTGCTTCCAGAAGTTTAAGGAAACTCTCAAGCAATTGTCACAAGAAAAAACTTTAAAAGTAACCTTCCTTCGCTAATGTTTGCTTCCTGCTTTGTGGAACATTCTGAAAACGTGGGCATCTGCCTCTCAGTTTTAATTCTTAACTGATACCAAGTTTCTCTCTATAGTTTAAACTCTGGAATACTTACATATGTGTGGTACAGAGCATCGAAGCAAAGTAACCAGCTACATTTTTTTCTACCAATCATCATGCTTTGTCTCCAGCAATTCAGCTAGTTTTCAACTGACCTCACTGTCTGCTCATCCAAGCTGTACTTCAATGGCTTCTCTGAAGGATGTTAACAGGAGACTATTGAAATGAAATTAAATATGTAGCTTCAACCTCAACCAAGCAGCTTATCTTCTACTTTCATAACCAAACAACAGGTTTTTAGAGAACATGACTTTCTAGCCCAATAGCTTTGTCACTCAGCTGAATGATGGGAAACTTGCAATCTGATTCCTGCTCTCAGAGTGTTTGCATATTGAAATTAAACAGACCTTGGATAAATTACTTTAGAATGGTTTCAAGTTTGTTAGGTAAAGAAAATCTTATTCTAGTTTATTGGACTATTCATGCTTCATCAAATTAATGACAAAATCCTATTTTCACTTGAAGAAATTAAATCTTTTCCTTGAAACACATGACTATTCAGACTGCCGGAGCCATTTGATTCTGGCCTACATCATACGAGGCAAAACCAATACACAGTCTGCTTCAATATGATGAAGTATTTGTAACTCCAGAACTCACTCAGATGCATAATAAAACCTCCTACAATATGGTATACTAGTACATTTACATTCAGAGAAATGGCCTTTGGTGTGTGACATTCAACTTTAATGATTTGAGCAAGATATGTCATCTGAAACATATTTGTCAGTTTCATGAGTGGAATTCTGATCATAGATGTTATTTCCCAAGCCTGTAGTAATTAAAAAGTATATTTTTTGAAAATCTGTGCCATTTTTACAAAGGCAGAAACCTACATACCAAATATTAGAATTTGGAACCACTCAGAACCCTACTGAATTAATACATTAAATATTAGAAAATAACTACATAACATAAAGTGGATTGCATACTTATGAAGAAATGAAATATATCTTTTTATCCTTTTAAAATATTTTTCACATGGATATGTGCCTGCCATAAATAGGGACTGGAGAGGTGATAGGTTATACACCTTAAGTTTTACACTGGCGATAATGAAGTTCTTCCATGCTACACAACCTACAGATTTGATAAACTCTGTTGCTGCCAGTCAACAGTGGAGGGGCAGTATTTCATGAGAGAATTTAAAAATGTCTTCACTATTTTATGTACATTCATATCTCCATTAAATTGAGCAATAATTAAAGAAAAAAGCAGCAACAACAACCAAATAAATAGGCAGAGTCTTATTATCTTGAATCCATCAAAATATAATAAAATGTGGACAGAAAAAGGTGTTATAAGCACCACAGGAAGGTATATTATCTTATAGAAAAGTTAAGAATTTACAGAAAAACACAGCTAAAATGGAGCACGTCTCATATGAGGAACTGCTGGGGGATCTGGGGCTCTATAGTCTGGAGAAAAGAAGGCTCGGGGGAGACCTTATTGCTCTTTACAACTACCTGAAAGGAAGTTGTAGTGAGGCGGGGGTCAGTCTGTTCTCCCTAGCAACAAGTAATAGAACAAGAAGAAACAGCCTCATGTTGTGCCAGGGGAGGTTCAAATTGGATGTGAGGAGGAATTTCTTTACTGAAAGGGTTGTCAGACATTGGAATGGCCTGTGCAGGGAGGTGGTGGAGTCACTGTCCCTGGAAGTATTTAAGAGATGGTTGAATGTTGTACTTAGGGAAATGGTCTGGTTATTGATAGAGTTGAGACAAAGGCTGAACTCGATGATCTTAAAAGTCTCTTCTAGCTGAAATGATTCTATGATTCTAAATACAATCTTTCTAACAAAATAGATTGACAAAGACAGGAATACCGAGAAAGGCAGTATATTGCTTTTACAGTTTAACCTGATCAGTTTTTGACTTCTCAGGTATTTGCATTCCATATCCACTTTATTTTTACATGGCATTTATGCATTATTGGAAGAACCACTAACAAAGCCAGATATTGAAACAAGACATGCTAAACAACAGGAAAAGACCAGCAGAATTAGTTTGAATTCCTAGAATAATGGACCTCTAAACAAAAAGGAATTGACATGAACAAGCAAAAAATGCTTGATCCAGCTGCCTCCATTCTGCTTGTTTTACTTCACATTGAGTAGGTTAGGAATGTCCATATGGACAATTACTGCATCTTAGCAGTTATAGTTTAGCTAAATATGGTAACTTCTTCAGTTAGCCAGATCACATCTGTCATTGAACTCTCATTTGTAGATGTGATTCTTTTCATTGAGTTTCTCAGATGTGTTTGATTCTGCTGTTCCAGTGTTTTCTGTAAATTAAAGCTATTGAGCCACAAGAAAGAGCATGAAAGTAGGAGAGGTCCTATTTAAATATACTGATACATTAAAATGTACTGCAGTCTCCTGCAGTATTATATCTGAAATATTTTCATCTTCATATTGGTGTTCCACAAAAATGTAACTGAGATTATAATTTTCTCCAGACAAATTGCAGAATGGGGATGCTTTAAGAAAATACTGAATCTAAATAGGCTATGCTTTAACTATGTGATAAACTGGAGAACAAAAAACACAAATGACCAACACCAAGAATGTGTTTAAGAACTTTCAAGCAAAGCAGTAACATATCTTTCTTTCTAAAACTACTGTTTCTATTTAAAAGAGCAAATTTTAATCTTATTAATTTGAATTGTTGGGTTTGATCACAATGTTAACTGAGAATGGAAGAGAGAAGAGATAGTAAGACACTGCTGGTGATAGTTCTGCTTTTCCGCTTCATTCATAGTACATATTGATAGGATGACTCACCAGCCATTGCTTGTAAGCAAAAGACAAAGCAGCTTTATGTTATCCATGAAAACCATAAGCCTCTGTGACACTGCTTATCTGTAGAAACATCACATAAGAAATATTACATATAAGTGTTATAAATTCTCAGAATTGAAACCAAAGACCTTGGAAACCTTAGATTGTGATGTATCTCAGGTATATCGTGGCACTCTAAAAGTTAGATGCTGAGTCCAAAACAGTTGGTTAGTCTCTTTCAGGCATCTCCAGTAGGCAGCTCATCAAGATAGGTGGCAAAGATGCACAGAAAGAATTGTGATTTGGAAATTCTGTCTCCATTGGCCATATAGGAATCCTAAGCATTAGACTTAGATTAAGAATACAACTTTTGAGTAGAATGATAGAATCATAGAATCATTACAGTTGGAAAAGACCTTTAGGAACATTGAGTCCATACACTAACTTAACACTGCCAAACCCATCACTAAAGTAAATAATATCCCTCAGCAACTCATCTATGCATTTTTTGAACATCTCAAGGGGAGGTGAATCCCCAGGCATCCTGTCCCAATGTTGAATAACTCTCTTGGTGAAAAAGACCTCCCTAATGTCCAATCTAAACCTCCCCTAGTACGACTTGAACCCATTTCCTCAAATCTTATCATTTATCCTGCATCCTCCTGTTCTAATGTAGAATTACTAGAACTCTGTCTTTTAAAAAAGTATTTTTGAAACCTATGGGGCTCAGAAGACATTATGTTTCAATGAAATTGAGAATTTAAATAGAATATTATATTATATTTATAACAATACTATAGAATTGATGTGTTCAGATATTGTTACCTAATCAATGTAGTCTGAGATACATGCTAACAACTTGCATCTTACAATCTTTAATTAAAATAAACAGATGTGTTAAATAGCTCAGTAATTTAGTAACACATCTTCAAGTTTTCCAATGTTTTCTTCATATGTTGTTAATATTAAGATTTTTTAAAGATTATATGTTTAATTGATTATATTTCTTAAATATTATATGTCTCCTGATTACTTGATTGTTACTGTTCTAAGGGATCATAAGACAATTTAGGCATTTGTCTTCATCACTCAGGCATTTTTAGTAAGATCTATTGCTCACTCTTTTTCTTAATGCTGTACTGCACCAATATTAGTCAGCACAAAATGCTCTCTATGAAACTCAAGGAAGTTATGCCTTCACTTGCCTCCTCAGACTGCTTTTTTCAATGTGTTAATTTGCAGAAATGTGTTATTGATTTCACAGATAATGATGAGATCGGAATAAACTGTTGCTACTCTCACTGCACTGAGTGACAGATACTCTCCTGCAAAAAGCCAGTTTGTGTCAATTTTTTCTTGAAGAACCAGGCTGTTAGTTCTGCTGTTAAATGTCTGTATCAGCAAAGAACTTTTAAAAAACAGCAAGTGTAGTCTGTCTTTAATCCCCAGAACAGAGTACTTCCATCTATCAACAAGAAAAATACACTGTGTAAAACCTACAGGTATCCTTGAAAGAACAAAAGATGTGGCTGTGGTTATTACTCTTGAAAGAGTTTCAGATGTTTCTGTATCAAGAAAAGTTGAAAGTATCAAAGAATTCCAGAGAACTTAAAAGGTTACCTTAGTAAAGTATTTGTGAGAGACAATGCCCTTGTCCGGGTTAGCTGAGATGACAAGAGAAAGCCACTTACACTGAACTGACATATATGCACAGATACTAAAAGTATACCAAATGGTTTATTATAAACTGAACTAACAAATAATTAAAATTATTTTCTAAGAAACTCATGTTATTAAAAGTTTACTTTTTTCTTTTTTCTTTTTTCAATCAATAAAAGAAACACCTACAACATTTACAACCAAAATGTGAGGTTGTTGCCCTTCATTCTTAGGTCACTTCTGGCTGTTTATGTTTAACATACCATATAAGGAAAATGCTTCACTAATTGTGCTGAAATTGACTGAAAAATATAGGAGACTATAAACAGGAGGACAATATAATAAGGAGACTATAGGAGAAGGACGGTAGAGGGAATAAGGACATGTAATGTGGGGGAAACCCATTTCAGAGCCATAATCATGACATCTTTCATGATCTGTGGTCCCAAAAACTGCCACAGAACAGGTTACACTAATGATACTCATTTGCTTCTTGTTTAACTCTGAAATTTTTCACGATATTGTAGGCCATACAGTTCAAAATGACTCTTAAGAATGTAAAAAACTATCTAAAAAAACACTCTTCTGAATGAACAATGTTTCACAACACAAGACTATCATATAAAATGATCCCAGTGACATTGGAGTGATTATTTTTCATTCTCATGTACAAAAGAATCAAATCTCCAACTCACTGTTTAAAAAATAAATTAAAAAAAATCAATCAAAACAACAACACAGTAAAAAAACAAAAAACAACCCAAACCTGAAAGAAAAGAAAATGTAAAATTGTTGCAACTCATAGCAACTTTATAGTACTGGAGGTCTTGTCTACAGGTATTTCCTGGCATGCCTATTATCTAGACTACTATAGCTGTATTGGTTTCAGATCAGTCTGGACATTCTCTTTCAAAATAACAGTCATTTTATTTGGAATAATAACTCTAGAGTAATTATTCTGGGATGATATAACAGTTTTGGCATAGAAGATATCCACATGGGAACTAAGACTGATGGAATTGTGGCAGACTAATTACTTCAGTATATCTATGCCAGGAAATATCTGAGTATATACAATCCAGCATTGTCAAGAATTATATACTTTTTACTTCTATTCCCTAGATATTTTCTACAAGATGCTTATGTTGCACACAATCTATCTAGTTCTTCTTGTTTAGAGGACCATTATAAAATAGTCTGCAGCTATGGAATAGGGTCAATATCCTGGTACTAGGTGAGCAGTTGGGAGCTGTGTCCAGCATGCTAAGCCTGAACCACACCACATCATCAGAAGGAGGGGGTGACTATTACCCCTTGCCTCCTTTTCTCACAGGTGCCAATGATACTGTCAGAGAAATCTGGATCATATCTCAAGTGTGTATGCATGACTCTGGGGATGAGGGTGAAAGGCACAAAAACTGAAGTCTGGGCTAATTTTCTTCCCAGTTTTACTGGTGAGAGCTTAAGGAGTGGATGGATCCTGTTGATTAACAGCTATTTGTGCTGCTGGTGTCAACATCATGTACTTGACTTTTGTGACCGTTGGACTCTTTCTCTGGATCAAGAACTCCTAGGAAGAGACAGTGTGTATATCTGAAAGTATACATATGTATACAAGTGTGGCAAAAGCATCTTCCCCAGCAGGCTGACTAACCTTCTAAAGAGAACTTTAAAAATGACAGCAAACATGAACCCAAGTCAAGTAAGAAAGTGGTGGATGGGAACGGCAAACAAAGGGTACAGGATGGTCATCACAGAAATACAGTCAGTTGACAGAACGAGCTTTGCTGTGGATAGATGCAGGCTTTTTAGAAAGGCCGGGCTTTGATGGTGAGGAGAGAGAGATGCCCTTTATGTGGCAAAGCAGTGGGAATGCATGAAGCTCTGCATAAGGATGAGTGATTAGGCAGCTGAGAGCTGACTGTGGGAATGTCCTGATTAAACCCAGCCTGCCACCATCACCACTCTACTGCTCACTCACTGCACCACCCTCTGTGTCCCTCCAACCAGTGAAATGGGAAGAGAATCAAAAGAATAAAAGTGAGAAACCTCATGGATTGAGAAAAAGATGGTTTAACAGGTAAAGCAAAATGTCATGCACACAAGCAGAGCAAAACGAAGAATTGATTCAAATTTTCCCATTGTCAGGTAGATATTCAATCATCTTCAGGAAAGCAGGACTCCATCATGTCTAAGGATTATGTGGGAAAACAAAATGCCATCACTTCAAATGCACCTCTGGACTGGAAGGGGATTTGAAGGATGGGGGTAGGTCTGCTTGTATGAGCAAGTAGCTCTTGACTAAACTCAGATATAAATAAAAAATGTACAAGAGGTAGAAGCAGGTACAAGATAGAGGAACACAGAAACATAGTCTAAGCAAAAAGAGATCAGATTAGAAAAATTAAAACCTGTCTTAATTTGAACCTTGGAAATAATGTGAAGGGCAAAAAGAACAGTCTGATGTTGAATGGGAGAAAGAATCTAATAAAAAAGGATAGAGAAAAGTCTGGGATGTTTAATGTGTCCATCATCCTGGTCCTTATGGGTATGATCGGCCTTAAGAAATTCCAAGTCTCAAAGAAAAATGGAAAACTCCACAACAAAGAAATCTCAGTCTTGGTGGTGGAGAATCAAGTTAGGAAACAATTAAACAAGGTATACAGAAGTCCATGGTGACTAGTGGGATGTGTCTGTGAGTGCTGAGGAAGCTGACTGATGTCATTACAAAGCTAATCTTGATTCACTTAGAAAATATTTTTTTTTTAATTATTGTCTTGATTATCTCTAAAATGAGCAAAGGAGCAAAGCAATTGCTTGACCAGCCTCAAGACTTGCACCAATGTCTTGAATAACGTTGATATAGACAAACTGATGAGTTACAGACTAGGTAACTGGAAAATGAGGCAGATCAAAAATTAGCTGGACTGATTGTCTGAAAGAATGTTGAAGGATGTAATCAGGAAACAGGAATATTCAGTATCACTCAATGTTTTTTATTTGATATCATAGTTGTTATAACCATTATTACACAAATGATGCACACAAGGTAAGATTGCACAATTGATAGTCTACCTGCTTGTGTAGGGAAGAATCTACACATCTTCTACACATCGCAAGGGGATAATTTTTAATGTAATCTGAATAGTTTTATTGATGAGAAAAACTATACATTCTTGAGATGTAAAAATTGATGATTGTTACTGCAATGTACTTTCATTGCTATAAATGGGAAAAGTAGCAAAGTGTAGTGACTAAAAAAATCAATATAATCTCAAAATTTAATGGTAGTGTGTCTCCTTACTCCCCACAGGTCGTGTAAAACCTCCCTCTTGTTAACTGTTACCCACAAGTAGAAAGATTTGACAATAGTTGCAGCTAATAAAAAGGGCCAGTGACCTTTTAGGAACCTGCAATGGAAAAGTCAAAATTCAATTGGGAGACTTTTCTCTTCAACATCTCATAAAGAATGAATGTACTAAATGTCAAGATTTTAGCTCAATAGGAATTTAAAATTCATTGTCAGTCATTCAAAGAATGACCTGTGAATAGCATCAGACCAGACTAGGCTATAGGAAAGGAAACCACAGGTGCCCCTTGTCCTCACCTTATCTCTGGTAAATACCACTGGACAACTTTGATTTTAGATTCACATTTTTACAGACTGCAGTGGGTGGGCATCTATTATTGTCAAGGGTTGGGGTTTTTTTTTGTTTAAAGAGAAGAAAAGTGGTGGTCTATCTCAAATTTTTGTTCCGATAGTTTACTGAAAGATAAAACTTGTGATGTTCTAAAATGTGTCCCAGTGACTGCATCATTCTGTAAAGGAAAAGGTAAAATAATTTTGCCAAGAAAATGCCTTATCACACATATTAATTATGTATTTTTGATGGAGGAGAGCTTGATGTTGACTAGAAAATCTTCATCTTAGAGATCTAGAATTTTTCTATGCTTTTATAAAATCACTGTACTGTTACAATCACTTCTGTCATTCATCTTTCCAAATGTCATGTGGAACATTACAGCATTGTCATGGTATAACCCTTTCCAGCAACTGAGCAGTACTTGCCCACTCGTATCTGGTGGGAAAGTGGAGAAAATCAGGGGAGTAAAAGTGAGAAAACTCCTGGGATGAATGCACAGAATCACACAATCTTTAGGGATGTAAGGGACCTTGAGAGATAATCTAGTCCAATTCCTCTGCCAGACCAGGACCACCTACAGTAGGTTACAGAAGAACTTGTGCAGGTGGGTTTTGAATGTCTCCAGAGAAGGAGACTCAAAAACCCATCTGGGCAGCCTGTTCCAGTGCTCCATCAGCCTCACAGTGAAGAAATTCTTCCTTGTGTTTCTCTGGAACCTCTTTTGTTTCAGCTTATACACATTGTCTCTTGTCCTATCATTGGACTTCATTGAAAACAGCCTGACTCCATCCTCCTGACACCCACCTTTTACATATTTGTAAATATTGATTAGGTCATCCCTCAGTCTCCTCCAAGCTAAAGAGCCCCAGCTCCCTCAGACTTTCATCATAAGGGAGATGCTCCACTCTGTCACCTTTTTGGCCCTACACTGAACTGTTTCCACCAGCTCCCTGTCCTTCTTGAACTAAGGGGCCTAGAACTGAACACATGAGGTCTCACAATGGCAGAGTTGAGGGGGAGGAGAATCTCTCTTGACCTACTCACCACCCTCTGTCCTGGCAGCCTAGGATGCCTTTGACCTTCTTGGCCATGAGGGCACATTGCTGGCTCATGGTCATCCTCCTGTCCCCCAAGACCCCAGGTCCCTTTCCCTTATACTGCTCTCTAAGAGTTCATTCCCCAACCTGTACTGGTACATAGGGTTATTCTTTCTCAGATGCAAGACTCTCCACTTACCTTTGTTGAATTTCATTAGATTTCTCCCCTCCCAACTCTCAAGCCTGTCCAAGTCTCATTGAATGGCAGCACAGCTTTCTGGTGTGTNGGCCTCCAACTAGACCCTGTCCCATTGATCACCACTTTCTGCCTTCTTTCCCTCAACTAGTTAACAATTCACCTCACAACCTGATCATCCAGCCCACACTTTCTCAGTTTTGCTGTGAGGATGCTGTGGGAGATGGTGTCAAATGCTTGACTGATATCCAGATAAACCATATCCACTATATTACCACCATCTATGTACCTGGTTACATCTTCATAGAACGCTATCAGGTTAGTTAAACATAACTTCCCTTTGGTAAAACCAGGTTGACTGCTCCTCATGACCCTCTTGTCCTCTAAATGCTGGAGACAGCACCCAGTATAAGCCGTTCTATCACCTTAGCAGGGATGGAGTTGAGCCTGACAGGTCTGTAGTTACCTGACTTGTCCTTTTTGCTTTCCTCCAGTCTTCAGACACCTCTCCTGCTCTCCACCAATTACTGAAGATGATGGACAGTGGTTTAGCAATGACTTCCACCAGCTCCCTCAGCACCTGTGCGTGCATCGCATCAGGGCCCGTGGATTTATGCACATGCAGACTGCTCAACTGATCCTTAATCTGGTCCTTATCAACCAAGTAAAAATCCTCCTTTAACCTGACTTCCTCTGCAGTCTGAGGCTCCTGAGGACAGTCTCCAGCAGTACAGACAAAGGCAAAGAAGGCATTCAGTAACTCTGCTTTTCTGTATCCTCTGTCACCAGGGCACCCACCATTCAACAGTGAGCATACATTGCCTCTAGCATTAGTTTTATCTGCATATAAAGTTTAATAGGTAAAGTAAAAGCAAGAAAGACAAAACAAGGAATTAATTCCCCACTTTCCTTGGGCAGACAGATGTTCAGCCATCTGCAGGATAGCAGGGCTCCATCACACCTAACAATGACTTTTAAAAGACAAAATGCCATTAGCCCGAATGTTCCTTCCTTACTTCTTCCCACAGCTCAATATGCTGAACATGACACCATATGATATGGAATATCCTTTGGTCAGTTGGGGTCAGATGTCTCAGCTGTGTCTCCACTCAACCTCTTGTGAACCTCCAGCCCACTCACTAGTGGAGTAGGGTGAGAAGAAGAAAAGGCTTTGAGTCTGTGTAAGCACTGCTCAGCAATAAATCAGACATTGCTGAATTACCAACACTGTTTCCAGTGTTGTTTTCTTCTACTGTAAAAAAAAATAATAATTCTACTACAATCAAAAATTGTCCAGGCATTAATTAATGTAGCAATAATATTTGTCTTTTTTTCTTACTGCAGACTTGTATCCCTAGTAAAAGATAGTTGTTACCACAGAGAAATGACAAAGCACGAATCTGTGAAAGTCTTGCAAAATTTTACATTGAGATTCTTAAATAGTACCTATTGATAATCAGACATACAGATTGTATAGCCTATTGAATTTAGATTTTCAGATCTCATCCAGCTACTACTGGTTTCTAGTTTTGCTACTGATCCACTGTTTCATACCTTTGTCAAAGCACCTTAATCTTTAGTACTTATAACACTAAGTGACTAAAATGTTTAACCTAGAAAGAATTAAACATAGCCAGGAAAGTTAAGAAAAGTAAGAAGGGATTTTTTAAGTGCATCAACAGCAAAAGGAAGATTAATGGGAATGTGGGCCTGATGCTGAACACGGTGTCCTGGTGACAGAGGATGCAGGCCAAACTACTGAATATCTTCTTTGCTTCAGTCTTTACAATCAAGGCTAGTCCTCAGGAATCCCAGTCCAGCAAGGATAGTAGGATGGCCTGGACAGCAGAAGACTGCTGTGGATTCAGCCCTGAGTGGATGAGGAAGAGG